>VXBO01002870.1:936912-970575 GCA_013400135.1 Rhinoptilus africanus
ACATATATATATATATATATAAAAATATAAAAATCTGCATTTCAAAAAGCAGTAGTGCTATTTTTTTGAAATGGAAATTTCAATAAACATTCTCTCACACCCCTTTTTCTGCGTCTCCCTAAAGCAGAAGACCTTTGGGTTATATTTTGCAAAGCATCCTACACCGCGGGACACATATCTAACGCCTTTAGCTTGCTGTTCGCTTCCTGAGAGCTGAGGGAATTCTCCAAGTCCCCCAAGACACCGTGCTGCAGGCGGCGGTTACTGACATGTCCAGCTCCAGCGTGGGGGACTGAGGGGAAGGTCAGCTCTTAGACTTGTCAATGAGAATGACGCATTAAACCTCAGTATACAAATATTAGCTTTAGTAATGCTTTAGCACTACGTTACTAAAGAAAAAGAGTATTTAATGATAATGTTTTCTAATCCAAGGCCTTTTCCAGCATCAACTATGACACTAGCAAACGCTGTCATTTATTTATATCTACTCTTAGCAGTATATTAGATTTTCCCAGATGTCTGTTTCATCTAATGGAATGAAGAGTTAAAGAACTTCTAATAAATACCTTTCTATCTAAGCAATACAGAGGAGTATCTCGCTGTGTTCACAAAACTGCGGTAACAGTGAAGCCAGGAACTTTCGTACTGTCTAAGACAAAACAATGATGTCAATATGAAAAGCAGCAACTTTACATCAGGCTTCAGGAAGCCATTCAAAATTTGTTTCCCCTCTACATTATGGGTTTTTGGAAGCAAATTATCCAAATGCTTCTATTCTGCCTTCCCAGAGAAATGCCATTTTCCATTCCTCAACAGAAATTTATGCTTGCTGTTCCGTGTGGATTTGCATTTATTTTTTTAGTTATATTCAGGGGAACCAAATATATGAGTTGTGTTTTGTATACAGTAATATAACTCATGGCCCAGGTGCCATAACCTTTTCTATGAGCAAAGACAAGACAAGCCTGTACACGATGCAAATTCACGGTCTAGTTCAGGCTTCGCTGCAGCTTTAGCAAATAAATATTTGTAAATACTGGTGACACCACCTTGGCTACCTGGAGCAGAGATGTCTGCTTTCCTCATTGAATCTGTGTTGACTTAGGTGTGACCCTATCAGGGAAAAAAAGCAAGGAAAACTATTTCAAGCAGAGCTACATTAAAATATATGCTAGTATTATAAATCTTCATTATTCCAAGTGTTTAACTATATTAGCAGCAGGCAGCTGTGTTGATTGCTTTGGAGTAATGACAGAAACTTTGGTTTATAAACACAGTCTTTCCCCTCTTCTCCCCAGGTACAAAAGCACATTGAAGAGATTGAGCCCGAAATTCCAGAATATTTCTGTCCTTCAAGCAATCTGCAGGAGATTTTTTCTGTGCACGGCGCACCTCTCCAGAGTAACCCACACAGGACGGCTTGCTACTTACAGGCATAACTGCCGCAGGGTAGAAATAAGTAGCATGATTTATTTTCTTAATTTTTTGAGTAATAAACCCAGATCACAGCTAGGATCTCTGAATATTCAGCAGGACATTGTATATCCCCCAAAGCCTATACTTTAGGTAGAAAAAGCTAGACAAGAGCGTTACCCAGTCTAGAGAAGATGCATAGATTNCTCAGTCAGCTGTAATATTGTGAGACTTTGGGGCAGGGGCTTGATGTGGCTGCAGGAAGGAGATCTGTGCTTTTTGCCATTTGTGTGGCAGCATGTTTTCCTATGCGTGTGATGCACATACATATATATATATATATATAAAAATATAAAAATCTGCATTTCAAAAAGCAGTAGTGCTATTTTTTTGAAATGGAAATTTCAATAAACATTCTCTCACACCCCTTTTTCTGCGTCTCCCTAAAGCAGAAGACCTTTGGGTTATATTTTGCAAAGCATCCTACACCGCGGGACACATATCTAACGCCTTTAGCTTGCTGTTCGCTTCCTGAGAGCTGA
This sequence comes from Rhinoptilus africanus, assembly GCA_013400135.1. Taxonomy (NCBI): domain Eukaryota; kingdom Metazoa; phylum Chordata; class Aves; order Charadriiformes; family Glareolidae; genus Rhinoptilus; species Rhinoptilus africanus. The sequence goes on from VXBO01002870.1 coordinate 938,868, forward strand.
GGGAATTCTCCAAGTCCCCCAAGACACCGTGCTGCAGGCGGCGGTTACTGACATGTCCAGCTCCAGCGTGGGGGGCTGAGGGGAAGGTCAGCTCTTAGACTTGTCAATGAGAATGACGCATTAAACCTCAGTATACAAATATTAGCTTTAGTAATGCTTTAGCACTACGTTACTAAAGAAAAAGAGTATTTAATGATAATGTTTTCTAATCCAAGGCCTTTTCCAGCATCAACTATGACACTAGCAAACGCTGTCATTTATTTATATCTACTCTTAGCAGTATATTAGATTTTCCCAGATGTCTGTTTCATCTAATGGAATGAAGAGTTAAAGAACTTCTAATAAATACCTTTCTATCTAAGCAATACAGAGGAGTATCTCGCTGTGTTCACAAAACTGCGGTAACAGTGAAGCCAGGAACTTTCGTACTGTCTAAGACAAAACAATGATGTCAATATGAAAAGCAGCAACTTTACATCAGGCTTCAGGAAGCCATTCAAAATTTGTTTCCCCTCTACATTATGGGTTTTTGGAAGCAAATTATCCAAATGCTTCTATTCTGCCTTCCCAGAGAAATGCCATTTTCCATTCCTCAACAGAAATTTATGCTTGCTGTTCCGTGTGGATTTGCATTTATTTTTTTAGTTATATTCAGGGGAACCAAATATATGAGTTGTATTTTGTATACAGTAATATAACTCATGGCCCAGGTGCCATAACCTTTTCTATGAGCAAATGGGCACATAGGTAGGCAAAGACAAGCCTGTACAGGATGCAAATTCACGGTCTAGTTCAGGCTTCGCTGCAGCTTTAGCAAATAAATATTTGTAAATACTGGTGACACCACCTTGGCTACCTGGAGCAGAGATGTCTGCTTTCCTCATTGAATCTGTGTTGACTTAGGTGTGACCCTATCAGGGAAAAAAAGCAAGGAAAACTATTTCAAGCAGAGCTACATTAAAATATATGCTAGTATTATAAATCTTCATTATTCCAAGTGTTTAACTATATTAGCAGCAGGCAGCTGTGTTGATTGCTTTGGAGTAATGACAGAAACTTTGGTTTATAAACACAGTCTTTCCCCTCTTCTCCCCAGGTACAAAAGCACATTGAAGAGATTGAGCCCGAAATTCCAGAATATTTCTGTCCTTCAAGCAATCTGCAGGAGATTTTTTCTGTGCACGGCGCACCTCTCCAGAGTAACCCACACAGGACGGCTTGCTGCTTACAGGCGTAACTGCCGCAGGGTAGAAATAAGTAGCATGATTTATTTTCTTAATTTTTTGAGTAATAAACCCAGATCACAGCTAGGATCTCTGAATATTCAGCAGGACATTGTATATCCCCCAAAGCCTATACTTTAGGTAGAAAAAGCTAGACAAGAGCGTTACCCAGTCTAGAGATGATGCATAGATTAAAAAAAAAAAAAAAGTTGTAACTTATTTCAGCAAGGGGAGAAGTCAAGTTTGGATGCAGAGAACAAAACTGTAGATTTATCCTAAATGACCTGACGCAAATTCTCCTCTTTTCTATGCTCTTCCATACTCCCCTCTGTGGGTAATGCTTTTTCAGTCTATGCTGAGGATTCAGTAAGATTCACTGTGCAGAATTCAAACAGGGTCTTTGCTGTAGCCCAAGGGAACATCTCCCTGGGTAACTAAATACTGGGAACTGTTAAACTACAAAGTGGGAGCCATGACAGAATCTTCCTCAAAACCAAAACATTTTCTGAACCAACTTCTGACTCAGTTCATTAGCCAACAGGTCCTTTCTCCAGAGTACGGCAGTTTCTGGAAGTGCTGCTCCATAACAGACACCTCGCTCCTCATGGAGCACTGTCAAGCTCAGTGATGCTTAGCTCCCAGAAGAACCAGGGGTACATAAAAATTGCAGTGGGGGAAAAAGAAGTTTGTTTTAGTATCTTTTATCAAAAAAAGTAATGAAAACTTTTCCTGTTCTGGGATTATTCTGCTAATGGCTGAAAAGTAGACCCAGGCTGTCGACCGTCCCAAGGATTACTGCTCCTCACCTTTACCGGTGCTGTGCTCGTTCACACCAGCTGATGATTTAGTCTTTGGTCATTTGAGTGCTGGCCACACTCAGAACAGTTAATTAAGAATAACAGAGTCTCTCCTGCAAACAATGGCGGCTCTGTTTCTTCAGTTCTTCTAGTAACTACTTTATTTCTGAAACCAGAGCTCCTGAACTGATTTGCGTTACAAGAGTAACTTTCCCTTATAATTAATTGATTGATTACTTAGTTAATTACTTAGTGATGTGATCTCTCAGGTGTATTATGGCATCTGGTAGGGTTGATAACGATCTCTGACTAAGTGTATGGTTTGTAGCTGCTGGTGTCTGTGCTGGAAGCCGGGGGGTTTGGATGTGAAGGAGACAGGGGGCAGAGTGAGGAGTTTCCCACACCTCTGTGTGATCCTTCTCATTGTAAACTTTGCATTTTGAAGCCTTTTGGTAAGTTTTACTTATGATTCAAAAAAGAAAACATAGTGTAAAGTAGGAAAGATGTACCATATACCCATTTGCTGTGGCTTTTGAGTAGGGGTTTCGCAGTGTTTCCCTCCCTTCCCTCTGGCTCCATCGACTGTGGCTCACCCTCCTCTTCCAGGGGAGCACAGACACCGTCTCTGCATTGTCTATGAGCTGTCAAGAAGCTTCCTTGGAAAATAGTTACGATTGATCCACATAGCCCGTGTCTTCCCCTTATCCCCATTCCCCTGAATTTTCATAATTTGAATTTTCCAAACAAGAGCCTCTACTTTCAGATTTATTATGCTTCCATGGCTAAAATCCCCCTGAGTAGGGTGCCTGCTTGCAGGCTCTGGCATTGCTGGCGATGTCGAGATCCATTCTCTCTTGCTTTTGTACAACCTAAGAGTCCCACCATCCCGTAGCGAGCTGCTCGTAGCCCTCTGGGGATCACACACTCCTGTTGGATCATCTGCACCACGCTCAGAAACCTTTCTGGTTTTCTTATCCTACCACACGATGAGGGGTTTTTTTTTAAAAAAAAAAAAAAAAGAAAAAAAGAACTTTAGTAGTCTATGAGTGGTATTTTATCAGTTGTCTAAAAATTCTGTAAGTGCATGGATTGATGCTTGAAACATTTAATGAATAACTGTGTTCTGGCTAGGAGACATCTGTTTATCCATCTATATAAAAAAATTTAGTACATAATAGCATGTAATTAATTCAAGTTTTAGTGCAAGGTTTTTAGAAAAATGATAGGTATTAAGATTACTTTCTCCTAAAATGATTTGTGTTTATTTTGCTTTTAGATAGCACTTCCATAAGAAAATGTAATTATAGCAAACACTTAGTTCATCAGAGTTTCAGTATGGATGTTTGAACAGGATTCATTCTTTCTGGCCAGCTCAGTTCTTGATGATTCATTTCAGATTATCATCAGAACATGCCCATCTTCAAGCAGGAATTTGCAAAAATAGTGTTTTGAATTGAGCACTTAATCTTCTTAACCAAATAAAAGTTTTTTGTAGTGAACACCAACTACAGCATTTCTAAAAATTGATTAATGTACCCAAATTGAAATGTCCATCCTTAAAAAAAAATGGTATTTTTTAATTTCCATTAAAACCTGGAATGCACCCAGCTCTATTTCATTTCATAAAAGCCATCCTAATGGATTTCTCTTCAGAGGTCTATCTTTTGCCCTGTGTAATGAGTTTGAATTAAGCATTGTCTTTGGGTTTTTTCCATGTTTGGATCAAGATTTAAAAAAAAAATAAAATAAAAAATCCTACTGTAACACATCCCATTTTCCAAAGAGTTCTTTTACAGCTAATTTTTAACAAATTATAGTAAATCCCTGAACCTTCAGGAGTTTGACGCCAGCGTCATGTGTTTCAGGGCAGGTTTTCCTCTGGTTTTTAACATAACCTTTTCCATTCACCTTTAACTAATCTCAACCCAGGATTATAAAGGAGAAGTACATGGAAAAAGTATCCGGTGAAAAAGTAAGGAAGTCGTGCTTGAGTACCAAGCAGGTTTGTTTCATGGTTGACCAGCTCTCATTTTCATATACAAAATGTAATACAAACTACTTGTATCTCCTTTCTTTCTAGCTGTAACTGACCCGCATTAACCTGGCTACTCAATACAATCGGTTTTATCTTTCCAACACAATAGACGCAGAAGTCCTTTTTCCCCCCCTTTTCTCTTCCTTCTCCTCCTATTCAACTTCAGCTCCATTTGGGAGAATGGAAAAATTAATTGATTTTCCCTAATGATGTCTCAGTGAGCAGATCAGGTTAACTGTGGACAGCAGCTGCAGTTTAATTTGTGAGTGTGCAATTGAAAATTATACACTCGTTGGATTACTGCACCTGACCACGAGGCTGGCGCGCTGCCTGCTGGGGCTTCGCAAAATGAGACTCCCCAAAAGTCTACAGAAATTCTAGTCTCTCTGCGGATGTATAGAAGAGAAGGAGAATGGAAATGCATCTTTATTTCTTCAGAAAAATTATGGAAGTTTGGAATTTTCTTAAAGAAGTCCAGGAAAGTTGCAGTTGACAACTACTTTAAACGCCATTATTGTGTTTGGTGCTGTTAAACCCTACCATTCTGTTCTGGAATTGTCTCAAGGACCAAAAAGTGAAAGAGAAACACTGAGGAGAAAGTTAGCATACTCGTTAACAACCTAAAGTACCTGGAAAGTATCTAAGTATTATAAATCTTAGAAACAGATGCTTTATTAAAAAAAAAGACAATTTCAACCTGATGAGAATCTTGATCTATATTTTTCTCTTAAAACTGACAGTCTGTGTGAATATTGTTGAGGTTTGGTTTTGTGGTTTGTTTTTTTTTTCCCTAGTACTTCACATCTTTAAACTTGAGTTATTTCACTTCCAGAATATGCTTAGTTTCTCTTCGAAAACAACAAAAAGTATATTTTAGGTGTCCCTGAAATAGAAAAGAGAAGCCAATGTTTGGGCTATTAGATTTTTCCATTTGAAATCATTAATATTTTGCAATCTGGATGAAGCCGTGGATATTTGTACTCTGAAATGTCAGCCAGCATCTTACAATTTCACATACTTGTCATCATTTTACAGACTTCAGGTTCATATTACCAATTGGCAGCAATGCTTTTCAGGTCGTCTAGTATTCCCTTTTTCTCTCTCCCTTCCACAAACTCTTACATTTCAAAGAAAATCAAGAGGCAAATCATTGTTCCAGCAAATATATCACCTAGATACTGCTAGGGCAGGCTGGGCTTGTCCACACCAGCTAGAGCTATCGAACACCAAGGGCAGTGGAAAACTTGGGTTAGAAAAAAAAGGCACCTATAAACCACAAAGATGATGACTAGATGAAGGGATGTAGAGGGTGATTCTAATTTCTGGATTAGAGTGTAGATAATAAGTTAGTTCAGAAAAGGTGGGAAGAAAAACCTATACAAGGTTGTTATGGTACAATCTAGTAAATAAAAAATTCCATCTCAACTCTGGGAAAAGTTGCCCCAAACTCCGTGTTTCCCCTGTATTTTGGAAACCCTTTGCTTTCCATAAAACTGCATTTTCTTGCATGTCGGAGGGAATTCCTGGGCTAGGTCTGACAGCACTCGCAACTGGCCACGCACGTGAGCTCCCCGGACAAATGTGTGAAGCACAAATGTACGAAGCACAGCTGCGCTCGTGCCCTCCAAACCTTTCAAAGGGTTTTCTCTTCTAGCGAACGGGACCATTTGTCAAGTCCCTGCACTGAAAGCACTTTAAATCGAGCAGCGCTACAAACTACAGCCCTACAAACCGCTGCTTCCATTTATTCTCTTCTTTCTGCAGCCCATCCGGGAGGATCGGAGAGAGAAAACTCACCGTCTTCTAAGGCATCACAACAGGAGAGAGGGGGCGGCTAACGCAGCTCACCTATTCTGCTCCGCTGGCAGAGTAAGTTTGTTTTCCTTTGCATATATATTGCCCGAGCCAATATAAAAGCTTTCTCTGTCCAAATACCGATCCTTTTGCTGCTTTAAGCTCGGAAAGTGGGAGGATTTATCACTTGTAATTTTGTATTGCCCTGGATTAGAGGGGAATAGATGTACACTCGAGCCACTGTTGACATTCCTGGCATGTATGGATAGCGCAGGCAGTTTGTGTCTACAAGCCAAAAACATAAAGAACAACCTTTTGTAAGCATTTGCTTTTATTGTGACATCTCAGCTGTGCAGCTGTGCAGTAATCTCCATGCCAAGGAGATGAAATCATCGACTTGTTTGAATTCTTGCTTTTATCAGAGCAGAGCTGCTATCATAATGGAAGGACTAACTTCTCGCTAGGTTAATTGGTTTTAATTTGTCCTCCGTAGAATCTTTTGACTCGACTGTCAGATGGCATTTATATAATGCCGATCCTCTTCAAAGCACTCCACCAAGATCAATTATCTTGGAAAGGGCTCTTGCAAGCTCTGCATTACGGTTCTTCACTTTGTAGTGTACAAAGAGGTTGGTGGCCTGATTTTTCAGGTCTAGGAGTCACACCTGAAAACCCAGCCAGACATGACTCATCCCAGGTTAACACGGGGAGAAAATATCACAGAAGGGGTTAGAAAAAGTAGGAGTTATGAGGTCCCCATATGTACTCGGGTCTGAAAGCAAATTCCCTGTCATGATACAGTTCAGCCTCTGCTCTGCCTGCCCAGGTCCCCAGGGAATACTGTGTCCTTAAATGGAGGAAAATACTGCATAGAATGAATACTTTGAAAGGGATCCTCAGATTCAGATATTCAGGACTAAGCACAGCATTTTTCTGCATTTGCCAAAAAAGATAATCCAGTGTCATACAAAACACCAAGAAAGACAGGGACATAAAGATGGGGTTTCACATACAGTAATGGTAGGGTTAGACTAAGAGTGGCAAGGCTAAGATGACAGTTTCCTTACAATCATTTAGGGTGCTGAGTACCAAAGTCACTCCTGAATTTGGGACTTTGGAAGATTTGGTAATTTGGTAGCATCTCCTGCATTTTCACCTTTCGGAAGCGCTGTCTGCCTTCCCTGTTCAAGTCCTGTTCATCGCAAGTAACTCAGCAGTGGAGACATATCCTCAAGGACTACAAGATTTACACGAGGTGGAAAAACGTTGACCACAAAAATGAATTAAAACAATTCAGCATCTTAACATCAGTGCAGCGAAGCAGCCTGCTTTTACTGGTAGATCTCAGAATTTACTTTTCTGACCCAGTTCATTTGCATACACAAAGAAGGAGGAGTAGGTACCTTCGTGTTGGTAAAACAAGCAGCAGAAAGATCCAGATTTGTATGAAGATGTCTACAGTCAGCTTTTGTCTCTGCATCTTAAACTGTTTCTAGGTTTCAAGAAGACCAGTTGCCATCTCCCCTACATACTGTGTTGTTGGAGGAAGGTTAACTTAGACATTTGCCTCAATAAGAAATAAGGTATAAAACAGGATTTCATTTATATTAGACTCTTTCTGTGGCACTGGGAGCCCGATGCACAAGGAATTGTAATTCTAAAGCAAACTGTGTCACCAAGGCAGTCAGTGTAATCCCTGAGGAGTTAATATGTGTTTATATCTCTCCTCTAAGGCTGCAGGTCTTCCTTGTATCAAGTAAAAGACAAATATTCCCAGCGAGGGAGAGGTGTGTGGCTGAACAAACACTTTGCTGAGAGCCAGAAGGCACTAAGGAAAGGACCGTATGAAGGGAGACGAGTCAGAGAAAGTGTTGAGGGAAAACCATTCACAAAACTTATGGAAACTTCACAAAACCATGGATCTTTGCCTCCAGGAATTCTGCGTGAAATTTATTCTTCCTTGCACTACAGATATTTCTCTCTTTCTAAAAACTAATGAATGAAGGTAATATGATTGCCCTGGGACAGATAAACTCTTTGGAAAATGTGTTTAGTAACGTTAAGATAACTGTCCAAAATACTGCAAGAAAACTGGTGACCGCCCAGGAATGGATGTCCTGGACAGAGAGCATCCCTCTGTTCCCACTTTTACACCAGTGGAAATGGTGTCCACGTGCTTTCCTTTTCATTACAGCTTAGAAAGGGCCACTTTGCACCAGCTGCTTTAGTTTTGAATGCCATGCAGTTTTCAAACTGTAACTTTCTGCATTATATTTCCTGCAAACTATTCCTAGCCATTCCTAGCTCAGTTGTATTGAACTTGAGCAGACTGGTACACGATTGCAGAAGAGTTTGCAGACAACAAATACCAGCATTTGCTAAATACATGACTGCCAGATTTGACGTGGAAGAGTAATAAAATGCAAAGTACATAACTCAACTCCACATAGCATGGTCTGGCTGCTTGCCCTTTTGCCTCTGAATTGCTTTTTGAAACCCTGCCCTGACCAATACAAGTGAAATTATTCTAATTATACAGTTTGAAAGAGTCCCTAGTGACATGCTGGATGCTGATCATTTCCTAGTTCACTGCAAAACAATTTCACATATAATACAGATTACACAAAGGGTCATGAGCTCATAGAAACTCTGAAACTGTCTTGAAAGCTTTGTATTCGCTCCGAGTCTAGGTCACTTTTGGGTATGGATTAAAGAAAGATGATGAACCTCCTGTTATTTTAAAAGTAAGCGTCTAGATATTTTATTCTTAATCTCAGACTTGCATCCTCTGAAGAAATAGAAATAGATCTGCTCTTTTCCTTATTCCATTTTCAATGGATGATGAATTACCCAGGTTGTGCATGTCGTCTCTGTTTATTAAGATGGGCCAAAAGCAAACCCCAGAACCCAAACAACATGCTAAGCAAAGGAAATTAAGGGTTGGATACAGAATTTTTACTTGATTTACCTTTTGAATGACCTAAGGTCAAATTTTATGGACGTTTTCATCAAGATTTGGTTTATTTCTAATTACGAAGCAGAGAACCTGCAGAAGAGTCACAGTATCTCAAAAGGAGATAAAATGCAGGTATAAAGATCTGGCTGTTCTTCAAGAATATTTTTTCCAGAGCTGTGCAACAAAGACTCTTTTTATCACCACTGTGGTATAAATTAGCTATCTAAACAGGCAGAGAAAGATGGATATAGTACCTCCAGTCATCAGTTTCTGTCTCTGCAGGTGACCCATCCCAGCAGACTCAGGCAATGACACTCCTCTACAGTAACGCTGTCCTGACCTCCAAGGGCAGAAATCGAGGGAATGGGGTTTTTCTCATTGATTGTCTTATGGTCTGAGATTTGCTGCATCCCTGAACATGTGCTGATGACTACAATCCAGTATAATTGAGGTCATAATATTATATAGTCAATTCTATAAAATGACCATTGTTAGTTCATAATGATATCTCACAGGATAAAATAGGGAAAACTTCACAAACCTTCTGACAAATATTTTTCCAGGGCTGCTTATTATTCTCTGTCTTGAAGGCTGAATTTTCATCAAAATCTCGAAAATGAAAAATTGTCAGTAAGGCTTACCAGCAGGACTGGGCTTCCCACCACAAATTCCCCCACGCTGGATCACCAGCCCAGTGACTTGGTCTGTAATACTGAGCTTACGGGATTTGACTTAACACTGGTCATCGGTGGTATCAAAAATATGAAGTGAGAAAGAACCACATTGAAAGAAGTAAAGGTCTCCCTCTCTCCCCTTTCCCTATTCCAAGCTTGACGTATTTCCAAGAGTCAAAAACAAAAGACATGCTCTGCTGTTGTAATGACCTCACCTGCAAAACACTACGCACAGTCATGCCAGCACAGATTTTTCATGCACATGTAATATGCACTTATCCAGCACTGGTTTTCATATTACTTTTTTTTTCTCCACAGTAGTTGAATCAACAGAAAAATAGCCATGCACCATGCAACAACCTCATCGTAGTAGGGAAACAAGAAAAAACTGCCTGTGGTGCCGGGGGTATAGACCTTGATTAATCAATAAAGCAACCCAAGTTTTTACAGAAGCCTGTATCTAGACACAAATTCAGTGTTTGTATTTTTAATAGTCTTGTTCTATCCTCTTTACTCCCTTCTGTTTGTTTACTATTTTGCTATTTCTGTGGGTTTTTTCAGTTGCAATGTAGCAATGGAACTAGAAAAAGAAATACAGAAACCTAGCACAGGGTAAGTCTTTTTAGTATCTATAGGATATGCTGGCTCCCACATTTTGAGCAGAACTTCATGCTTTGGAAAGCCAAAGGTCAGGTTGGATAAAAACTAACTTTTTGCTGTTGGTTTGTTTTTTGTTTTTTGTTTTTTTTAAAAAAAAAAGTTGACTTTATCAAAGGAAATGCACTGCCCCATTAAAATTATCAGTCATTTCCGATAGGGCCCAGGGGTTCACCTGTGATATTTTAAAACCCAACAGAAGAAGGCAGACATGCTTTAAGCTGTCTTCCAAGAAGGTGCCTATCTTAGATGGGCATTAAGCTGTTCAGATGAGACATGGATGAACCATTGGAGGAGATCCCACATTAGGGGATCCAGTTGCCCTGTATCCAGTCCCTGTTGACTGTATGCACCAGTCACTGGTATTTCCACGCTGACTCCACGGTGCTGTGAGACCGATGGGGAGGACAGAGCCTTTTAGCCCCAGGGCTGGACCTGAAGCAGCCCAGGCAGACAGCACCTCTCCGTGCCCTCATGTCTCATGCTGGATAGCTGCAAACACTTCTAGAACCTACTCTTTTTTCCCCAAAAAGAATTCCTCCTCTCACACAGTTTATGCTTCAAAAGATAACTGGAGGGAGTACATCCATCCATCAAGGCTGAGTGGTCCCTCCTCCTCCAACCTACCTTTAAAAATAAAGTGCACGAGATACTTGGTGGACCTGAAAGAGGTCCTCCTAAGAGGAGCTGAATTCATGCCAGAGCTCCACTGCAGACCTATTACTTTATCTCAGACCAAGATGGTCCAATCTTTCCTTGCCCATTTTGGGATGTTTCTGTTGGCCCTTTCTGATTTTAGGGAAATATCTCCGCTGCTCACTCTCTTTCCAATTGCAATTATGAATAGTTTGGAGAAAATGATGTCTTGCTGTCTATTGCACAGCTCTTTGAAAAAAAAGAAAAAGTGGTCCCATGCTCAAAGTTAGCCTTTTGGATCTTCTGGAGAAGAATTAAAACCAAAAATAACTTTGGATTACAAAATCGGTAATCGCAGCGCTTACACAGACAGCTTAAATCTTTCCCAAGCCTTGAAGCCATCGCGCTCCAGCTTACAACTGCTAGCAAAGTTGAGCAGGGGACTGAGAATTTTTTTTCTAAATTAAGCTTGGCCTGGATGTTTTGGTGAACTTGTCTCTTTTATAATAAATATTTTTCCCCTAAAATTATGGAATTGTCTGTTTCATTTCAAACTGTTTCTTCACCTCAGGATTCAGAAAGAGCAATGTTTTTTTAATGTGGAAATTTCTTGCACAGGTCCTTTTGTCCTCTGAGCCAAATCCCATTTTATGTTTCTTAAAGATTTATTTATTGATACTTTTTTGGCCCACCTGATTAGTTACACAACTACATATCACAGACGGGATGTAACCACCAGTTTAAAAACCTTTTTGAAATGTGACTCGAAGCAGCCAAAGAAGGTTTATCAGTATCACGCTGATTTATTTAGCACATACAATGATTTACTACAGCATTTGGTTTATGCTTCAAGAATTTTTTTCTTTTTTTTTTTTTTTCATCTTTTTTTGGTCTCTTCTGAAAAGTTGACACATGTAACCACTATTGTTTTCTATTCTAATCTTTTCAAATTTTTAGAGTTTAAATCATGTCTAATAAATAAAAACCTTTCAGTTGAAACATGAGAAGGAAACTTTTTTTCTTTCCAACTACTCCTGACCATATGGCACGTTGAAGTTGTGTTTTTTTTTTTTTTCCTGTTTTCTGCTTCTGTTTGTTTTGTAATTAAGAAACTACTTGAATGATAGAAAAAATATATGTATCTTGCCAATCTTGGATCCTTTATTACTTATAGAGCCAAACTTCTTTGAAGTTTCTGACAAATCCCATTATTTTTTTTTCCTATTACATGCTAAGGTTCCAATTCTTCGCTGAAGCTGGAAGTGCTGAAATGGCAGAAGTAGTCGGTATTGTAACTCTCAGGAGATTTCCAGTAAAATTTTGGCAGCCTGGAAGGCGAAGCTCTGGATATTTTGGATAGACATCTAAATTAATCTTTTCATACCTGTGTCTTTCATCAGGGGGGATGGACTAGCTATTCAGCTTTAGCATTCGAGAGGGTTTTGCCCAGGGCGATATTTCATGTTTAGCTTTCCTTCATTACGGGTGGGGAGCTGACCCACCGGGACCTGCAGAGGTGTCACACGAGGAGATGCTCCTTTGCCTGGAAGAACTTACCTTTAAATGTCATCCTTTATTATAGGTCCTCTTATTTTCACTACCCCTCCTGTAAGGGAGGGAAGTGGGGTCAGTCCTGGTTTAAAGATGGGAAAACGAAGCTCACAAGTGTAAATGATTTGTCAAAAACAATGGCAAAATCAAAAGGAAAACACAGAGCTCTTGACATCTCCTCTAGTGCCAAAACCACCACAGCATCATTCTCTTCCCTTTGCAAGGAAAAAGCTGCTGGTTCACGTCCCCTGGGGCAGATTTTGAAAGGCAGTGACTATTGGGATTTCTAAAACTACGCAGTTGTGGGGGAGTTTGGTACCTAGGCGTGAAGCACGCACACGCTTTTCCAGACAATTCCTTCTGCATCTTGAAAACCTGACCTTTCTCCTAGGCATAGAGCATTCCACAGTCCGTACCATGGGGGTTTTAGAGCCCTCTCAGAGATCCAGTTGTCATTTTTACCCTCTTGCTAAAACGTTTTCGGTGCCAGGCACGGATTCAGCAGTTTGCAGGGAAAGGTGGTTCCAAGCTCTTCAAGTGCAGCTCTAGTCATTTTTCCAATTGATAAATTCACCATGGATGACTCCCATCCCTTTCATTTCCAAAGACATAAACAAACTACAGACCATTCTGGGTTTGACTCACAACCAGAGTAGCAAAGTCCCGAAATCCAACACATTATCTCATGTTAAATACACTCCTGTTCTATATGATTAATATGCTTTCTACTTAATTGAAGGCTGACACACAAAGCAAAAAATGTTAATTGAATTTTATAGCTCATGAAAGTTGCCAGGTTCTTTGGAGATAATTTTTCTGAGGGGATAACTTATCTTTTCAAGCTTTATTTCTTTTTGGTTTTGGAAGCATTGAAGGAGCATTAACTTGGAGAGACAACACATTTATTTATTGGCTTTGGTTTCTTGCAGCTAATGGCTATTTTATTTTTCAGAAAACATGCCTAACTTGGCTCTTGTGTAAAACTTGGTTCGTGTAAAAATCTCATAAAAGAAAAAAACCACCCTGTTCACCAAACCTCTGAACTTGAGCCTTATCTCAGATTTAATCTCAGTTTGAAATGAGGTCTGACTCCTGACCCGTTTCAGTTGAACATCCCATCACCTGCCAGAATTCTTTTCTGAAATACAACTTTTATGGTTCCTTGTAACTTAGACTGCATCTAATATTACAGTAGTCTCTTCTGGAAAAGCCTGCTCCAAACTTGTGCTTTGCTATACGTGACCAATTAAGACAGGAAAAGAGCTGATTAGAGTGATTGTGATAGTAGTGACTAGTATAAACCATGATGCATTGATTTTGGTTGTTTAGAAGGGTTGATTTTTTTAACACACTGAGTATTGATAATTATATACAAATGAAGACATTTGTAAGGTAATTGCTTCTTCTGCAAGACTATGCAATATATTTAAAATTTAGTAGCATTAAAACTGTGATCCTCAGTAAACACATTATGCTGATGCAGAGACAGAAACTCTGCTCCAGAAATATGTGCATATTAAAGACACTTATTTGTCAGAACCTTTGCCAATGATGGCTGGAAGATCACATCTCGCAGGTCTCTGCCTAATGTTCTCTGTGTCATCAGCCTGAAAACCTCAGCTGTCAGAAAAAAATCTTTGTAAGTATAAAGAAAAAAAAAAAGGAGGAATTTGCTGGTTTGAAAACAAGCAACTCTACTGGTTTCCTTGTGCCACTGGGGCAGGTAGTCCATGCCCCAGCCTGTTCTGGGCATTGGGGAGGTAAGTTTGAAAGATGTGTATATATATTTGTATGTCCTCTATAACAACATCAGTAATTGCCTGCAGGCTCTTCAGAAGTAGCACTTCTTGATTTCTAGTAGATTGGTTAAGTTTGGGTCCCCCATCAAGAAATAAAGCCAAACATGGCAGTGATGATAAAGTTCATCACTTTCATCATGTGAGTACCTGTTTTCGTGCGCAGGAAAAGACAAAAGGCTGAGCGCAGCCCATATACTCTGTCATTGGCAGGTTTATTAGAGGAGTTATTACCATTCTTATTAATGGACCTGCTAGATTTTCTTATTAGTGGAGTTGCCAGACCTGCAGCAACCTGAGGCCCATTTTGCTTCTTGTTATGCTTTTAGCCTTAGTGCTCATCAGCAGCGCAAGTCAAGGTCAAATTAATTAAATAAAGCCAGTAGTCAATTTGGAACAGACCTTCTAATACAGAATATGGGAAGAAAAAAGAGAAAATTAAAAAGGAGATAAAAGGTTAATAAAATATTTCCAGCTGTTCAGTGACATTTCTCCTGTTTCTCCAGACCCCATCGCACCCACCAGCCTCCGTTGTGGAGGTAAATCCTGGGCCTTTTTGCGAAACGCACAAACCAGCCCCTGAAATCATGTTTGCCATCTCAACAGAAATTAAGTGGTAATCGCATGTCCTAGGATCACCCCCACCAGAAAAAGTACATTACCAGCCCATGAGATCTCTGATACAGAACGAACTGCTTCTCGTGTCTGCCTTCTTGAGCTTCCTTCGTGATGAAGCCACCAGCTGGCAGATGACTGCGTACCAAAGCATAGCGAAGTACAGCCTGTCATTTAAACTACATTATCCTCATCCCCATTACGAAGAAATATAGCTCCTTATAATCCCCATTACACTCCTGCATAATTGTGAACAATCTGCTGTAGTCTCTGGAGAGAAACCCTTGAATCTTAGACTGCTTCTAACAAGTATTTTAAAAGCATTGATTAAAGCCCACATATGTTCCTTGTATTTTATGCAGAAATCACACTAATATGCTTAAACAAGAAATCCGCTCATTTTCAACAGAGAACATTTGTTTCTCGATTTTTTTGCTACACTTTTGTTGATGCTACAAATTATGCCTTCCACAGGAGAAAGAGAAACAAGTAAAGGAACAAGAACACAAACAGTCTGAGTGGAGAATTGCTAATTCTGATTGGGAACGGAAACTGAGCGAGCAGTAAACAAAACCTTTTGTAGAAGTGCAACCTACAGCACAGACCCGTACTTTTCAGAATTTTTAATCAGCAAAACTCTGCATACGATTTAGTAAAAGGGTTTGATAAGAAATCCCAGGCTATTGGATACAAGTTGCAGAGCGCTAATGCAGGGTCCTTGTATATGACTCCTATTTTTGAATTAATGAACAATGTTGACTATGTGCTTGATAACCTGCCTCCACTGAACAATTTTCTGGTGTACCGTGCAAGTACAGAATGTACAATACTAATTAGCTGCTTTGCCCATCTACTTAAAACATTTTGCACATGCCGGCAAATGTAAATACACAATTAGGGCATATTTAGTTAAAAGGCAAAGCAAGACAAAGTACAACTATTATTAGCCAGAACAAAAATCTTCACGATCTTCATCCCTATTGAGGTCTAATGCAGTTTGCAAAGTGTGTGAATCGCCCTGAGTGATTATTTAAGGTTTGGAAAACTATCCTGGTTAGAAAGTACGAGGCTAGAGTATTTTGATGCCGTGGGTGACTGTGGTTTTATGACTATTGTTACTATTAGCTGTTTGTTGTCTACACACATACTATAAAAAACTCATAAGCCAAGTGTGAAAGCAATTAGCATTAGGAAGTTGTGTTAACAGGAATTAGAAAACTAGTCACAGGAGATCTTCATTACAGATGAAGAGTATTAAATGTCAATTGTATCAGATGTTTTGTGTTGTTGTGTGTCTTTCTACTTAAATGTAGGAAGTAAATAAAATTTAGCTCATTGTCAGCTCAGTTCAATGACAAAAACAAGTTTGAGGGGGAAAAAAGGAAAAAGCACTTTCTCTCTGTGTCTCTCATTGAGCATTTCCCACTTCCATATCTAGAAATATTGCACTTTGCAGTGCTTGAGATTTGGTTTATAAAATGCTTAAAGAGGTAGTGCCAGAAAAGATAAGGAGAAACTTTCTTCCAAGGAATTCGAAGCATTCTTCACTGCAGTGTTTTATTTTTGTGTTAGAGATAATTCCCCTCAATCTGAAACACAAGATCTTTTATAAGAGTGTTGTCCCTGACACTAAGTATTGCTTTGCAACAGCCTAACAAATTATTTTCTTTCAAACTTTAATAGGGAACTAATTAAAATAGAGTTGCTTAATTTCCATTGCAGAGGGTTTCAGCTTATGTCTAAAGGCTGACTGAAACATGGTATGATAATCATCGCTCCGGCTCCCAATTAGTCCAATTGCTCTCAGGACTGTAATGAGCATCCCAAAATTTCTCCACCTGAATTCCTCAACTAAGGATGGGCTGTGTACACCTGGGAGGGTTTGCCAGAGTGGAAGTGATACCCAGGCCACAGCACTCCTGGGATTTCAGTGCAGGACCTTTCTGGGCTCCATCTGATGCTCCTTCCAGCAGCTTCAGGTAACTTGATGCCTGTCCGGGCTTTGCCATCCCTGAAAGTGGCATCGGTGGCTGGGCTTCCTCGGGGAAGAAACAGGTATGTTGATGTGTAAATAAATGTTGAATTGCTGGAGGTAAAACAGAGATACCACTCATCCTCTCAGGAAGATTATTACTGATGACCTTTAAAGCAAATTCATACTCACGGTAATAATATTATTAAAACAATATTTTTATTGCCATAAAATTTAGCTTTATGAGTATTTCAACTGTTCCCCCTTCTTCACTTCTTCTCCTGAAGTTTAATTCCTACTTCTTTTGTATATAGCAGAGTGGTTTCTTTCCCACATCCCTCCAAATCTGAGTAGGTTTCAGCAAAGCGAGAAAAAGAGAAGCAACTGAGAGCTAATGACTAGTGCAGGCTGATATCAGACCCCAGATAGGCAGGGCTTATGCTCGTTAAATGTGTCTGCAAGTTCTAGAAAGCTAATTAAAGCTAAGCATATTCTTCTCATCTTACAGGTACTCTGTGTCTGTGGGATATAAGATACCAAAAAAGACTTCTGTTTCCCTGATCCTTTAACTGTGTGTCAAAGCAATGAGCCCTAAATGAAGTTTCATCTTTCTCGAGGTGTTGCTAAGTGCTAATTAGCTGCAGGGCCTTATAAAAAGGGGAGAAAGTGCAGCAAAGGATTTCCATGGAGATTGGTTTCTTGCCCACTCTTTAGAAATAAGCCCTAAAGGAGGCTGTCATTAGAGGTTGCTGCGACATTTATTCCCATGTTGTGGTTGTTCCAGGGGTGGAATCCACATTTATTACTACAAGTATATATCGCTGCTTCAGTGGATGTTTTAGCAAACTGATTTTCCTCACTCTATAGCCAGGCTGTCTATAATACCTCCAAGGCAGAGGGGAAGACAGAGCAATATTTATACTTCCCACATCTTTGTTAGTTTGGTTCAACCAAGGAAAACTTCCATCCTCGACCAGGCTCTTTCTGATAACTGATTTATTATATCACTATAAAACAACAGCAAAGCAGAGCAAGCAACTCAGTGTCAGGTGAAAGTGGGCAGAGCTGAGTCAAGTCACAGGTCCTAATGTCCCAGCCTTGATTAAATTCCAGGTGTCCTAATGGGTGGAGGAGTGGGAATTGTCCTCGATTCCTCAATAGCCTTAGCTCTACATGCTCAAATATTCAGGCACTTTCTAATAAAGGGCTTTGGGACACTGGATGCAGATTGGGCATACCCAGATACCCACTTTTTTTATTATTTTTTTTTTTTTACTGTTCCATTTACTGTGAAGGAAGGAAGTGGTGAGAAAGCCGAGTTACGTGCCCAGCCGCAGAGTCCCAGCAGTTTACCATATTCCCAGACTCCCAAGGATGGTCATATTCTTGGCAAACTGATGCTAGTGGTGGTCTCACCTACAAGTGCTTACAGCTGCTGTGAATCCCTTCATAACATGGCAGAGTACATCTTGTTTGTGGATATCCTAACCTTTTTTTATTCAATTTCCGACAGTTAAATTACCCTCTGCACTCTTGTAACTACGTAAACACAGTCAATTCCTTCATTGTTTGGGGTGGTTGAATCCAAAGCTTTTGGGCTTTCTCGGGCCATGTGTGCCAGACCTCAAAGTGACCTTAACGAACAATCCCTTGTTTCTCTTCCTCTTTCATGTACTTACTTTCCAGGATCAATCTCTTTCCAAAAATAATATTAATTTTGGCCCCATACCCTACTCCATTTCCCTCTGGTATATGTCTGGAGCAGTAAGGATAAGAACAAAGCACTCTGTCTTTAAAACACTTTTCTTTCAGCCACACTTGGGTCCTTTTCTTTACATCTGTTGTATTTCTAAGGGGGAAGATGGAGTGTTTTTCAGTAAGGGAACTCTGCGCCCAGTGCTAGCGACTTGTGCAGCATCCATAGGGACTTCTTCTCATCACATTTTGATATTCAAACGCGAAGGGGAATTCAGAACCTAGGGGCACTAATGCCCAATCACTTTGTTCCAACTTACGATGTTTGTCCGATGCATTCTGCATTTAAAAAAAAAAAATCACAAAACAAGTAAAGTGCAGACTAATGCACGGATATAGGAGTTTACAGGGACAGAAATGGCAGAAGAGGCTGATCCTGGAACACTTGGCTCTGTTTTGATGCTTCAAAAGTCAGTAGCTGGAAGCTACTGATTATAACAAGAAGTTAGATGAACAGGTTTAAGAGCAGGGTGAAATAATCCTTGGAAAGAAATTACTGCAGGAGGCAGTGGACCTTTTTATCACTTCACAGCAAGGCTGGATGCCTTTCTAGAAGATATACCGGGCCAAAAGCCTGGACTTCAGTGAGCTGTGAACCGGGGAAAGAGGCTTATACAGAGGCTAAGTGCCACTTCACCTCTTAAACTTTCATGAATCTGTGAAAAGTAGACTTACTCCTTTTGAACGCACAAGATTGAGCCATGACAGGGTTTTATAGACCTGTGAAGACGGTGGGGTAGGCGTAATGTCACCACAATATTTGCTCCCAGTGAAAGGACGTGAGAACTCCCTGAGCAATGTGTGTGCTCAGGGAAACATCGCTGCTAATATAATATAACATCGCTGCAAAGGAGAAGGTGCTGCATTGTGTTTCATTCAGCAGCTCTTAGAAAGTCATGCCTTCTTCCCTGTCCCCATGCAGTCAAATGGGAAAGGATGTGGGCTCTAAACCCCGCTGGGTAACTGGGAGAAGTCCTGGCAATCGGCCCCTTTGCCCCATCACCATACCCTTCAAAACCTCCAGAGCTCTGGTCATGTCCCTGCTCCCCCAGCAGGACGGGTCACCATCCCACCATCCACACTCCAGGATGGAGAAAGCTGCTGTCATTTGTCAACATCACCATTTTTGTTGATTTAATAACAGGAACTGATACATGTGCTGGGCTCTGATTCCAGCAGATAAATGTGGGATAGGATGGGCTTAGCAAGAGCAAAGGGATGCAGAGGCGTCTGTTCCATTTGCAAATTGCAGGGCAGGGCAGGAAGGGTGAAATGGAGAAGAGTTAATGCTCCATTAGCTTATCTGATGGGTGGAATTAGGACGGTTGGGTTTGAGGGTTGGTTTTTTTTTTCATGTTTCCTATTGACAAACATTACTTTTCTTGCTCTTCCTCTCATGGGGAAGAGTTTGTTGCCCTCCCTCCTTCCCTTCCTCTCCACCCAAGCACTGGACCGTGCAGATGGTCCAGCTGCTGATGCTTTGCAGGAGCCGGCGTGGGCACCTGCCCCAGCGCTTCTGGGGTTTCTCGAGCACACATCATTCCAGCTTCGCATCCTGAGTTTTGGGGAGAAATCACACTGTTTTCCCATTTGCAGGCTGGGACTGAGGGTAATTATCCCTATTACCTCAGCAGGCCTGACCTATTTTCACTGCCTGTGGTTCTCTGCTTTCTGGGAGCAATGTCACTGGTGTACAGGAAAGAAAGGGCCCATTCAGAGCCAAGTACTATTTATTTAGAGAAAGATTTTTTATTTAGAGAAAAGACTTTTAAGAGAAAACAGATTTTAAGGGCAATAAATCACTCTGTATCTCTCTACCTGGAGTTTACTTATCCCCCGATGTTAGATAGATGCATCTGAGGTTTTTTAGACTTTTCTAGAAATGTCTTTTTCTGGACAGCCCTGGACTGCCAACTGCCCTTCCGATCTGAGGGGGACCAGTCCTGTGATGCCTTACACCCAACTGTGGCTCAGCAGCTGTTTCAGTTTGGCTGGGACCTTGAAATTAGGCCATACCCTTGTAATTGAGTCATCAGCATTTGCTGAGAGATCGTTTATTGTGTTGTCCTGCTCATTCCCTTCCCATTCAGACAGGAAAGTCTTATACAATAACTTCACCTCGTGGAAAAGGTCATGTACAGGGTTCACAAAACATTGTCTCTCTATTCCTTTGTTTATTGCTCAGTATCCCTATGCCCATCCCATAAGCCACAAAACTGGGGAAGATATTTAAAAATACTCTCTACTTTGGCACATCCCCCATAATTTGGCAGTATTTGGGTTGAGGCTTTTGGTTTACATTTATCCGAGTTTCAGAAAAATCAGGACAAAGCTCAGCTGGAGTTTCACAGTTTTGCTGAGCTTCACAGAGAACCCCCGTGCAGAATTGCCGCAGGTTTTATAGGTCTCCATCCAGCCCGTAAATCAGCTGAGGTCGATTTGAAACGCAGCCCAGGTACGCCACGACACCCAGCAGCCCCGTGACTGATCCAGACAGCTGCGCGGAGGCTGGCGCAGACCTTGCCTCTGCTCGGTTCCTGCTCTGCCACCGACCTTCTGCCTGTCCCATCCCTTCTGCCTTCAATGGTCCATTGCCACCAAACTCGCCTCCTTTCCTAGCATGCCATTACCCAGCCCACAGGCGTTAACACCGGCCTCCTCACGTCAGCGATGTCCCCTGGTAGCAACAGGCAGAGCTGTTATCGCTCGCTGCAAACCATTCTTTCCTCTCCACATAATTTTTTTTTTTTTTTTTGAGTGTCAGATGTGGAAAACCGAACAGGATGATCACTCAGCATGTACCTTGTCTCTGCTGCCCGCTGGAAAGTCACAGCAAGAATGAAAAATGAGAGAGGGAAGAATTTAGAAAACACTGAACTGCTCAAAAGGCAATGGGGCAAATGAAGTCCAACCCCGCTGTGGTTTTGCTGGTCTTGATAGAGTTGCACCAAGAGACGACTACTCAGATGTTCCACTGATTTGTCAGCAGACAATTGGTAAAAATCTTTTAGCACTTTTACTTAATGAGTGATCATTTTTTCTTCCCACAGAGCTCCTGTGGGTATGACGAGGCGTTCCCCAAAGAGCACTAATGATCTCATCGTAGCTGACCCTACAAAGAAACCTTTAGCCCAAGCATGAACACTGATCAGCAAGTGCTCACTTATCACGGCACAATTACTAGTTGATGCTCCATTTGGTCTTGCATCAGTTTACCCACAAGGGTTTCCATGGAAATTAATATATAGTATCATACCTGTTATATCATGCCCGATGTGCTGTTTTTCCACGGGGTGTACCACATGCCAGCCCTATAAATCCTTGAAAAGCTTTGGATCTATAGGGCAGTAATTACCCGGTGTCTGTGGAGCAAATCCAAAGCATACTCTGGGTCTGCGGAGCTGTAATTACGCTATAGACTGCATGAGTCACTGACTGCTGCCGGAGGTTTTCCCAGTCACAAGGTGTAATGTAACCCTTGCAGCCACTGGATGTTTTCCTACATCTAAAAGCCTTTGTGAGGATTTTAGGCGTTGAATGTAATTCAGCTGCTGTAAACCTAGATTCAGGTTTTAGACCAGATTTATTGGTAGCAGGCCTCTCAATATGCCACTTTCCCACCACGTGAGATGTCTGTCCCTCTGGTGACATGATCAAGACCCCCCCAGAGCACTCCTGCTCGTGGGGTCAGTCGGTGTCTGCCTGTGTCTGGGTGGTGTAAAGGGAGATGCTCTGCTCCACGCCCCCAGCCTCTTTCTCCTGGTACGTGACCCCGTCCGTGAGACACGTGCTGCTCTGTGGATTAGGGACCTGGAAACAATCTGTGTCTGGAGTGAGACTTCATGGGAGGAAGACAGGAGCATCAGCATCCCAGTTCCTGGAGAAGGCAGCGAGGTCTTTGCTCAGCTCTTTCCCCATTCTCTGCTCAGAACAGCTTTTCAGTCCTAATATACAGCAATACCTACCAGCCTCCAGCATCCGTCAGAGGCGATCCCCCATGAGAAGTGTTGTGAGATCCCATAACTATATGCATCCTGTGTGGGCAGATGTGCACAGAGTCCTTAGCAAAGCTGTGTGATCTTTATGATAATTTTCTTTATTGTAAATTCAGATAATTTTCCCAATTTGGAAGGGACATAAGAGACATAAAGGGGAAGATCTAGAGTTTAAAATGATCGGGAGAAAATAGGTCAGTAGGGTACAGAGATATGAGAGAAAAAGAGTGACATCAAAAGGAAAATCCGTGGCTAAAAGGTGGGATACTGGTGGCCCAGCAGCAGGATAAAAGGCTGTAACCACGTGGTCACACCCCATGCATTAATTTTCACCTCATCTCCTTAAAACTGCCTCTGGTTTCAGCCACCACCCATCAGAAGTAGTACTGAATTAGATGTATTGTGTTGAGGGCAGGGTATTTTCAGTAGTAGAAACACTTTCCTCTGAAATTCTCCTCACAGAACTGCTTGGAAAGCAAGTCTGATCACAATCAGAGGAAGACACGTGACGTATTCCTTTGTCCACTCCTGTCAGTCGGATCTGCAGGTCCTGCCATTATACCAATTAATCATTCCTTCGAGTGTTTACCCACGTTTATGCTGCAGGGATTTGAAGGTTATACAATGCATGCTTGGGGCAATATAATTTCATGTCCTTCTGAAACCTCAGAAGGTACAGCAAGATCCCTGGAGCACAGATTGCTCTGTGAAGTACTTGTGAGAATAATGATAATTCATTTGCTTTGCCCAGCAGTTTTAGTTTGCATTCCAAGCACGATTTTAGGTGGGACCCTGGAATTTCTTGTTAACTGTGGTACAACCATTTCTAAGAGTTACTGAGGCATTTTACAAATGTTTACAGCTGGGACACGCGGAAAAAAGGGGTGGAAGGTAGATATAATTGAAATGAAGTTTGCTTAATACCACTAATCCATCAAAAGATAATTGCGCTAGTTGATGCTTTACCCATAAGACATGCCCATACCACAGACGGAGGCAGTGAGCAGTGGCTGCTGACCTGACAGCTGTTTAAAAAATTTACAGTCACAGTCAAGATCTTTCGAAGAAACTTCAAGCAAGTAGATGGGGTCAGATCCATCTGGATATCGCCATTCACAATCTACCCGCACATCCGTTTTATGGTGGATGGTAGATTTGCAGGGTGTATCACCAAGACAAGGTAAGGAGATGGGAAGCAACACCAGCAAGATGACTAAATTGCATTATATATCTGCTCTTTCCTACGGTCACCTCCAGCAAACTGTCCGTGTTCTCACTCACTTGCTCTCTCTTAATGCGGTGGACTGAGAGACATCCCAAATCTGCGAGTGGTCCACATGCTTTTGCATGTCACTTTGTGGATGGTTGTGTCCAGATTATGGCTGTGTGTATATATAAAATACATATATTTTTGCAAACAGACATATATTTCGAACAGCTATTCTTCAGCTTCTGAGTGGTGAACTGGAACAAACTTTACAGAAAACCCATTTCCATCCTTTAATTTTTAAGGACAAGTATAGTAACTTCCAGAAGGACTTTAGTGGCAAGCAAAGTTGTTGTCTCCTTGAGAGACTGATAAAGTGAAACTTATATCCTGCAGCTGCCCGAGTCATTCTCTTGAAAGCATGCTCACCTCGCTCCTCCGGCAGCAGGAGAGACCTGTTGCTCCCCTCCTGGCCCTGCTCCTGCCTGCACTGGAACTCAGCTCATCGGGCAGGAGACTGCGCTGGGCTTCTGTTATAAAGGGATCGATGCCTTAGCTGCAAAGAAAAGAAATTGAATCACAATAGAGGTTGCTGGAGAGAGGACTTTTCAAAACATTTTCTGTTTCTAATTTTGGTAAGGAAATAGGCAATTACTGTCTTAAAAAATTAAATGTCATGAAATTTCAAACTCCATTTGTTTCTGATAAATATCTTGCAACTTGTGACAGAGGTTGCTGGAAATCTCCCCTAATAGCAGTGCCATGCTGGCCAAGAAATGTTTGATCTGTGCTCTAGCCTTTTCTTCATGTGGGTTGGACTGGCCTATAGTCAGATAAAAAAATCATCTGGTTCATTTAGCTTTTAAAAATAAATTTGAGCCAGTCAGTCTTCACTTTACAGCAGCTATACCCAATCTATCCGGAGAAGTAGTTAAAACTAGGAATCGTCCAGCACTGAAACAGGGTTTGCCAACTTACTTGAACTTTATAGAGGGAGTCTGAGATCTTGATCTATGTGTCTTCAAGCTTTGGCTGAGGTCCAGCTCTACCTACTACCCAAGAAGGCTCGGTCGGACGGCGTGTGCTGGGTTGGATGTGCGTCCGCGGGGCAGACCAGCAGTGTTTACACACGCTGGCATCTGAGTCACCTCCACACTTCACCAGGTCGTAATTTCTGATGTAAAACATGTACTGTAGGTTGGGTTTAAACGGCCATGCGGATATTCAGGCATCAGCCTGCCTTTGATTTTTGTCTTCGAAGGTTTATTTGGCTCTAATCCAGGCTTATATGAATTTTCTGCCTTATAATGTGGTCTGCACTTATAGTACTTGGTGGAGTTATGGGAATACCCTGACACCCAGCAAACAGACCGGCGTCAAACCCTGCGACCCAGATTTTTAGTTAAAGAGCCTAACAATGCCACTAGTCTATTTCAAAAGGACTTTTAGATCTAAATCCCAATCGTTTGAATGAACTCACTGGCTTCAAAGCCAAGGAGAACTTCCTCCGGTTTTACCCCCACTGTTGGTCCAAATGTTTGTAAACAATCTCTTCCTTAGAAGCTGAAGTTTCATTAAATGAACTCTTTGGTGACTGCCCGGAAAGTCTGGAAATAGTCTTTCACGCTATAGTGTTCAACTTTGGAGAATGACACAAGATGCTTTATTCCTCAAAATCTGAGAGGCTTAAAGGCAGGGGAAGGAAAGGCGACTGGGTCTCTCCTGACATGCCACGCTACTGTGGACTGCAGTTTCCTTAGTCATTAACACTTATTGGGAAACGTATCACCACGTGTTGCCTTCACATTGCCATGGTCATATCAGAGACAGCAGAAGCAGAGGAGGAGCCACCAACCGTGTTGAGACAGGACGCCCAGTTGAACACAGCAGGTTGGGCTTTAGCTTGCTCTTGTGGCGGAGCACAGCTCGTCTGTCACCGCTACTACAGCCCGCCTGAGGCAGCGGGAATTAATTACAAAGCTTGAGAAGAAGAGTCAATAACAGAACTGAAATATTCCCATCGGTTTCTCTTGAATTAGATCCTCCAGATAACGTCTGCCGATCGTAAAATATGATGCCAGGTGAGATAATGTTGCTAATTAGAGGGACCCTGCGCCCAGTCTGCAGCCAACTCTTACGAAGCTCCATGAGGTCATGCATGAATAGGCTCCAAGGAAAAAGGCAAAGTGGCAATAAGGATGACTTTCTTCAGTAGATTCACCTGTGATAAGCACATTCTGGTGACTCAGTGCAGGATGAATAGGTGCTGGATTTTTCACATCCATGTAAAAATAATGTAGTATAGAAAAATCCAGTAAATGCCTATTTTTTTTTTTTTTCACACAGATTCTATTTAAAGTTAGAGATAAGCAATAGGAAATCTCAGGCAGAAAACAAATACCCAGAATGGATATTTACTGTCACCTCAGGATGCTCTCCTCATGAGGTAATACTTTGTAGTACGGTGGGAAAAAAAACAGGCACAAAATTACTTCCAGTCAGTTCTGAGGTAGGTCCTGAGTGACCAAAATCCCCGTCCTTTGAAGCAAAACCAGATCGTATTAGTTGTGCAGGCTGTGTTCTGATTCAGCGTGGAATTTGTTTTTCCCATCATGTGAGAGAGAAACTGTCCAGTCCAAAAAGGGAGATGTCAGCTCGTACGCAAATTCGCTCATCGGAGAGAAATGATGCCGCAAACACGCAAAGCAGAGAAGCGGGCTTAGCAACATGATAACTTTCTCTATTGCCTTGTGGACAAAACCATCTTTGAAGGATTAATAACAAACTGAAAGCTCACTGGAAATATCTCGCTTGTTTGTTTTGGCTTCCAGAGCATTTCTAAGTGTAATTACTAGCAGTTGAGAAGCAGAGAGGATGAAAAAAATCTTGTGGTTAGCGCACGGGCCGGTGGCTCAGGAGACCTAGGTTGATTTCTAACCTCTGTCACGGTCCAGTGTCGCACAAGAAAAAGAGCCTTTAATTCATCTGCAGCTCGGATCCTTTCCCCGCGGCAGGGATGGAGCTGCGCTTTCCCTGCCCAGCGCCCGGGCTGCCAGCGGCTCCTTACACTACGGTGCCTTCCACAGCCAGCCCTTCGTGGCCTGATGATGCCAATGTCATTCGGACAGCGATAATGACGTATCCTGCTTTAAGGGTCCCCAGCGCTTGTATATAAGCCTCTCTTAACAGCAACATACGGCTTCAGATGGGGAAAATCCAAAGTCCCTGTGCGCAGATGCACATCCATTTAAGCCAGTGGATACGAATGGATTTGTGCTCCACATGAATGAATGTCTTTATTAAGATACATGTTTGCTGGACAGTGACAAATCTTTCCTTCAGAACACGGTGATTAAGGTTTAATTTTATTCCGGATTATAGGCAGCTCCATTTGCAAACCAGCCCTCATCCAAGTTTGGTCACATATTGCCTGGAAGTGAACGTTACTCTCCAACTGCTTAAGCAGCTTTGGATAAGAAATGATGGTTTCAGGAAGATTAGGAGCATAAGAAAGATCTCCAGGATAAGGGGAAGTTAAGAGAAAGTGCCATTACAAGCTCAGGAAGAAATGCTGCCACCTGTGAGGGTTTGAGGCTTCCAAATCACTCGGGAGAGTTGGAGAAAGTTGATGGGAAAAGGATGAATTAGTGAAGGTGATGAGCTTGCAGATGGTGAGCATGAAGATACATATATATGTGTGTGTGTGTGTATACTGTACAAATATATAAAACATCACTAGGACAATTTATAGGCTTCAGTCTGCTTAGAGAAACAAATCAGTGGTTGTGGTTCTGGGGGGTTTATTACATGGTAGCAACCAGGAGCATCCCAGGAGATGAAGTTATAGGTGTAATCTTCAACACAGAAGGGAATAAAGTCTGTCTTTCCCAGTTCAAGAGCTAAGACAGACGGACAGAGAGCTGGAGAAGTGGGGCAGAGGGGAGGAGCAGTGCTTGCAGGGCTGGGATGCAGATCTTTGCCCGGTTACCAAGTACCCTGTTCATGCAGATCGTATCTCCCCTGGCGTTTCCTTCATAGGCACGTGTCTATTCTAACACATAAAGGTATTAAAATACGACATATTTCTATTTGTTCTTAAACACGTATGTTCAACCCCCTCTGAGAGCAGGAGGAGGAGGACAGTGGGATATCCGATGAATATTTCTCCCTCACTGCAGTGACAGCTTTGATTTGTGAAACAGCTTGGAATAAAATGCTGGTAATTTTTCATGGAAAAAATAGTGGATGTAATTTCTGCGTGTTGCAAAGGGAATAGCAGAGAATTGAAATGCTTGGATACACTGTTATCTGAGTGCCAAAATCCTGGATAGATATAAAAGTTAGTGTGTTTAACCCAGAGAAGCAAAGCTACAATCATCCCTAATTAAGTAGATTCTCCTTGTTTATTGTTTTCAAGTATCTGCAGCTCTACTCATCAATTTTTCACGTTATTCCTCGGCTGTTCTCTCACATTCAGGCTCTTTGCTGGTTTGATGTTTTGTTCTCTGGAGATTTCTTTAATAAATTTTTACTATTTCCTGGGAGACAGCTTTACTTTCTTTTTTTTTCTTCCAAATGAAAGTTGTCACCGCACTATGGTGTAGCAAGAGAAGAAAGCCAGGCAGTGGAAACTCCTTTAACTGACTGACATGGAAAAACCCCTCTGGCTCCCTGTCAGCCAAAAGTGGTCGAATGCAGTCAGCGCTACAACTTTGTCAATGGATCCTAAATCCAGTATTTACTATTGATCTCCAGCTTCACAAACACCATATTGACACTGGTGACTGCAGCCCTGACATCAGCATGATGAAATACAACTAAAACGTAAAAAAAATGACTTCATACTGCCAGATTTGCTCACAGCAACTGCTGGAGCAAAATCAGAAAGGATCTTTTGTAAATTTAATTAGTTATTAGTACTAATGTTTTGTTAGAAGAGCTCTGTAGGCTGGAGGATATTGCTTGCTTGCTCTCAGCTGTCTACGCCGGGGTGTTCAGGCGTGATGCTGAGGTCAGGCTGAGAGGAGCAAAGCCGGACGGCCTCAGTGGTTGGGATGTTTGAAATCGGTGTTGCAGGCGTTTAAAGCAGATATTGTGCACCCCTCACAATATCTCTGGCTGTCGGAGGAAGTCTGCTGGCCGCCTCCTGTGCCACCCCATGGCTCAGCCAGTGGACCAAAGCTGATCTTCAGCTGATCTTCAGCTCTGGAGAGGATTTTTGGAGATCCATCTTTCTGTGATCTCTTATAGCCCCACACTAAGCACAGGCTAGTAGAAAGGGTGCCAAACGGCAAGTTGCATACACGGAAAGTCAGACTTGGACATGGCCAAGGCGCTGGGAACATCCCTCTGCAGAGCAACAGACCTGGGGTCTGCTGCCATCGCTGCCTGTCAGTGCTGAGCTTGGGGACGGCCCTTCTGAATTTAATTAAAATTTAGAAGCAGCACCATTAAATCATATATAGACCACTGGAACACTTTGCATAAGAGTACGCGAAGTGACCATGGTGGTATTTAGGGAAATGGTTATGAGCTGACAAAAATTCACATGGTAACTATTTTTTAATAAAATGAAGGGGGAAGGAAGAGAACGATTTAGATTTTCCCTTGAAAATTTTGCAAAATTACTTTTCACATACCTCAATTATCTCCACCTTCATTTCATATATGAAAATCTGTGCCTACAGAATGAGTCAATAAAAGCCAATAAAACGAGAACAGTATGAGACAGATCTTTGGATTTTATAAATAAAGCATGGCTCAGGTGACATCACTGGAGCAACCGTGATTTATACCAGCTGAGGATCTGGCCCATAAACCGGGAATAACTCTTTCTGTGGCTGTGATTTATGTTCTCCGGTTATTGACTGCTTAGGAATAAGCCCTCTGTTATAAACAATCTGGGAAGCGAAGGCGGCAATTGTGTCTTAATGAGACCATGGTTCAAAGCGCTGCCCTGTTACATTGACCCTTCTATAGATCAGAAAGTCTCCTTGATTTAATTACCTTACAGAACCCCAGACTAGCCAACCCCAAAACTCATTTATGCCCCGATCTTTTTTTTTTTTTTTTTTGGTGCACTTTATAGTGATTTACAATTCAGCCAAGGGACTCTTCAGGCAACCGATGAGAATTGTTTAGAGGGGTTTGCAGTTTGTATGCAATTACATTTTTCCTTAAGGAAAAAAAAATAAGAAGCCCATTTTGAGAATATAAAGGTCTTGTCTCCTTTCCCAAGCACAAAGAATAAGCAGTTCTGCCTTTTAAGTCTAAAGGACCAAAAGCTTCAAGGATAGAATTGGGGGAATTTAAATTAGAGGCAACGCACTGCTCATGTCTGAAACGTTCCCATTTGAAAGTTCACGATTCAGTCTTGCACGCAGTTTTCGGCAGATATTACAGGATTGTTCCACCAGGATTATCTCATCTTCAAGGAGATTTAATTTTTGTTTTTTCCTTTAAAATCTGTGGTATAAAGCAGTGGAAATAATACGATGTTCCCTTCCATTCACAAATGAGTGTTCTCTTCTGTCTCAGGATGTCTCACAGCCTCTAATTAGATAAGGCCCAAAGCATCCTAAAAAAATAAATGGAACACCCAACTTTTACACCTTAATTTGTTCTGGAGCAATACTGCGCTGCGACCAGAGGCGCAGCAAACAGCCCTGGCTCCTCTCCGAGGCTGGGATTGCATCTCGCCGCTGGTGGGGAGGGATGCTCAGGGTCACTACGGCCCAAACCGAGAGTAACCTCACCTGGGGGCCACTGCCATGGACCGTGGGGTCACTCGGCACCCCCCTGCCCAGGGGAGGCTGGTGGACACTGAACCGGCATGGAAGTTGTCTTTGTGCTATCAAAAGCCTCGGTAAATATTCCATAAACACCAACCTCCCTGTCGAGCCTTTGAGAAACATCTCCCGGAGCTTTTCCCTCATCTCTCTAGATTCAAAGACTTTTGTGTTACAGTTGCCAAAAATCCCTGCACGATTTAAAAGCTGAAATCCCAACGCATTTTCGTAATTTACAGTTGCTCTCAAGAGGCTTTGACTGAAAGGCACAATTCCCACTCACCTTTCTTCAGAACTCCCTTCTGCACATCACCTACCCTGATTCGGGGTCCGTTTTTTTTCCCTTTTCACTAAATCTTTCTCTCCCGGTGCCCACTCCTTGGTGTTTTCCATCCCTTTCCTTTCTCTGACCACAGACGGTTGGAGTTTCAGGCTTCAATCTAAGGGACTGACCTTGGCACAACTGCTAGTGTCTGTCTCAGTCACAGGGGGCTTAAAAGTAAGAGCCTGGTACAGAAAGTCGGGGGGTCCTTTAGCCCCGGCCACGAGCACACTACCTGCGCTCAGCAAAGCACCGCGCCAGGTGTCATGTTTATATACTGTCATTAATTAGCTCAGCCCATCAATTATCACTAATGTTCAAAAGACAGCAGAATTTTGAAGGGAAAGCATCCTATACATTGGCATTTTTATACCTTGAGAAGATATTTTTTTCTTTATTTTCAAGTCCCTTAATCAGAAACTTTTATCCCCTCAGGAATTAAGTCTCTTGGGCAAAGTTACAGTATATATTAAGAGAGGAACTTTAACCCATGCTGTAAGCCACATATTAATATTTACTAAGCCCCTGACTTCTTTCAAGACAAATAAAACATTATTGCGCTCTCCGCTGAAATATGTTTAAATGGAAAAAATATTTATATTTTTCCAAAACAAACAGTCCTCAAGTGAAGCTCTTTTGAAATTATTTGAGAGATATTTTTGTGAATTGGATGGGTGCCTAAAAATAATATTGCAGATTGTAAGATCTGACAACACACTGCAGTAATTCAGCTTAAGCCCCCTACCTGCCTCTGGGAAGCAGGACTCCCTTTTTCTCCTTGACATCTGAGGCATTTTAATGTATTGTAGTTGAACATTTAAATCGACAATCAAAAGCTCCTCTGGAAAATATGTCTTGTATTTTTAGGACTGGAAAAGGACATAGGGAACTTGTTTCTCCCTATGAAATTGATAAGAAGAGTCTCTCCTAATAAG
>VXBO01002870.1:970618-989523 GCA_013400135.1 Rhinoptilus africanus
TGTGACAATTGTAATGAACCTACTCTGTCATAAAACAAATATGTTAATAGTGAAATGCAATCATCAAACCGTAGAGCTGCTCTGACACCTGGGGTGCGCTAGGGGCGCGGGACGGGGAGCGGTGCAGCGCTGCGCTGGCGCTGCTGGCAGGACAGTCGCCGAGTCACAGCATCACTGAGGTCGGAAGGGACTTTGAAGATCGTGGAGTCCAACCATCAAGCTAACGCTGCCAAGTCCACCACTAAACTGCATCCCTCAGCACCGCGTCTGCCCGGCTTTTAAATACCTCCAGGGATGGTGATTCCACCACTGCCCTGGGCAGCCTGTTCCGATGCTTGACAACCCTTTCGATGAAGGAATTTTTCCTAATATCCATCCTAAACCTCCCCTGGTGCAACTTGAGGCTGTTTCCTCTTGTCCCATTGACCGTTCACTGGGAGAAGAGCCTGACAGCCCCCGGCTACCCCCTCCTTTCAGGGAGCTGCAGAGAGCGAGAAGGTCTCCCCTCAGCCCCCTTTTCTCCAGGTTGAACCCCCACAGCTCCCTCAGCCGCTCCTCACAGATTTGTGCTCCAGACCCCTCACCAGCTCCGTTGCTCTTCTCTGGACACGCTCCAGCACCTCAGTGTTTTGCAGTGACCTCCTCCAGGCTGGCAGAGCTGGTCCTGGTCCCCTCCGAAACAGGGAGTGCTGCTGAATCAGCCCTTAGCAAGGTCCGTCACCGACATCGATGCTCCCTGGGGTAAAACACGTTTCCTGGGAGGTTCCAGCAGCGGTCAGAAGAAGGGGTTGACTTCTGGGTGCCCCTGCACACGCGTGTCTCCACCGAATCGCAGGCTGGATCTAATCGCTGTTGCCATAAACCATTTCCTGCGTTCTTGATGATTTTTCTTTGCTTTGTTCAGCACAAGAAAAGGGGAGAAGAGTAACCAAGTGTGTTGTAAAGCCTGGTGGACACCGGCAGGCTGCTCAGCCCTGGCATAAGCAAGAACAACCTTTAGGCTGCTAATGCGCTCCTGGCTGCCTGGGCTTCTGAAGACCTGTTTGGACAGTCACAATCCAGATTTCAGGAAGACTCCCTGGCCCTGTGCGCTGCTCGGTCCCACCAGGTCCATGTCCAGATCCCAGGGTGGGGTGATGCTGCATGGCATGTAGCCTCCAGGGTCTGCCAAAACCACCAGGGCTTTGGAAGCAAACACCTGCAGGGCACGGAGCTTGCTTAGCTCAGACTCTGAAAAACCCTCCACAACACTTAGCAGCGGGTGCTGGTAATTAGGTTAATAGAAGGGTTCCTTAGAGGGTTTAAATGGGTGACGGGCAACCTGAAGCGATGCAGCGACACTGCCTTAACCCCGCCGAGGGTCTGGCACTTGGCGAACCACTCGCAACACGGCCCCCAGAGGATAAAATAGCTCTGCATGAAAAGGAAAATAGCTCTGCGTGAAAAGAAAAATGACACCAATAACAACACAACAAAGCCCTCCCACGTATCAAACGGCTGAAATGGCTGCAAGCAAGTCCTCTGCATTATCTGGCAAAATATGATTAAAATTATGCCTGTAAGCTCCTTAAGGGGACAGATATGGTACATATGAAAGTCATACATACTGCAGGGCTTCCCCGTCTCTCTGCAGTCAGATTTGCAGGTTTCTTTGACAGGTTACTGCAATGGGGTGTCCCGGGGTGTGCGCCTCTCCCGGCCGGGGGCTGCAGGACGCGCGGTCCCACCGCGTCCCACCCGGCGCTGAGGCTGGGCACCACACTGGCACCACCGCCAAAGCCCACCCAGGCTGCTCTTCTATGCTACAAATGGGACGAGAGGAACAAAAATGGGGGTGATGTCTGCTATTGACAACGCGTCCAGGCTTTTGACTAATTGCAAATCAACACGACGCAGTGGCGTTTCGGAAAGTGAGATTGGTTTCAGTGTTATTTCAGTAATCTGGTCCTCCTTTAAACATTAACCAAGCTCTGGTGCATCAAACCAGAGACACGAAAGGGAGAAAGCACTTCTTGCAGGACATCCCTTCCCCTCAGTTTTTTTGCTCAGTGTTTTTAAATAAGTGCTCTCCTTAGCCCAGTTTCCAGTGCTCCCACGGGATGGGGACTCCAATCCAGGCAGCAGCTGAGCAGTCCTGTTTATTTATAAGAATCAACCAGAGCCACACAAAAGGTTATGGCTACAGGCCAAAAGTCTTTGACATCATAGCCTGTCATTAATGGCATAAATCCTCCGTGATTTCATTTCCCAGTCAGCTAACCAGCAGCTATCACAGATTATTTTAAAGGAAAAAAATGTCTAAACATTTACCTTCAAACCCCAAACAGATCATATCGTTCTATTTTGCCTTCTCAATATTAAATATATTCTGTTGCATATGGCATTTTTATTACAGGTTGCGACCAGTCACGGAGCTTGTTTCAGAAAGAGATATGTACAAAGAGAAGTTTTCTTATTGTTCCCTAAGGGGAAAAACAAAAACAGCATCTCATTTAACAAAACCTCGACTAACCACAAGACTTTGCTGTTTTAATGTATTTTTGTTCCCTGGATCTCTATCTGGTCATTCATTTTGAGGGAGGGAAAAATTAAAAAGGTTGGTCTCTGAGCTCCAGCTTCTTAAATCTGAGGACATTTAACACGGATGTGCCAGAACAGTTTTCCTTCAGACCATGCTCATCCCTTCTTTCCCATAAAATGATCGCAGTTACGTGCAAAACATTAGCAAATGACTCAGAGCAGGAAAAGGCCCGAATATATATGTAATGCCTGAGTGTTTTTATTTAAAACACCTTGGTATTGTAAGTCTTACTCACCTTGGTATAGTTGCTGATAGAAAATACGCTGCTTGATAATAAGCCTTGATATTTCACCACTCTGTGCTGGTTACATTAGATTAGGCTTAAAAAGCACAAGTTTTGCAAATCAGGGCTAGTGCTAAACCTACAGGGATAAATTGGGAATTCTTCTACGCTTACATGCAAAACTAGACGGTCAGAGAGTCAGTTTTGATGTCACATTTTCGCACATAAACCTGAAATCACTGAAATTAGTGCAGATACTACACTGTTTGAGAGCAAAGGGCCTGGCCAGGCTGTCTCCAGAAGAAAACACCTGCACAAGGAGCAATGCACGGCACTCCCTTATCGGATCTCATCTCGAAAGCACCCTGTGAGGAGAAGTTAATTACAGGCAACTACAGATGACTTCTGAGATCCGAACGAAGGGCAGGATAACGCAGGCATTTGCTTCGTGGTTGTACAGTCAGGCGGTGGCAGGAGCGAGTCCTGGGGCCACTGAAACCCCTGGGGGCTGTGGTTTTTTGCCCCTGCGGGCGGCAGGGGAAGGAAGCATCCCAGGGAGCAGCGTGCTGGGAGCATCCCAGGGAGCAGCGTGCTGGGAGCAGGGGACTGAGGGACCGGGGCAACGCAGCCGGGCTGGCCCCAGCCTGAGAAACTACGCCTGAATTTTCTCAATGCAGAAAACACACCGCAGGGGCAGACGAGCAGGACTGGCCGAGCAAACCCAGTGTCCCCACTCTCTCTGGCCACCCTGCAGTGTTCGGAAGGGAAAGGACAGAGCTGGAGCTGGACATTACAGCGCGAAGCCAGAGTTCCCACTGGAGCCATCACTCTTGCCTTCCTCCCACCTTAGCCCTCTGCCCACAAGCCCTCACCACCAACAACAGCGTAACAGAAGGACCTCCCGCATACCTTAGCAAATATAAATTAGATGTTTCCTTTTTTTGAGCTGTCTGGAATCTCAGGAGGCACCCGCAAGCAAACGCTACCCAGACGTGCAGACAGCACGGATGTGTCAGAGCACTCGTGTGAGAGCCAAAGTTAAAATACGCCTGCAAAGCACCAGTAGCTCCATTTTTATGACTAACGCATCCCCAAGGTGCCATAACATGCACTGATGCAATGAATTCTGGGGCGCTGGAAGGAGTACAGTGAGAGGAGGAGCTGGAAAGGAGAGTTTCGTAGGAAAGCCAGCAAGTTATTTTTCCACAATTTATCATACTACTTTTACATGGCGAGTTAGCCTTTTCCTCCAACTGCGGAGATGAAAAGTCGCACAACTCCAGCATGGATTAAGCCGGCCAAGAAAAAGAAAAGCAGCTTTCTCTGCTCTCCAGGGCATATATTATGCCTATTTGTTAACATTTTTTGATATGTGGAGGAGACAAACTTCAAGGAAGGAATGCGGCCATCTCCTATCTGAAACAGGATCTACCACGCTGGAACGGGCTGAGCATGTTTAGTTGGGAAGATGTGTTAGGGACAGCGAGGTATTTGAGTGGTAATGCCTACATTTTTCAGCCCAAATACCACAGCGCGGTGCTGCCCTTGTGAGTAACAGTCCCACGATGGACTTTTAAAGTACCGGTGGAAATAACAAACAGCGCATCTGCAGCCTGGCAGAGGAATGAGCCGCATGCCCCAGCAGAGCTGGGGGAGGTCTACAGCAGAGCAGACCCCAACCGCCACCATCGCAGGAGCTCCCAGGGTTTACGTGCCCCCCTGGATGACGAGCCAAGTGCTGGGAAAACTCCATGAGCCTTTAGAGTACATAAAATTACCTGTAAACGTGTTGGGAAAACCTCCTTCCGAACAGGCATCATCAACAAGCACCATCTGAAGCAATCTTTCCAGGGACATGGAAATATCTGTGGAAGGTAACCTGCAAGATTCGAAGTGTGTGGGGTGAGGCTTTCAAGCAACACGTAATGAATTGTATCTCAAATACATGCAAATAATTTACACGTGCAACAAAATCTCCAAGTCTGAAAACCCGCAATATGAAAGACTGCAACTGTTTAAATCATTTACTCTAACAGCAGCATTGTCATTAAAAAGGCGCCACGATGCGATTCTTGCAGCAGATGAAAAGGAGGGACAATACATGCAAATGCGACTCTCATTTTCTTTTCCTGCTCTCCCAGTGGTTTAATTTATATCTGATGAGACTACGGTTTTAAGAAGGAGAATGGCACATTAGTCTCACTGGTAATACCGCTCAGGATGAAAGCGCTCTCATTATTCGCACTGAGAGATCCAGATTTGCTTAAACAAGAGCTGTCACAACATGCTGAGGTCCAGAGATTCCTAAGGGAGCTAGGCTGACATACTTGAAGCTGATTTGCATTAATTTATGAATATTACATAGTCTGTTTGTCCAATGGTTCTAAAGATGTTTAGTCAATGCATACCTTGAGTTAATTCAATAGAAAAAACTGCCAGATAATACGCCAAGGGACGGGCAGGGCAATTCTGGCAGCCCCTCCTCATTAAACACGGAGCGCGAAGAACTGCAGAAGGATTTCATCCCAGGAGTTAATGAGCTATAAATATTGAAAATTCCAAGACACTCCATCTAGATTAAAATGTTGCAACTATAAAGGTAAATACCAAATCCACAAGGGTCCTTGAGATCAAAGCCTGGCGAAGCGTGTCACTGGGAGGAGAGGGAAAAGAAGGGGGAAAGCAGGAGAAGGGCAGAAATAAACTCCCCAGCCCGCTGGGAGGTAGTTTTGGAAAACTTGAGATAACGACTTTAATACAGCTCCAGCACTGTCTCTAATTAGGATAAATCAGGGCTTCCCTAATTGCTTTTAATCCCCTTGGCTTCTATGAAACCAGGAGTGACCACGCACCGGCCGTGGAGGGGAGCACAGTGCCTGAGATCCACAGCCTCCGGATCATGCCAGGGCTCTTGGGGGGAATTCTCTGTTTGGGATCAGATTTGCAGGTTGGGCAGGTAGAGGGGAGGAGGGAGGCCAAGGCCACCAGGATCTGCAAAACAGTCTGTCTCCGTCAGCGCTGCCTTTGCAAAGCGAGGTGCAGCTGATGATGTGCCCTCCTCGACTGAATTAATTGCCCTCTTTTCCCAGCTGTTGCTGTTCCAATCACCCAAAGCCCCTGCAGATGGGTGTCCTTCGGGTGGAGTTACTGACCTTGCTATCGAGAGCAGGTGGAGCTTCCAAACGCAGTGTGTGCCACTGAGCTGCTCCATAACTTTATTCACTTTATTTTTCTTTAAAGCCTTTTTTTTTTTCTCTTCTTCTTCAGTTAGCTGCTGGGCTTCTTAGTAGAGGGTAGACATCTCTAGCCAAACTCTCTCGCAGAAGGAAGAATGGAATTCCCTTCCTTTCCATCTGTAGATCACGGAGGTATCCTGGCTCAAAAGCTCTCTTGTCTAAGGTGCAAACAGAGCAAATACCAAATTTTCATCTGCTTCTACCTTTCCAGAAAATGAAAGTCAGTGCAAGCATCAACATAGAGGAAAAATAAAAGTATTATTTGCTGGTCTGTCGTGAATTCTGTGTGTGCATGAAAGGACTCACACATCAGTACAGGGGTAGAGGTGGAAATGTTTTGGTTAAAGGTAAGCATTCATCCATCCTGGGAGCTAACAGCCACCACACCATTTAAGAATATCAAAAGGCTTCAAAAATAGAGCTAAAGCGCTATTATTTCTCTGGGTAATCTCTCTGCCCCAGGGTGAGATTCACCCCTGTTCATAAAGATGCTGTACTATTGAACTACAGAAATCTATCCTTTCCTGTTAACAGCCTATTATACATAAATTAAATGATTAATTTAAAATGAATTTCAATTTCATTAAGTGAAATCAATATCAATCCGATAATGATTTCAGTGGAAGCAGCATCTTTGAGTTTCTAGTCTTGGGCAACACTAGCAGCCAGATTTTTCTCAAAGCCTAATAAGCAATTCCTTAGGCAGTGACCTCGGAAGTGCTCTGGTTCCGTTTGCTCCCCGTGTCCAGTCGCGGGGGGGTTGCAGGCAGGAGCGGTGGTGGGAGGCTTGGGCAGCGCTGGCCGACTCCAAGCCGGGATGAACACAGGCGTAGCCATGAGGAACCTTGCATGCTACATAACGCAAAGTAATTAACGAGTTGCTTTGCATATCAAACAGGGTTCATGCACAGCAAGACATTTTGCCTTTAAAACAAAAAAAATTTAGTAAAATGTCAGTCTTGGACAGCAAGAGCCCACGGCTCCCTACCTGCTGCAGCAGGGAAGGTCTCGCCCAGGAGCCGAGGTGCCTTTTGCCACAGGAGGGAGCGGGGTTTCCCCGAGGAATCCTTCCCCCGGCTGCCTGGTTACGAGGAATAACCAGAGGAAGGCCAAGTTTTGGTGTCCATGACCTGATATTTGTGTTTGGCCTTGGTTCCTGAGCTACCCTGAAACCTGCTGTAGCTGGGAGGTTGCAAAGAGGAGGGGACGCAACGAGGACAGGAGATCGATGCCGCAGCTCCTGCCTCCCTTTTGCACAACTTCCCAACCAGAGGGATGCAGTAGCTTTTCCAAAACTTAATGTATGTCATTTGTATGAGTCCCAATGTAGAGTTTTTAGAAGAAAACTATTTCCAGTGTCTGTGGTTTGAAATCCCAGCCAGTAAGGAAGAGGATAATTTTTTTGAAAGAATAATATAAGCCGTATATATTGCTGAAACAGATGTGTTTGTAGCCCCTTCCTGTCCTGGACTCACACAGGCTGTAAATGTTGGTGCTAGATTAAAGACTGAACTTTACAGAAAACTTTGGAAGGAGAAAAAGAATGATATTTTCAAGAGTTGTATTTCATTGTTATATTCTTGAACTTTCTATAATTTTCATTGCTTTCACTCTTCTGTCCTGACCCCAGACAAACCGGTGGAAACATCCCCGCAATCTGGAGAGGGCAACGCAAAGGCCGTGGCTAAAAAGAGGGAAACTTTTCAGGTGGCCACAAGAGTCATAAAATGATGTTAACTCCTTGCAAAATAAAGTCTACCCTCGGCACAAGATAAATGGGAAGATTTAGCTATGGATTTCGGTTCTATCTGGAGAATCCTCCATTTGCCGTGAAATGCCACCGCAGTCGGTGCAGGTGGTGGTGAGATGTTGGCTTTGCCTGGGGGCTGCAGGACTCCTACTCTTTGGGGTTCCCCGGGAGGACTCATGGCTTGCATGTTTGCCAGTATCAACAGTCCCATTCTGACTTCCACCAGGGCTTCTGGGCTGCAAACAGGTCTAAAAATTGCCTAAAAGTTGTCTAAAAGTTTGTTGCATTTAGAGAAAAGTTTGCAAGTGCTTTTAGATCCCACCTGTCTGGAGGCCAATGGGGATGTGTCATCTGAATACAGATGAAACAGATGAAACCCTCTGAATGCAGATGGTAGCACAGATGGAGAGAGAGAAGCAAAAATCAGCCTGAAAAATGTGAAAACTTTCCCCCCCTCAGTCTGTCTCACACAGGTTTACCAAAGTAGCACTCCTTACGCCGCTGCCTTAGGGGTGCAGGCAGCCGTGGGGACCCCGTACGTGCACTGAACCCCCCCAAAAGCTGACAGCCCCATCCTCTAATTGCTGCCAAACCCGTCACATCGGGGCAAAACGAGCTAATCCAGACAAGGTGGGTGCTGAATGCCAGAGCGCACGTCTCCTCCAAAACCTGCACTGCAGGGTCATCTCCACCTGCCACGAGCCCTCGAAACGGGCTCCCTTGAAGTCACGAGTTCAGTTTAAACATTTTGAAAGAACGGGCATTTCTTTCAATGTTATTATACATTTTTGCACAGCAACGAAACCTGCACTCTTCAGCATGAGCTTGGCACTTCAAATGACTCGGCATGATGAGAAAACTGGGGAAAAAGGGGGAAGAGTTGGCTCACGCCGCTTTCTGTAATGCACCTCCTGTGCTGTCTGCTGGGCACCCATGGCACAGCCTTGCCCGTCTACCACTGCTGCCGGCCTCCCACGCTCCTCTCATCACATCTTCGGTGTCGCATTTTCCTCACCGAAGGAAAACGGTGCTGCCTGTGTCCTGCAGTGCACGCTTGATGCTGGCTAGATGCATCCAGCTGGTGCAGGACGGAGAAGAGCTTCGCTATGACCTCGCCAGCTACCAAAACACGCCGTCTGTGTTTTGTTGCTATATTTATACTGACTCCACCTGACCAGCGGAGAAGGGAAAGGCACTGACAGGAGAGGGTGCTAACGATTTAGGGAACGGGAGGGAGCCGGGCAGAATATGCAGCGAGTGGCCCCCGACAAACATGAAACATCAAAGCCAGGGTGGGATCAGCGAGCGGCTCGCGCAGAGGATGCTTTTCAGGAGGGAGAATAAGCAGATCCAGGCTGTGACAGCTAGTCTGTATCTCTAAATCCAGCCCGGTAATTATCATTATAAGCTTTCCAAGAGACCATTAGATTTGAAAAGTAAATTTGAATTTATAAATGGAGTCCTTCTAGATAGGGTCAGGGCTTTATCCGAGGCATCCCTTAATAGCATCACAGACTGATAAAAAGTTGGCAAAAGTCAGCAGAGGGGTCAAAACTGCGTTGAAATGCTTCACGGCCGCCCTCAGCCGCTGCAGCCTGTTTGATTCCGGTGAGCTCAGCAGTTTCGAGCTGAGTCACAGTTGTGCAGCCTCAATATCTGCCCTGGAGGCCACACACAAACAGCGGGAAAGGAGCGTCCCAACCCAGACAAATAAGGGCATTGAGTCCCTTTTGGGTTACGCCAGGCCTGTTCCCGTCACGCTTCCCCGTCCCCTCGCACAAACCCCAGCTCCTGACCCCAGGCTGAGGGCTGCAGCCAAACCGGGGATGGATGAAGATTGCAGCGAGCGTGTTTGGGATGCAGCTGCGCTGAGGAGCATCACTTCCATAAGGGGATGTTCCAGGCAGACATGAAACACGGGGATTTGAAGATGAGTTTCCTGCTTAATTTTTTTTAATCCCTTTCCAAATCTTCCAACGCGCTTGCTTATGCTTTGTGTTTTCATCCCCCCCTCCTACTCCCACCGCCTCTCTTCCCCTGATTTGTAGTTTATGTCGACTTTGAGCTTATTTTCCATTCCGTACGATTTGCAGCTCATGATCCGAAGGTCTGCGGTTCCAGGTGTGACCTTAATCAAGTCCCTCAGCCTGCCTGGGGCAGATCTTCCTTGGGTGCAAGTTGCACCGAGCCGTGTTTGTGTTCTCAGTTGGGAAATAATGCTGGGACCACCTTTCCTCCTGCCTTTTTGTGGAGGGAGAGAATGACTTGTCTCTTCCCAACATGCTTCAGACAGTGCCTGTGCTCAGCCAGCCACGAACAGGCACAGAACCACCCCCAGAGCCGGCTCCCCGGGTCGCTCACACATGCTGCGCACACCAGCTCATTCTCAATTTCTTTTTTTTTTATTTATTTAGAAATAATAAAATAAGACATAATATATAAAAATCTGTACAATCCACAATTTGTGCAGTACATTAGGAAGACTTTGATACAAAAAGGCTGCAAACAGGAAAATAGTAATGGACAACTGTCAGATGCCTAGATTGTTCACCTTACAATAGCTGCAGGCCAAAAGTCGTTACAAAATCAGTTTCTCGTTGGCTGTGGGATGGCAACTATGCAGCACCCTTCTACTTCACCATTGTCGTCAGCAGCCATAATTTAAAGACATTACAGTACTTCTCAGTTTTACCTTGTAATCCATTATGAAAAAGAAGATCTAAGAGAACAAATAAAACATCTGGACCCTTTGTCTTTTCCGAGAGGAGCGAGTGCTAAACTAACACCACAGAAGTTTATCCTGGCTGGGAGAGAGGATCGTTAAACACGGCTCGTAAGTATTGATTTCTACCCTTGCTACTTAACCAAGGACAACTCGCACGGAAGAGACAGAGGAAAGAAGCGATCCATCCCCACCTGCCTCGGAAATGCTTTTTTGTCACTGTACGAAGTATTATGTTTTAGACAATGTGTCTCATTCAAGTATTTTCAGGGAAGGGCAGAAATAACATATTCCCCCCCAGACCCTAAGCGAAATACAGTATAAACCTTCTGTGCGAGCCAGTTGAGCCAACTTTATCCTTGATAAAGAGGCGGAACCAACGCCTGTTGGAGTCTGAGGGTAGAGCTCAGTCACCTTAAAGGGCTCCTAATTAAGCATCAGCTTGGCCCAGGATCATCGGGAACTGAAGAAACGCTGTCAGTCACTGTGTAGTCCTTAAAAATAACAACATTTTGGAAAAAAAAAAAAACGACTAACCCAATTTGCTGCTGTAGAAGTGTGCTACAATAGTCTGTCCTACACCGGGTTTACCGCGGCGAGTTGAGAAATAGAGAAATGATGGACAAGGGGGAAGGGTACCATGGAGTGTACATTGCAGGTCTCTTCCTAGCAGCTTCCCGGAGCCAGAGGCCGAGTGCAATTCTGCAATGTAAGATTCAATCGGCAAAGACAAAGGGTTATTAAAAAAAAATTAAAATAAAAAAAAAAATAAAGAGAGTGCGGCAGAGAGTGTAATGGATTACCTCAACGCACACCCTTGACAAGACTAGCACTCGGAAAGCTGGTAACTTTTAAAAATGCCAGTAACTAGAACATGTTTTCAAATGAAAAGTCCATGCTTCAAAATAAATAAAGAGAAGTTCATAGCATTAGGAATCCTATAAGGCTTGCAAGTATCTGCTAAAAATCATGCTAACCGGTAGCATCTAGGTACTAGCTAGCCGAGACTGCCGAGCAGAATTTATACTTTTTGTGGCCTTTCCTTTTCTTCTTCTCCTTGTCCTCCTTTACAGACTTCTATTTACATTTGGCTTTAAATATGAAAATACTTGATAAACTTTATAAAATGTACATTTTAAAAATATTTCTGAAAAACTGACTTGAAAAACAAAACAAAACAAAACAAAAAAAAACCCAAAACCTCTGCACCAGAAATGTTAAGGGGGAGGGGATCTTTATTTATTTTTTTTTTTTCCTCTGAATTTCTTTTGCTTTGAAGAAGCAAACTGAATCCTGCGGTTCCCCGTCCCCCGTCTCTCACCCCTCCCTCGAACATCTCAAGTATCGTTTAGTGGGAGCACTGTGCACCTGGGGGATGCCGACCCGGAGAAAAAAGTCCCCTTTCTCCCACTCAGCTGCCCTTTTCCACCCCTTCCCCATCGCGTTTCCATGCACCCTCTGTCCCACTCAATACTCTTTGGTTTAGGTATTTTCCTCTTACACGAATATCACAATAGCAGCACTAGCAGCACGCAGTTGTCTTCGCTACTGTTGACCCAGAAACTGCAACCAAATCGCCTTTATATGTTCAACCTTTCCTTTCTTTTGCGTCCCCCCCCACCCCAGTAACAGCCTCAGTACTTGCACTTCATCATCTGCCCTCTCTAGTAGCCAAATCTATGTTTACAAATGTTGAATTTCCACAGTTTCGAACCCAGCCAACCGCAGATACCATCTTATCAGAAACCGGTTCATTGCAGGCATTTCTTTCAGGCAGGGCTGGAAGGGGCCAGAGGCCTTCACAGATATCCCTTTGCAGAAGACATTAGACCTAGAACAAGCTGTTTTTTAATGGCATACAGTGATCCAATACTGCAAGAGTTGACTAGGATTATCGTCCCCACCGCCAGCCCCCCCTCCCCCTGGCTCCTCGGGGAGCAGGCGTGAAGCCCAGGCTCGCCGTCTCCTTCATCTTAGAGGCACAGGGAATTTAAAGCCTTTGGGGTGAAGGAGCCAAAATACCGCTCGAGCCGGAGCTTCGCAGAAGGTCACAAAACCCGCTCGGAGCCATGGCTCATCCCCCGATCGCTCAGCGTCTGCCGGGGAGAGGAGGCAGGAGACAAGATCTTGCTTTGCAGCCTCATCCTCCCTGAACGTGCAGGAAAATGCACTTTTTCTGACACCACAGCCCTGCTGAAGAGAAGCATTTGTTTTACAGAATGCCACGATCCCCGCGCCATTCCCAAGCGCCGTGTTGGAAAAGTTCTTTTTTCCTCGCCCTTGCCCTCTCCCTTCCTCTTAAAAAAAAAATAACCTCTTCCTGGGGATTTATCTATCGCTCCGGCGGCGATAGCCCCCACCATCGCCCAGCGGCTCGGCCCGGCTCTGGCGCGGTTTGACGGGTGGCACAAGGGCAGCGACGGGGCTGGGGTGGGCGCTGGGGGTGGCTCAGTTTCCAGGAGAATGGCTCAGCGCCGGGCTGGGAATGTCTCCACCAACACTGGACCTTCCGCTGCAGCC
The DNA here is from genome assembly GCA_013400135.1 of Rhinoptilus africanus. Classification (NCBI taxonomy): domain Eukaryota; kingdom Metazoa; phylum Chordata; class Aves; order Charadriiformes; family Glareolidae; genus Rhinoptilus; species Rhinoptilus africanus. The sequence goes on from VXBO01002870.1 coordinate 983,651, forward strand.
CGGCTCGGCGGGCGAGCGGCGAGGACAGATGTCGGCTTCTTCGCCTTCCCCCAACTGCCTTTCTCCTTATAAGAAAGGAAGGGAATTTATTCCCCCATAGAAGAGCAGGGGGGAAAGGGGAGGAGTCCTAGCTCACCTTAGATCCCAGTCTTAAGCTTTTAGAATAAGGTGCAAAATAAAGGTCTTGAAAAGAAAAGAGAAAAAAAAAATAAAAACCAAAAAAAGTGTCTGAGGTTTGAAATTTTTTTTTGTTTAAAGCAGCCTGTTCCTTTTCTTTTTTCTTTTTTTTTCTTTCTTTCTTTTTTTTTTTTTTTTTCTGTAAATAAACTCCGCTGTGCAAAACTGTGCATTTTCTTTGGTATCCATTTAGGTAGTTTTAACTTAGTACTTTTCCTATGTGTGTATATATATTTTTTTTATTTTCATGTTTCCTTTAGAATTAAATTCTCCCCCCAAAAAATCATAATTTTGCTGGAGGCAACTGATTGGCCTGGTACTACATAATGCCCCTTATGTAATTGGAAAGAGAGAAATTGATTCTTGCTGTCAAACTACTGGCCTCAAAAGGAGTTTAGACTTTCTGGCAACATCGGCCTCTCTGAAGTGATCGTGAGCTTTTCAACCCAAAAAGTTCAACACTGACTTTTTTTTTTTACTTTTTTTCCTTTTTTTTTAAATTACACAAGAGAAAATAAAAACTACACTGCAACAAAAATAACCATTTGTGTTCATGTAGTTAGCAGCAGCTTTTTTAAAAATAATTATAATAATAATAATAAGGCAGAATCTTGCCTTTGTTATGCCATTAAAAACATTCTTGTTCCCTAGAGAGAAGCATTCTGGAAAAAGTTGAAAAAAAAATAATAATAACCCAACCAAAGCTTGCCTGCAAGTTCAAGTTTTGTAAAAAAATATATACATAATTTATTCTACAACATATGTGCCTTCTGTTCATACTTAGACATGTTTAGTGCTTTGTGTTTAGAGTTCATTTTCTGTCGTCCCTCCTCTGAGGACAGCCCTAAAACCAGCCCGGGTTTCTCAGGTCTGCTTGCCTTCACCCCACTCTTCAACAGTACCGTTGTCTGAAAACTGTTCTGGGCCAACTTCTCAGGTCAACGTGCCTTTGACCGATAGATGTGGTTTGTTTTATTTTTTTCCTTTCAACCGAAAGAGAGAGGAAGAGTTTGTCAGTCATATTTCCGACTCCCGCCGTAGCGGCCGTGGCTCTAGAGGCACCCCTGCTTGGTTGTGGTGGTCCATGTCCGGGTGGGTGTCCGTGCTCATGCTCTCAGGCACCCCAGTGTCAATCTCCTCCTCCTCTTTGCTGGTGAGGGCCACTTCGTTCTCGTAGCAAAAGGAGTTTGCGTTAGAGAGAATGTATTTCTTTTCTGCTAAGTCTCTGGCACTGCAGATGGGTGTGTTGGGCACTTCGTATGTTTTGTGGAACCTGGAGTAGTCCACTTTGTAGTAGTTTTTCTCTTCAAAGAGTACGGGTTCGTAGCGGTGGCCCCAGAGGATTTCGTTTGCCAGGTATGAGCTACGGCACTGGGTAGTCATGGCGGTAGCTTCCACCATGCCCTCTAATATTACTACAATTTCAAAGTCAGCATTGTCCATGTCTTGTTTGCTCAAGTCATACAAAGGACTGTCTTCATCTATTTCATGTACTATCGTAATTGGGGAGACCAGGAATATGCGGTCTATCCCGCTGTCAAACCCTACATTAATGTCTATTTGATCCAAGGGGATGTATTCCCCTTCCGACGTGATCCTGGATTTGAGGAGCTGCGCGCGCACGTGTGCCTCTACCAAGTGGCTTTTCCTCAGGTTTCCAACACGCCACATCAGGCACAGTTTTCCATCTCTCATGGCCACCACGGCATTGTGGCTGAAGACTAGAGTTTCATTTCTCTTTTTTGGCTTAGCCATCTTTGCCATGACAGCACCAATGATGAAGGCATCAATGATGCAGCCTACTATAGACTGGAAAACCACCATGAAAACTGCGATGGGGCACTCGTCTGTGACACACCTGAAGCCATAGCCGATCGTGGTCTGGGTCTCAATGGAGAACAGAAAGGCTGCGGTGAAGCTGCTCACTTGAGAGACACAAGGTTTGCTATTTTCTTGATTCTCCAGATCCCCATGCAACAGTGCAATCAACCAAAACACACAGCCAAAAAAAAGCCAGGAGAGGATGAAAGTCAGGCAGAAGATAACTAGCATCCACCTCCAGCGGATGTCCACGCAAGTGGTAAAGATGTCTGCCAGGTATCGCTGTCCCTTCTCACCCACGTTAATAAACTGGACGTTGCAGTGGCCATCTTTTTTGACAAAGCGGCTCCTGCACTGCTGCCTGGTGTGTACCTTACTTTTTCCATTCCCAAAGCCGTTGGCAACGGCCATGGTTGCCAGCTTCATGCCGTCCTCTTCCGAAGACACGATGCTGTAGCGGTTGGTTCGCACGCTGCCCATCACTACTGCTGTGGACTGAGGTGCTTCTGCTTTAGAAAACAGTCTAAGTTTCTGCAAAACCCTTTGGAGAAACAGTTTTGAAAGTTCTAGAGGAACACACACACACAGAAAAACTGGGGAGAGGCCGGAGTCCCCAAAAGCCCTTGGATCAACCAAGGACAGTCTTCTGGCATGCAGAGTTAGCTTAACAAGTAACCGTCATAGAGAGGGCATGGTCTGCAAGAGAAAGAGAAATGTCATGTTAGATCTCGGAGGAAAAGGATAAGGCATCAAACCTGAAAGAATCAAGTAAAGTTGCTCCCATGGAGCTGCAGGAAGTTCCCTTATTCTTAATGACAGCATTTTCTGGAATGCACAATGTGCGCAGTCGTGTATTGACAGAAGTGACATCATTACTGCAAAGAAGGGATGGCTCTTCCCCAGTGAGAGCACCGGGGCGATCGTGTCACACGAGTCTCGAAGCAATACTTGCTTTAAAGCTGGACATGCAAAGAATCTATCTACTATTTACAACTCTGCTCTCTGTTTATTTCAAAACAAACAAATTAGCCTTAACATCCATCTGTTCAAATACAAATACTGAAGCAGGTTTCAGTGGCACACAATGCGTCTCCTGGAGTGTTTTGCCTACGACAAACAAGGGAGTGTGCAAAAGGGAAGATGACGTGTGCTGAGAAAAGCAATAAACTTGGAAAAGGCAAATATCAGTGACTTGCATGAAAATGTATCACGTGTAACTTTTTAAAAAAAAAATGAAGCTAAGAAAAGGAGTTGTGAATTCCCTGCAAATGTCAGGAAAAAGGGCTGCATTAGTTCCTCTTTAACTCCATAAACTCACTGCGATCTGCGCGGGTTTTACACTCCCATTAGGCTCAAGTTGTAGGAAGCAAACTCAGCCTTGTAAGGACCCTCCAACCAGCAAAAGGCTACGATGGAGTGGAACCAGCCGAGTGTCTTCCTAACACCTTGAGTGACAAGTACCAGCACCTTCCCCTGGGGAGCCCGAGGCAGCCAGTTCCTTCTCTGGCGGGTAACGGTTCCGAGTGTCCCATGGGACTTAAATGTCAGCAATTAAGACTCCGCACAGAGGCTACAAAACCTTCTTCCTGAGGGTAGAAGCCACCAAACTTGTTTCAGGGAGGTCTGGCTTAGACCCAGGTTTAGCTTTTAACAAGTGCGTCATCCATTAAGTCATGTACTGTATATCAGGAAATGTAATTGAAATACTGCAGAGGAGAAAGGATGCATTAATGCAACTGCTCCGTCCACGCATGCGCCCCATGGAGGAAAAAGAGCCTAAACCCGAGTGATGAGGAATGTCTGCTGTCCATTTGTCACAGGAGAGGAGACTCCAGTGCTGTTTACAGAGTGAGGGATTAAGCCACCGTGCTCTCCATAAATCAGTATTATCAAAACTCACTTGAGTTCGTCCAAAACCCAACAAAACTGCAACCGCCAAGCAGCACGACCCAAAAGGAGCCCACAAAGCGGCCTCAGCACCCTGTGGCTCTTCCTCTGATTCCTATCTGACAGCAGATAGATAAGAGCCATAGATAAGAGCCATAGATAAGAGCTCAGCTCCTTTCCCAAAAGCAGCCTGTAAAGCCCTGCAGAGGTGTTCCAAAAACCTGAGGGATTTCAAACAGTTTCTCAGCCCTCCCACATCCTTCAGACACATTGCAAGGGCTCCAGGTCAGCAAACACTTGGTAGGAAAAGAGGAGGTGACAAAGAGAAAACAACGTGGTGCCCACAGTTGCGTTCAGGCTGGGCTTTTCCTTGTAGAACCTCCTTAGGGTTTACTTTTACCTCCTCTTTTTTTCCTCACTTCTGTTGGTTGTGCAAGAATGCGTCCCAACGCCTACTTGCCGAGATTAGTCATCTGTGACTTCAGCGGCGTACAAGACATTTTGGCAGCTTTTGGTAGGTTCGGTAATGCCGGGTTTTGAGCCCGGCTCTCAGCAAGGCCGGCTTGCAGGATGGTACAGCTGCCCTCTTACTTATCCGACTGTCTTGCCTACACTGTGTCAGGGTTCACTTTTTCCCCCCTCACACCTTTTCAATCATCCCCTCAGGATATCACCCTCAAAAATACAAAGGAACCCTTTTAATGTTCCCTTAAATATTTTATTTTTTTTTGGCGGAAAAATACTTTTATTAGAAACCTGAAGACAGGGGGGAAGTGAAATTACCATTAACACATTCCACACTAAAAACTTTCTTGAAAAGCCATTGCATTGGTCTGCAAATCGATCACTTTTATAAACCACATCCTATAATCACAGTCATGTTCAACTTCCACATTCAAAGTCCGTTTTGTTCCAACCTGATGGAAATACACAGCCTAGGAAACCCTTTACTTTCAAGTCTTTTTTTTTTTTTTTTTCCCTGCATTGTCCCTTGGGCTTTAGAGGAAAACTTGTGGTGGAGGCAAAGATAAGCTGTAAAGTCTCAAGTGTCTGAATATGCAGCTCCCCCCGCAAAAGTCCTGACCCAAGGACATTTGTTGGAATTCCACAAATCACTGAAATCGTAACGCCGGCTTCCTGGGGTGAGCTGGCTGCATTTGGAAGTTTGGGACCCGAATTAGCTACCGTACATTGCCGGATTCCATCCTCTGAATGGCTGAGCACCTTCTACCTACTGTACCTTGCCCAGCGTTTCTCTTTCCCAGCCTCATGCTCTCGAGGCCCTTGGGATCGGACCCGCACCGATTTGCCTCTAACGGTCCTTAAACTCGGGGAGTGCTTGGGGCCACCCGGGGCTACCTTTACAGGCTGCTTGAAGTTTCTACGACAAAGCTCTGGCGTGCTCCACCACGGCAGAGTTGTCTTCTTTCTTTCACAGCACAACTTGCCCCTCATCCTCGCAGGGGGAAGGATGCCGGGACGGGAGCGCGACCAGCGCCGTGCACAGGGACCGGCCAGCACAAGGCGGCAGGTCTCACCTTCTTCCCACTCGTGGCCGCACTGGCCCTGCAAGATGCCCAGTAGATCCTGGCTGCCCGGTGACACACCTCATCGGCGTTGGCCCTGACTTGCACAACTAGTTTCAGCAGAGGTGTCCCCCACCAAAAAAAATCCCAGAAACAACCAAACTAGCATGAAAAATCTAACGGTACTTCTTATTTTGCTGAGCCACCTGCTGCTCAAAGGCAAAACAAGTCTGTTGCCCCCCCCAACCCACCCTGTTATCGCTTGCTGGTGGCACTGAAGATGCCAAGCTAGCATGGGACCAGCCCTGCAATCCTCACCAGACAAAAAGCCAACCCAGAACCCACAAACCAACCCAAATCTTGGTATCCTTGGGCTCAACGCACTGCAGCCGGGCTCACGCACACAGAGCTGTGAATTCAAGCATCACGAGGTGAATTATTATTATTAGTTCAGGCTACCTT
>VXBO01002870.1:991348-1002314 GCA_013400135.1 Rhinoptilus africanus
GTGAGGAGAAATGCCAGAGGGGGAAGAGTTTTGTTCCTTTTGTTCCTTTTATTTCGGTGGAGGGGAGTGGGGAGAGGCGGCGTGTCCCATCGCCAGCCCCCGACCCCAAGGCGCACTGGTCAAGCACGCCGCAGCACAGCTATTAAACTGAACATCCTTCTCTTTCACTGAAATCCAGCCTTCCTTCCAAAACAAGAGCTCTGATCCCCCAACTAAGATCTTTCGGAGCAAGGCTGGAAGCAAGAGAGGTATTTGCCTGGCTGCGGTGCGTAGGATCCCTTTGTTTCAGAGACCACCTGTGCCAGCCCCGTCCGCAGGCTGGCCATGGCTGAAATACGCAGAAATCAGAATGATTTTTAAGAGCTTGTCCTCCCTACAGTGGATGTGGCCTAAGACAAAGAAAACAAGGATGAAACGTCTGGCTGGGAGCCTCGCAGGAACAAAACCAGCCTTGTAAGCGCACTCTGAAGTTTGCCAAGCGCCAGCGCTGATGGGCAGCGCAGGGGGTTTGGTTTCGGGGGCAGGTGGCCGTTGCGGCAGCGCTTCCCTTGCCCTCCCAAAGCCCAGCTCCCCAGCGCCGACAGCCGAAAGGCATCAGGGAGCCGCGCCGGAAAACTCAAAGTAGAGGTGGCTGCTGAACGCGAGGGCTGCAGACCACACAAGGCTTTAGGAATTGGTGAGAACCCCTTGAATCGCAGCCCAGGACTGCAGCGGTAACCTCTGCAGCACCCAGAGAAGGGGTGCTGGGGATGCTTCGGGGAGAAGACAGCATTAATCAGCACTCAGGTCTTCTGCCTGGAGCTGCTGGGGGACAGACTGGTCCAAGTGGGATGGCCACTCTCCTCCGGGGAGCTTCCTTACAGTGTCCAGAACAGGCTCAGGATATGAGTCCCTGTTTTGCACAGCAACAGCAGTGCCTGCAGTCACTCCTGGTTGCTTAAACTCTCCTCTTCCTCCTCCTCATTTGTTTCCTACGTTTACAACTCTGACATTAGCTGTCTTCAAATACTCGGTGCAAATGCTTTGCCCAAACGCTTTCTCGTGGTGCACAGGCTTTAGGAACACACTCCTTGTGCTGCTGCTGAACAATTTCCACCGGCTGCCACAACTGTCACTTCCAGTATTTGCCGAGTTCCCCATACTCCGAATGAGGAAGCACCGCATTGTTGCAGCAACAAATACAATGGCCAAATGCAGCTGGTTTTAAATGTCCCCGGTGTTAATTGTGCAGGATACGCAAAATTTACATGATGGGGAGAGGGGAAGAAAAGACAAGTGCTTGTGGATATTGAGCAATCTGGCCGTTGGGCAATCGCACTGTTTGTGTGTTATATCTGGGTGCTTCTATTCATTTTTAAGTGGAAGAAAAATCCTATAATACAAGTTTCTTATAAATGACGAATCTGGCAAAGAAAACTATAAAAGGGAATGACTGCAATTATTTTGTTCAGTAAGATGAAAATCATCAAATCCACAGGATTTGAAAGCCATAGGTACAAATACTACACAGTTCATGTACCTGTATCAGAGAAAAAAAAATCCCTCATTCCTCCGAGTGTATGTGCTTCTTACAAAGAGCCAAAACAGCAATACTTTGACCCACCTTGAAGAAGTATGTGGTCCTTTATATGTAAATGAAATAAAGTAGAGCTGTGATCCACTACGGCTCAGAGATGCTCTGCTGAGAAAACACGCCGTTTGCTGGGGGGGTGGGTCCGCCCAATCTCTGCCCAATATCCACCAGATATTTCAGATTACAGCCCAACCTCGTAGACTCTTACTCAGCCTTTACTCATGCGAACCGACGGAGAAAGACTACAGACCTCCTACTAGACCCAGAGATCCCAGATCCGCCGATATGAGTAAGACTTACTCACGGCAGCGCAGACTTGCAGGTCAAGCCATTTAGCGTTTCATGCTGAAGAAGGGCAGAGCGTGCACGTTCACGACTGTTTTACAGCTTGCTTAAAGGCAGAGCAGCTCTGCCCAGAAAGCTCTTCTTAGAATGAAATATCGATTCTAATCTGTTACACAGAAAGCGTAGAACGGTCACAAAGTCGTCGCTCATCTGCATGGACTTCAGCAAGAGAACTACCTACTTCTAACCCCCCCCCCCCCNCCCCCCCCCCCCCCCCCCCAAATGGAGAAGTTGAAGTTACAAGTTTCTAAAAAACTCTTTCCTGTTGCAGCAACCCAGGACAAAGAGGGCGAGAGACAGCTGAAAACTTAACCCTCCAGCGTGTGGGAGGGTTTGTTTTCCTTCTCTCAATGAATGGGTCTCTAATTTGACGTAGTCTCGCTACAGAAGTCTCCTCCTGCCTCACTGCAGAGCCTCCTTCCTGAAACATTAGCGGAGTTATGCGAGATCGTCGTAGTCTGAGGAGTTTGCAAGACAAGATCCGCTATCTGCAGAAGAAACGGTGTCGAGGGATAAGAAGGGCTCTGGGAAGGCAGAACCTTCATATTTCACACCAGCGGAGGAGGTGTGAGAAAAGGAGCCAGCCAGAAAGCTGGATATTTTTTCTCAGACAAATTTCAGCCAGGCCTTATCAGTGAAAGAAGGGGCTTTTTCTCCCCACATTTTCTGTTTTCCGGCATCGTTCTCACCTTTGCCCATCAGAGCCCCCCGTCCCCGTCCCTCAGCTTTGCAGAGGTCTGCAGATGCCCTGTGGAAGCAAATTTGAGCATTGTATTGCAGGCACAGTCCTTGCCAGCTGGGACCAGAGGCTTTAGCCCCTGTCTTACTGCACGGGAGACGTTATTAAATTGCTTTTTCTGTCTTGGCGGTGAAATGAGCTAATTATCAGATTGCATTAGTCTTCATCTCTTAAAGTGGCCAAATCTGCTTTGGTTCTCAAGGATTTTATTGCCAGCTGAAAATAGCTTAATTGTATTGTACTTGCAAAGAAAACATGGTCTGGTAGAATCAAAGCAGTCGGTTTCCACAAGATGAGAAGAAATGCCATAAATAACGCATTGGGGCTTTTTTTTTTTTCTTTTGGTCTCACCATTTCCATGCATGTAAACTGGCATAAGTTAGCCTTTCTTCTCTAACCATTAAGTCAACTGGAAAAAATTCATCAGGAAAAGGTGGTTTCCCCATTCACAGTAAACCACTGGGGTTTAGACATTAACTGGATCTTTATAGGTCTAATGCTGGGATCTCCAAGGAAAAATGAAGCCACATTGGTAATAGAAGGAGTGGGTAAATCCAGTGAAAATTCCACAGAGAGATGTTATGTGTTTGATAAGACTTGAGAGAGCAAATAAATACATTTTGTGCTTTGCAAGCAAATAGGATATACAGATGTGCCGCCAGCGATGCCGTTATATTGGATAATAATGTGTTTTTTCATAGAAGGGGTGACAAAGGAAATTGAATTGGTTTATACATCTGAGAATAGTGGAGCTCACACACCATTCACGTTTTTTTCTCTCTTTCTTTCCCAGATACTTTGTGTCCAAAATCTTTGCTTAAGATTTCAGGCTGTCTTATTTAATCTTGTTCTAAAGTCAAATCACCAGCCAGTGACTATATTTTGAGAAAAAAATTAAGTATACACCTTCAGTCTTTGCTACTGCAGCGGGCGGATGTGGGAAGCAAGGTGAGGAAATCGTGAAATAATGAATTAAGGCATTACAAACGTCAGTCTATAGCTGACAGTAGCTGTACGTAAGGAGCAATCCAACAGCAACCCAAGAAGTTCTGCCAATGAAAACTTATTTCCAACTCTATACTCCATGCGCCCTGATTCTCAATACATTCAGATGCCTAATTAAAGGATCTTTAATTTTCAGCTAAACTTTCAGACCCAAGAAAATATGATAAGTACCTGTTGGGAAAAAGTGAGCTCTCTCAGTTCTCAGCAGACGCTTTCCTCTGCAGGCTCAAAGGCCTTAAACTGATTAGGAAATGTTAATCTGTTATTTAATGTACACTTTGCCCATTCTTGATTTTCTAGAAACGGTGCAAGACAGTTGTATTAGCATTTAGCGATCTATTTTGACAATTTAGGATTACGGATAACCTTTCCCAAATGCAGCAAGCCACCATCTAGCATCGTTTCTGACATGGCAATATTCTTTACTTCTCCTTGGCCAGCCCTCAGTCAGCTGTGGCAATGGGAATGTATGTTTGGATTAATGAGAAGGACATTAGTATAAGTGATAAAAACTGACCAAGTGATCACATGTTAATAAGGCTAATATTTTCTTATTAATCTCAAAGCAAGCTGCTGATCTCCCGCAGTTCCCATTCTTTGGATATCTCGAGGGAAAAGGGAGTTAATGGTTAATAAAACTTGCCAGAGTGGTGAGAACATGCCCATGGAGCTGACATAGGGAACTTGACAATTCCTGGAAGGAAAAGGGTTAAGAGCCAGCAACCGACCCATACAAAACTGTGTGACTACCCTTTCATTCTCTCCCCTGCAGCCTCAGTTGCCAGCCCTGCTGGCCTGCCAGGCTTCCTAAACTCAGGATAGGCTCACGCTCAGCTGAACACAACAGGGTAAGGATGTCTTTGTATGTCTCTGGCTTGCAAGCTTTCGGTTTTGTAAAGATTGCCCGTGAGCAGGAGGGCTCCCAAGGGAGCAGAGATTCACAGGGGTTTCCATGAGCACTGGGGGCTGTCACCAAAGTCACCCACTTGCTCCAAAGCCCGCGCGGGGCTCAGCCAACATTCAAACTTCCATCTGCAAAGTGCACTGTGCTCGGAGACAGTGGTGGAACCTCAGCCTCCTTCCTTGGGGGTTGTCAAAGTTTAAAGAGTTGATCCTTACAAATGGCAGTTAGCCAAGGTGTGAGGGTGGGGAGAGCTGCGAGGTGTGTTTCTGGTCTGCTTCCCTGCCCCCGCAGCATCTTACCACCAACCTTCCTGGCACAACCATGTTCTGGTTGTAGCCAAAAAAAAAAAAAAAAAAGTGGTACCTGCTTTCTGGTGTTCTGCGCAGGATGAGGAAGGGGTAGCGATCACAGGCTCGTCTTTCCCCTGATGTCACCATGGCTGTAAGAGGAGGGATGAAGCAGAGATCTGCTTCGGCCTTTGTCACCGCGTGTGTGCCGCCATGGGCGGGAACGTGGAAAATTTCCAATGGGAAAGGGAGCGGCAAGAAAGAAAAAAAGACATTTGTGATAGAGAGAGCTAGAAACATTTTGCCTTTTCTCAGCGAAATTAATGCAAAGTACCTGCCTTTTCTGCAGCTCTCCTACTGACCCATCTGCAGCACACAACTTGGCTCACCAAAGTGGTTCGAGCTGGGCAGCTTCACTTTCTCAGGTGGTGTGAGGTAGTTTCTGAAAGATGGTGTGAAATAACGTGGGTACAGGATGAAAACTGCTTCCAACAGCAGAACACTGTACCCAGAAGTGGCTCAGAGAACCTCTGTTAAAATCCTGTGTGATTTTACTGCGCTGCAAGGTGCATATTGCATCTCTGCTGCTGATTATTTATTATCATCGCACTTTATTACCTATTGGTGTATCCACTCCAGCATTTATAAACTCAGAAGCATCTGATTTGCATAAACTACTGCTCTCCTTACTTTCTCACACTTATTATTTTAGTATATTAGCTTCGATGCAAATGTCCTCAGTGTTTTCTATCAGTTTGTACCAGAACATAAGAATTTGCCTGGAGCCCGTGGCCACAACGTAAATGACAATATCAAAGTTTATTTTCTCTCCTGGAAAGCAAATAAACTTTGCTAAAAACAGCGAGTTACATCATGGGCCATTGTGGAAGGAAAAACACAGCAGAAAACAAGGTTAAGTTTCCTGAGGCGCCAGCACCGTGCCAATTTACATCAGCCGTGAACTTCCATCTTCGTGGCAGTGGTGCAGAGCGCTCCCTGAGAGCCGCCCGGGTGACGGCACGGGACTTTGCGCTGGCTCTTTCAAAGCGCTGTCACCTCCGATTGAACGCAGCAATTCCCGTAGCGGGTCTGCAGGTGCACCAAAGAGGGTCCTGGAGCTGCTGGAGCTGGTGGGGAGCAGTCCCACCTTGACTGGGAGAGCCTGGGGACCATCTGTCCAAAAGATGGTCCTGGAGCTGGTGGTGAACAGTCCCAGTTTGACTGGGAGAGCCTGGGGACCCTCTGGTCAAAAGAGGGTCCTGGAGCTGGTGGTGAACAGTCCCAGTTTGACTGGGAGAGCCTGGGGACCATCTGGTCAAAAGAAGGTCCTGGAGCTGCTGGAGCTAGTGGTGAGTAGTCCCACCTGGAGCGGATGCGCCTGGGGACCCTCTGGTCAAAAGAGGGTCCTGGAGCTGGTGGTGAACAGTCCCAGTTTGACTGGGAGAGCCTGGGGACCATCTGGTCAAAAGAAGGTCCTGGAGCTGCTGGAGCTAGTGGGGAGCAGTCCCACCTGGAGCGGATGCGCCTGGGGACCCTCTGGTCAAAAGAGGGTCCTGGAGCTGGTGGTGAGCAGTCCCACCTTGACTGGGAGAGCCTGGGGACCCTCTGGTCAAAGAGGGTCCTGGAGCTGGTGGTGAGCAGCCCCAGCTTGACTGGGAGAGCCTGGGGACCTTTCACAGCCATCACAGCATCTCTTCTCCCCTCCGCCTGCACTTCCCCAGTCAGGAAGCCAAGCTGAGCAAGGAGAGCCCGGCCAGGAGACACGTCGCCTGGGCAATCGGAGGAGTAGATCGTTGGCACAAAATGTCAGTCCAGCCCCACTCGTAACTCCGGCGTGGCTGGGAAGGAGGTTGACAAATTAAATTAGCTGGCACCTTTCTAGATTTCCCTCAAAACTAAAATTGAACAGATGAGTAAAACCAAACCGAGCTCAAACTGTTGGTTAAACTTCCTGATATTGTTTTTGACTGATTATTTGGACCAGCCCTCCAAGGCCCACCCACTAAAACACCTCTGTCATTTGCAAAATCTGTCGTCAGAGGGGAAATAATCTTCAGCAAGTAAATGCCACAGCTTCCTTTCTTCTGCTATCGTGATCTTGTGCTGCTTATTTGCTTTTCTGATGCCATTTTGTGCCTCCAGGACAAATTCTGCCTTTCACTTACATGCAGATGCCCAGGGGACGAAGGATTCCTCACCCACCCTTGGGCACCCTTCACTAAAACGGGGCAAACGGCGCATCCTGGGCTCTCTTTTGGCCTGAGGAAGCTGCACAGAGGGAAAGGATGGCCGCAGAAGGATGCTCTCCTCTGTTTTGCACTAGGAAATATTGCACCTCGGCAGGCAGGAGCCACGTGTTTCTTTGTAATCTCCCTAATACTTCAAAAGTTGGCTTTGATCCTCCGACATTATTTGAGCTAATTCCCAAACCCTATTAAGCAACCTTGTGACAGAGACTGGAGGGGAAAGGAGTGTGCCATTTCCCATCAAGCATTAAAAAAAATGAGTATGGAAAGTCGTGAAATGTCAAAGTTGTTGCAGCCCACGGGGACCGCGAGTCCCGGTGACATCACGGCCCGCCGGTGGCATCCCAGGTCCCAGGATCCCAAAGATTTCCCAGGGCTGTGCTTGCTCCTCGCGCTGCGAATGGGTGCTGGGAGGGCAGGATGCCTGGGAGGGGGCAGGGATCGCTGCCGGTCCCTCCCCTGCCCCCAGACCGGGCTGGCACCAGTTAGCATTTCCTGCAGGTTGTTGTTGGCGTAAAGCGATGTGCAGAAACACGCCGCCTCTCCATAGCTCATGAAGACAAACTGGTTACAAGGAGTCCACATTCCTCCTCGGAGGCCTCAGACCAGAAAAATACCTTTATTCAGAGCAGCACTTCGATACATATTTTGCTTTAATCTAAGCACACGCTTAACTTGGCAGCCAAATGCCTGCCGGGGCCATCAGCCCGGGCAGAGGGAACATTTAGCACCCAGGGTCTGACTATCTTGATTTGACAAAGGCCAGAGATCACATGGAGAGGCGATGGGTGGCAAAGAGTAAAGAGTGAGAGAGACAAAGGGATAGAGAGAATGAAGAGAGGCTCGTCACGTCGCCCGTTGCAGTACTGGAAGGTGCTTGTGCTCTCTGACAGCAAAGGTGACATAAAAACCCTTTGCAGAACAGACCAGACCAGAGCACAACGGGCCGGCTTTGTTAATCTTTCCTGATGGGGTGACTCCAGTGCTTAGGATCAAATGCCAAAAATACTAATCATTTCTAGGCGTTTTGTCTAAAAAAAAAAAAAAAAAAATCCTCCAAGTTTACAGATGTTAGAAATCACCAACCAGCTCATCTTTCCTTAATCGCCACCCGTGATGCTGGTCACCAGAACCCCCAGGTGAAGGCAGGATGGTGCACAATTAAGGAGAGCGTATTTGAAAGCACAAGTGAAGGCTGCAGAGAGCTGTTTGCTTTGCATTATTCACACTCTTCAAGCTCTGGAAAATTGCTTTTCCTCTGACCGTACTTCACTGTAATTCTTTCAAGCTGAACTGGTTTGGATAGAATAAGTGTCTGTTCTGAATCTTCATTAGAAACGTCAATTGACTTTGAATCCTTTTGGAAGGTCCAGAGAGAAATAGAAGACTTTCAAGCATCTTTGTGCTTTTGGTGTCTGGAAGTGGCTTCTCTCACAGGAGAGAAAAGAAAAGAAGCAGATCTATTTGAGTAATTTAATCTGTATAAGGTAATTTACTACAGGGCAACACTTCAGTACTCAGCGCTTTTATTTTCCAGCACACAAGTACCCTTGACCTCGCTCTTCTCCAGCCGCAGTTGCGTTTCGGCTGACTCTTGTAAGAAGAAGCCTCCCTAAGGAGCAAATCTACAAGTCAAAGTCATGACTTCCTTTGCTCAAAAAAGGACCCAGAAGACTGGATCAGCTGTGTGCATCTCCTCCCTTCATATGGTTAGGCTGTTCCAGCGCTTTCATCATCTCAGGTAAAATTAGCACCGCAGTAATTACCCTGGGCCAAATATACAGCTGGTGAAAGTGCACATATTTCAGAGGGATGAAACGCGAGATGGAATTGGCAGGCACCATCCCCTGTTATTTTATCGAGGAGAACGTAAGGAGAGCGATGGGAGCTGCTCCAGCCCCACATCCACATGTGCAGACACACGCTCACATGGCGACGCTTCCACTCTGCTGTGATTTTCCCTGCTGGATCTTCGCACCCACCTTCCTGAGGATTGCTAATGCCAGTGTAAGGCTTTCCAAAGCATCCCTCCACATCTCTGGGACAGAGGATATCAAGGGAGGTCTGTGAGTTTTGGTCTCCTGTACTACCAGCCATAGGTTTGGCCGAGGGTGTTGGGAAACAGCGGGTGGTGTGCGAAGGTGCGGCGGGCTGATGTTTTCTGTGGTGGTGAAGAACTGTATTTGATGGCTTTACCTGGTACTTCTCCAAAAAGAAGGATAAAATGGGAGGAAAGAGAAAGAAGAGCCAGGGAGGCAAAGCGCTGCGGGCCCTCTCTCAGGGTGGCCGCCAGCTCAGGAGTGGCACTCCGCTGTGCCCGCCCCGGTGACACAGCTGGCAAAAGAAAGATGGATATTTTGCCTATGGAAAAAAGCGATCACTGAAGAGAAGAGGTTTAAATCGGTATACACAGTAAGTAATTCCAAGAACTGCAATAAAGTCCTTACCAAATTTTGTTTCCCGACTCACATCCTACCACAGGTCACGCTGGAAACCGTCCCATTGAAATTGGTGGGGTCACATTTACTTAACATGAGTAAGGCCCTTGACCTGGGCGGGAGGGAAGGTTTGCCCTTGGCTACACTCACCAGGGTCGGTTTGGGATTTCCACTTGGTGATCTGAAACGAGACCTACCCCTTTACGCGTAATTCCTCTTTTTATGCCCTCTTTAGGGCACGCCTATCAAAATTAAACATTTATCAGTCAAAATTTGAAACTTTACGACACACCCGAGAGGCAGCTCTCCCAGGACAGTGTGCTAGAGACACCCAACAGGGCCGTTTCACCGGGCAGTGAAACACCCAACCATGGACATTTCACCGGGCCACAGCACAGAGCAGTGGTACCGGGGAGGCTTTGGGACCGGCTCCTCTCTATCCCTGCTTTGTACAACGCTCACGTCAAGGCCGTCGGCTCATTTTGGCACCTGGACTAAGCGGGAATCGTGCCGAATGAACATCAGACCAAAAATAGTCCCTCCCCTGTCAGGCGAGTCTGAGAGACACCCTGTGATCAAAGATGGGGAAACACGAGGAACAAATACAATGCCCAGTAGTCGCGGCGCACCAGCTGCCTGACAGTTGTGGAGCTTCCTCCAGCCGCCGCCGCGAAGGAGAGCCTGAAGAGAGGATGTGAAGGAGGATGATGATAGAGATGGTTCAGCAGATGTTTCATTGGAGCTACTCCCATGCGTGAGAACGCACGGAGCTGTTCGATGGAAAATGTGCGTTCAGAAGTGGACATGGCACTGAATATGAGATAATTATTAAGGCATTTCTATTTTGGAGCCCTTCTGTGTGTAGTTTTACATAATAAACGTTAGCGTTGCCTTTCTACATGCACACACGTTCCCGGGTCCAAACAAACAAGCAGCTTTTTGCTTCTTGTCACTGATACCTCTGGAAGTCAGTGTCTTTGGCCACAAATAGATCATTGCCCTATTGGAAAAGTTCCTAGTGGAGTGTAGCCAGTGTTGACTGGCTATATATACCTACGCTGGCAAATCAAGCTTCTATATATAAAGAGGAATGGTATAGAATAAATCAGCCGGACGGAGCACATGTCATATCAATTTTTATACCAAAATCATTTTCTTTCTGAGTTTGATTTATTCAGGGGAGCCTGAGAAGGCAGCTAGAGGAAGCCCTAAGTCCCAAGTTTGCCGGGGATGGTCAGGGAACACCAGGAATTTGCTGACAACAGGCTCTCTGTTTACGCCGTGGCTGTAACCCCACCTTTGTACACCCAGTTTGAGACCGGCCGGGGAATCCACCGGCGGGACAGCACACCACGCTTCCCAAATCATTGTCAGTGTGAAACACGGCAAAGGAGCGCTGGGAACAGCGAAACAGCGGGGGGGATGGGGG
>VXBO01002870.1:1002367-1093762 GCA_013400135.1 Rhinoptilus africanus
CGCTGGGGGGTGGCAATAGCACAGCTTCCAAAAATCCCGGCTTTCGAGGGAGCAACGGGAGCCCGAAACGGGATGATCCAACTTCACGGCGTTTTCGCCTGATGTTTATCCGACTCCCCCATCATCTCCCCGGCCACGGGGACTGACCCCAAGAAAAGCTTTAAATTCTGGAAGCTGCGCCTGTGTTGTGGCTTTTTCGGCCCATGAAAACGTTGATCCACGTTTTTCATCCCAGGCTAACAGCGTACCTGCGCCTTGTCTCACTCTCGGTTCCTTTGGGTCACCCTTCCCCATGGCTGCTTGGAAGTGAATTTGTTGTCAGATGCTTCCCTAAATGGGCCTCTTCGACCCACCACAGAGACACCAGCTCACTCTGTTTGCAGGTTCCCAGCTCAAAACCAGCAAAGATTTAAGAGCTAAAAATAAGCTTACAAGCAATTTTTCCCTCCCTCCCACACAAAACGCTCCCGAAAGGTACCTGTTAATTCCTGAAGTGAGCGTAACCGTAACGCTTCCAGTTCGGCAGGCAGCTGAAGCCAGGCCTCCTGCACAGCGTGTCAGAAACAAGGGATAAACAAAGGGATATATATTATATCCCACATCTGAAACTCAGCTTCACAGAAAATATGCACTAAATGACACTTTATAACGGGGAAGGAAGTGCCAGCTGCCGTAATGAAGGGTGGTAGGCAAAGCTGGAAAAATAAATCATGTAATAATCTCTTATTGCGTTCCCTTTGACATAAACTCATCTTGACCCAGAACAATAGTGCTGCTTTCCAAGAGAAAATAGCCAAAATGCAGCTATAATCGTGATGCGGGAGTCCAATGCGAAGTGGTTTGTACTTTGTTGTTAAAATTTTGCTTCATTCTGGTAAATTTTGTGGGAAAGATGGGAAGAGGGTGAGCAACTTCCAGCTGAGGCAGAAAGAGATGCCGGTTGCTGCCTCTTGGTGGCCGGGAAGAAGCCGCTGGACTTGGCCCCAGTGAACCTTTCTGCTGAAGAGCCCAGGAGCACGTGCGATGCTCTGGAGGAGGAGGAGGGTACTTGGGTTTCACTTCGCTCAGCTTCCCGGCTCGCTGAACAGCCTGGAAGGCGGCCAGACACTCACTTTTGGACTGGTGGGCACGGTCGTCCATTCGCCAGGGAGGATTCAAGGGTCAGGGCTGTGTTTCTGCGGGGTGGACGCACGTGTTCTTAATGTCTGTTGGGTTTTTGAGGGTCTTGCTTTTGCTCCGCTCAGCTCTGCAACAGGGATGAATAAAAAAGCAGCAAATGGAAGTCCTCGGGAAATATCCTCATCTAGAAAGAGCAGGTGGGCGATGGGTGAGGAAGGTTCTCCATCCTACGTACCCAAAGCTGCTGTACACCAGTTTACTGCTGTCCTGGTTTGAGGACAACTGCAAGAGTCTTTCCTATGTCCTCTCCCAACCAAGGAGGGTGTAAGGACTGGCTCTACCAAGAGTGTGGTCATGACCCACCTCAAAGACAGGTATGGAAGGATTCTGCATATTTTGTGTGGTTGGGTGTCCCTTAGAATCATAGGATCATAGGGTTGGCAGGGCCNGATGTGCCCTCCCCAGGGCAGAGCAGAGGGGGAGGATGACCTCCCTCCTCCTGCTGGCCACACTGTGCTTGATGCCCCCCCAGGATGCCACTGGCATTCTTGGCCACCAGAGCACATTTCAACCCTCTTACGCCTCTGTCTCACCCCCCTGGTGCTACCAAAGCTCCTCCACCAGGTGAGGAGGTTGCAGGTCCATCACCCAAGCTCTGCCTGCCGCTGCCATGGCGCAGCCCGCGTGCGTGTGCCCGTGAGCGGGGCTTCGTTTGGCTCCTTCCTCCAAACAAACGGAGCTCACGCTAAGAAGCTTCCACAAAATGTATTTATAACTTTGTGGGTTTGCTTGTGATTCGGCGTCTTTTAAAGTCAAAAGACTACTCTGCACCTTATAAATCTTTCCACGACCTCATAGCGCATAAGATATGGAAGCTCAAAACTGTGGCGGAAGGGAAGGAAAGTAAAACGTGCTCTCACAAGGTGTGTGGTAAAGGCGTGTTCTTTATTTCTGTGCCTTTATTCATAAAAATGCAATGCAGGCTTTACTATACATTATTATACATAGTTTTTATACTGTGATAAATGAAATTAAAATATCAAACAGAGAAACCCAGAAAAAGCCAGACTGGTTGAGATCAGTGTTTCAACCAGTATCCTGTCTCCAGCACGGGCTGGTATCAGATGCTGGAGATAAAAGCAGAAGAAACTGTATAGTAGCCTGTTACGAATTAACATGCCCAGGAGAGAAGTTTCTTCCTGACCCTCATCAGTTAGTGGTTGGCTTATATGCCAAAGCACACATTACTGTACATGCTCACGTATTTATATCTATCTATACCAAGAAGCGTGTGACAAAAGGCAAAATCAGACTCCTGGTACTTTCACTTACAGGAAAGTCATTCCCAGGAAAGAATTTTCTTCACTGCAAGAGGCTCACACAGTACGGAACTGGGAGAGGGAAAGGCAGCTGAGATTCGCAGCTTGACAAAGGAAACTACTTTTACAAACGGCACCTGAAATATGCACCTTTTGAAGATATTTTGGGGGTTTTGATTACATATCTCAGTAGTATCTTATCTTTCCAAGTACCTTTCTTTACCTATGTAGTTAAGCAAATGCTCACACGCGTGTAAGTACTAAGTGCTCAGTTAAGCAGATTTCATGTTAGACATTCCTTTATGCTGAAAATCATAGGATCACAGAAAAACAGGGTTGGAAAGTTCAAGGCAAGGCTGACCATTGTGTACCACTCCTGACAGCCGTTTTCTCCAACAGGCTCCCGAGAGCCACCACCGCAGGGTTACCCCCCCACCCCCCTCCCTGGGTCTGTCGATGCTTCGCCTCCCTTATGACAGTGCTTCCTAATTAACTTCCATCTCTTTGGCTTCACTTTAAGGCCATGTTTTCCTGTCCTGCCCACCAGATACAGGCAACAGATTATCCTTCTCTCTTGAACTGCAGGTTTTGAGAACTATTTCTTTGTTTCCTAACCCTTTCTTGGATTGAAACACCTTAAGTTATTTCCCAACTTCCTCACTGACATGGTTTCTACATCTCCGGATTCTCTTCAAATTGTCTCATCTCATTCCCAAAGAGCGGTGCCCAACATCAAATAACAAGCCAGACAGGATCTTGCAAAGACAGAGGAGTGTGGAAGGATTATTTCACATGTCTTGAAGGTTATATTCTATTTTATACAACCCGGATGGTGCTTTTTCCAACACCACACAAGTACTGAGACCCTTATAAATTTTCCTACATTCCTTTCCATTTTTTAAGGCTATTTCCCCAATGCCTGCCTGTGCTAAAATACAGGATACAATAAGATGTTTCCTACTGCAGTTATAGATAGATGCTGCTGATGATTCGGCATATAAAATAGGATAATTAATGAGCTTTGGAATAGCCGCCTCCCCCCAGGCTTGTTAATATGCTTAGTTTTACCTAAAGGGATCCCATATATCCAAAGACAAGTGCTGGCAAAAGACAAATGCAAGACACATTAAAATGATGCAGCAATACCACTATATGGAGCGAATTTCCAGAAAAAAACATTCAGCACGCTATTTTTCTTCATTAAATGTGATGAGCTCATAAAACCTTTTAATTAGTCAGGATGATGTGAATGACTCGTCAGACCTAATTTTAGCTGCCTAAAGTTAGCCAGCATTTCCACAACAGTCGTCTCATCTGCTTCAACAAGAAATGGAGAGGGATGGACTTTTCCAGGATAAACACATCCTATTGCCTTCAGCTCCTTAAAAAGCCAGAGTAAGATGGGATGAAGTGAAGAGTTCCAGTAACTGCAGAGAGCCTTGACCAGTAGGCAAACATTTAATTTCTTGATGGCTGAGGTCAGGTGAGATAAATCCCATTTTAGGCAACCATAAATTCAGAGATAATTGTATTTACATTAGCATGATAATTAAACACAATGCAAATTAACTGTTAATCATCGGGGAAAAAAAGCATGATGAGATACTGCTGATCGAATAGTTATAGAGATGTGCAGAGTATGGAACTTCCATGTCACAGACAACTTCAAAACATTAACATTTTCCTTCTTTCCAAACTGAGCTGACAGCTGAATATGTTGAATTTCGCTGTGAAGGATCATTTTTACACAGTCATTTCAGATGAATAAAAATATTTCGTTTTGACAAAATCACAGTTTGGTCTCCAGATCGATCTTCATCTTTTTAAAGAAGCATAATACACTAAAAAGAAAAGCAAGGCTGACATTCTGAAAAGAAAGATGTTTTGATTTGAAATATTGCACAGCTCACTCTAAAACCATCATTTTCTTTCTGAAGCTCAACCTGATTTGCTGATTTCAATTTCCAACTCGAGGTCTCATTTTGATTCCTGAGCCAGTTTGGCCAGTCCTTCTAGGCCTCAGAGCCAGGTAAGAAAATCTTCCTGCAGTCCCACTCCAGCTGCCGTACTACACACCTCAAGCCGCTGCAGGAATGGCAGTTCTGGGAATGATGAATGAGAAAAGCTCTCCAGGATCCCACTGTGGATCCCACAGGACTAGGCAGGGTGTAAGCAGGTTTCCAAAGCTACCCAGTAATACTGGCTTCAGTTCTTCTTTCCTCCCTGCTACACAGGACAGCCCCATAGATTCACCCCGGTAACCCCAGGTTGGGGCTTCATTTGAACCGCTAGAGAGGTGCAATGAAAGGAGTAATCGCTTGTTGTGATGGTGGGGGAGCTTCAGAGCCTCCTAGAGAGACTGGGAACAGCCTTTCCAAATAAACTAGGCAGCTTTGAAAAAGCTGACCTAGAGGGCACACAACATCGTTTTTGTTCCCTGCCTAGATCATGATCTGTCTCTGGGTATGTCCAACATTGGTCCCTGCAGGGTAATAAAGTTTACAATAACTTTCCTCAAGCACAGTAGCTGTCTAGTCAACCCAAATGGAAGCGGTTTTCTTGTGCCAACGCTAATCCCATACCGATACCCATGCTAACCACTATGAAGCTCCTTCCAGCAGCTCTGCGATGTATTACAACGTAGACACACCGTCAGCAAGGTTTATAATACAAATACTTGTGCTTGTGAGTTCATTGTTTATATTCTAAAAGCCGTGATGGAAGAATTTGTTGAAAGTGATTTTAATTGCAGTCCAAAGCTAGATTTGGGACTCTATCGATAGCCTACTTAAGGTCACAGCAGCTTTCCGATAAGAAACTTCTCCAGAAGGCTGATTGGCAGCTGGCACTGGGTCTTCTGGATCTTCACAACTAGTGATGAGGGCAACAGCACTAAATGACTTCTGGTTAGTATTAAATGACTTGATCTCCAGTGCTGATGTCTCTGCGTCTTTTTTCCGCGTCTTCTCGGTTCGGTTCCATTCTTGCTCCTTCCGATCCAGTTGCATGGCACTGCAGTGAGGAGCATAAACTTCCGTGGTTTCTTCAAACTGCAAGCAATCCACCTTATAGTATTTTTTCTTTACATGTAAGACATCATTAAATCTGTGGCCCCAAAGAATCTCTCTCGGGACATACGAGCTTCTTGACTGATGTGAAGTTCCTGTTGAATCACCCGTGTAGACAAACGTGACCAAGATTTCAAAGTTGTCCTTGGCCAGAGCTTTGCGGTCCAGACCATACAAGGGGCTCTCGCTATCAATTTCATGTACGACTGTCACCGGCGTAACAAGTATGATCTGGTCATTTAGCAACTTCAAGTCTTTGTATTCCATCGTCATTCTCCCCTCCTTGTCTTCCTTGTAGCGCAGGAGCTGAGCTCGTACGGAGCCCTCAACCATGTGATTTGGCCGGAAATCGCCAATGCGCCACATGAGGCAAAATTTATCATCCCTTAAGCCTACCACAGCATAGTAGCTAAAACGAATGGTTTGAGCTCTTTTTCGAGCGGTAGCCATTTTAGCCAAGGCTGCTCCGATGATGAAGGTGTCGATAATGCAGCTTAATACTGACTGCAGGATAACCATAAGGATTGCAACAGAGCACTCCTCTGTAACACAGCGGTAACCATAACCGATGGTCGTCTGGGTTTCAAGGGAGAACAGGAATGCTCCTGTGAAGCTATGGACATTTGCAACGCAGGGTGTTATTTCTTCATCATTGAATAAATCTCCGTGTTGGATTGCTATCAGCCAGAAGACAAGTCCAAAGAACAACCATGAAAGAACATACGACAACGAGAATATCACAAACATATGGCGCCACTTGATGTCCACCAGTGTGGTAAATATGTCTACCACATAGCTCTCCCATTCCCCAAAGATGTGTTTGAAGTACACATTGCAGCTGCCATCCTTGTGGAGAAACCGCTTCTGCAGCCTTTTCATCCCCATTTCAGGGCTTTCTTGACAAGCGCCTTGGTAACTGATCTTATTTCCCTGTATGTTTACCGGCCTATAGCAACCGCTCTGTTCAGTCATCTTTCTCATATCTGCCTCGTGGCATCAGTTTACAGAACACACGTGGTCCCAAGGGCTATTGTTTTCTTTGTTCATTGGAAATCTATGAAATAAAAGAAAAAGTTTATTTTTGTTTTAATTTTCTATGCCAGAACTGTGTAACACCAAATCTAAATGCATTCACTCTGTGGCCATCACAAGCAATTTTCTGAAGAGTGCAGACTCTGACATTTACTATACAACATAGCTCAAAACCTTAGGGCTGGAAATATGAGGCAGCTAGAAATTGAACTAGTTAGAGATGTCCGTATCAATCCTAAAATTTGGTATGCAGATGAAAAGAGAAATCAAAAACCTTTGTGGTGACCCCGCTGTATCTCTTCTGATGTTCTGGTGAAGTAACATTCAAAGCAGGATGGGCTCTCATGAACAGTCACAGGAATCGCATGAGCCCTCTTAAAGTTAGTTAAATATTTCAGGTAGATAATTATTTGTTTGTTGCTTTATTTTTTTCCCCTCCGTTAGAAGAAATGCCTAGGAAAACTCCCTCCTTTAGATAAAAGACTTCAGTGGCATGGGCAGGCAAGTTCAGTGCTAATATGTTTTAACCAGAAAATGTATCAAACACACAATCATTCATCATCATTTGTGTTTGGGTACTACCCAGAAAAAGCCAGTCATGGAATTGAACTTTACTGGGCTAGTGCTACGGGGACATATTTGTTTAATTTGTAGAAAAGTATTTACATTTCAAATGAAAAAGAAACCTCTCTGAGGTCCTGGAAACCCTCACAAATCATCGCTTAAAACAAACAAACAAAAAATCCAGCTGCCAAAAATATTTAAATTTTTATTAATGAGTTTGAAACAAACATGCAGTGTGTTAATAAAATTTGTGAATGACACAAATTTAGGAAGTGATGTGAAGTAGGAGATTCCTCTGTCAGATCAGAGGGAAAAAAGGATGTCTTTGCAGATTGCAACCATATGAACTTCAGCAGTACGAAGTGCTAGCCTATAGGTTTAGTGACTAATAACAAGAACTTATGTTAGAAACTGAGACCTCATCAACTGCAATCCAATAAAAAAGGAAAGATTTAGCTGAAGTAATCAGTTACAGGATGCTTATGAATTACTTGTAGGATACAGCACTGCAAAAGGCAAATGCTTTTTCCTGCAGGTCTCCAGTTCACTCTGCCGTATCCCAACCGCTAATGCACAAAACACGGACGAGTCGGGAGTGATAGGGCACAAAGCTAGAACAATTCCGAATTTTTGCCAAGTGTCATGCTTCTAACTGACATTTCTGAAGAAGAAAAAGGTAATATTTTTGAGGAAAAACTGTCAGTGTTCTTCCAAAAAATATAAATGTTCAATGGAAAAATGACAAGTGCTTTTCCCATTTTTAAGCTGGTTTCAGCTGACAGAAGTTCAGATGGAGGTTTACAATGAAGCCAACATATTCATGGAAAATGAATTTATAAAAAAAAAAAAGTTTCCTAGTGGTAGTCTTTTTCCTCAGCTCTTCATTCACTTTGCCTGAGCATAAGTTACTGCACACACTCCGAGGCAGAAGCGAGTCAGGCCCATAGAGTGTAATATATATTGGATGGACTGGATTAACAGACCGAGAACTCCTCTCCCATCCAAGGAACAATGACAAGCATGCATGGATGCTATTCCAAAAACACTTAAAAGCCAAACATAGTTTCCATTTCTTTTTTCTTTTTTCTTTTTTTTCTTTTTTTTCTTTTTTTTCTTTTTTTTTTTTTTTCTGTACAGAAATGAATGTGACATATGGTGTCGTAGCTTCAGAATGTGGCCTTCATTAAAAAACACAACATTAATGTTTCCAAAAATACTTCTTGGAATACAGTCTTTGGAAACATTCATATGACTTGCTTTACTCATAGCTTTAAACAAACAGTGCAGCCTAGTCTATTGAAGACTCTTGACCTAACATTTTATAAGTCATATTTAACAACAAACAAAAACTGGAAACTGTTATTTTTTTAAGAGCCTCATAATATGAGGTGTGAAAATGAAGCAAATTGTAATCAGGAGCCAATATAATCCTAAATAAAAAACATACTTCGGCTTATACTGGTTTTTTTATTGACTGATTCAAACTAGAGTTCCTTGAAAATACTCACAAACATCCTGGGACTCTAAAAGGGACTAAACAGCTCATGAATCAAAGACTACAGAGTCGATTCCACTCTCTGCTATTGCCATCAGCAAATCATCGTGTTTCAAAAATGGTGTTTTGCGGGCACCGTCTTTAGATTTTGTAGATGCTGGCAAGAATCACGGACTGTCACACACGCAGCCGTGTGGCAAATTCCCCTCTGATTTTACGGTAGCCTCCCACACAGAGGAGCCAGCTTTGGTGGTGACCACCTTGCACAAGGAACTCTGACTCTAATTAGAGTCTCTCCTAAGCACCAGTTGCAGTAATAGATACATGCTCATGGATGGCTGCGGTGGGTGCAAATGAAGCCACGTAGTAAGATGCCAGATTGGATTTTGCAAAACTCTCAGTAGTATGCACGTCATAAGAAAGGGAACGTGATGCAGAGCTTCCTAAACCAGAACCAAATAGCCTAACCCTGAGGCTGGATGGAGTAAAAAAGAAGCAGTGCAGAGCAACGCTAGCAGACATACATCGCTCTCAGGGTCTGAGTTAATCTTTCTCCGTCGTGCTGAAATTGGATTGCTCAAAGCCATTTGGCATTGCACAGTGGAGACGTGCCCCAGATGACCTAAAATCCCAAATGTGCTCGAAAGTCTTAGGAAATAGGCTCCTCAGCCACTCAAAAACATCTAAAAATGTTGCCCAGTATTTTGGGTGTGCTTAAAGGTAAGCCAAGTCTGAACTTTTCCAGGCTACTTCTTAAAGTCTCTTGAGTGCAATAATAATCACGCATCATAATTAATAACTCTTTCACATTGTCTGATGTTGCTTAGAGTATTTAAGTCTAAAAAGCCATCCTTCAATGTTTCTGAAGTCTGTATTATGATCTGTGCTTCATTCATAGGGACACTTTTAAACAGGCACGTGATTTTCTATTCCAAATGAGAGGCAGGGAGGCTGTGAAGCCAGATGTTCACCGCTCGCTCTACTGAGACACGCTGCCTTCTGCAGAACAGTCTGAAGACTATTATTATTACCAAATTTTAAAGGGGAGAAGACCACAGACTTACAACCAGACTTACGAATTTAAATCTTAGCGCCATTTCAGAAATCTTATTTTTCAAAATGGAAATATTGTCCACATCCTTAAGAAAGCCATAGGAGTTATATTAAAGGTCCTACTACCTGGTAAAGATTAACAAAGGGGGTGGGGGAGGATTTAAAATCATTCTCTACTCACTAAAGCTCGTGGATCGGTTGCTGCAAATGATTCTCAGATGTTGCCGGGAAGCGTTTTCACCTTCCTCTAACATTAGCACACAAACCCTCACCCTTTTTTGTCTTGCTTTTACTTTCTCTGTTTTGTTTTGTTTCCCTTTATTTCTGGGCATGTTTGTACACATCATGAGCCTCCTCTTGCAAACTGTTCTGCTGCTCAGAGGAAGAAGTGTGCTGAAGTTTCCAGTACTTTTGCTAACTATGCTTATAAACGCATTTCCCCCCAAATCAAAACTTATCAGAGATAAAAATGGATCAGTGAAGCTAGGCAGGATAGCAGAAACACAGAAATAGAAAAATCTCAAAGATTTCATTAGGGTAAATGGCAGAGAGGGTTTAAAAGTTCTTCTAAAGGATGCATCTATCAGACTGAGTTCAGAAAATCGGCATATATTCTTAATTAACTAAGCCAAGGGTAGGATCATACTGTGTTGGATACTGAAACATGCTCAGGGAGACACAGAACTGCTCCACGGACCCGTGTTCACGGGGTCCGCATATTGACCCCCCCAAACTGACATCTTTAAAAATTTCACCCCAATTAGATAGGGGGGAAAGGTAAATAAATTCCTATATTTCAAAGGTCTGCAGTGGCAGAAATAGGAACAAACCCAACAGCTACTTACACCCAGTGAAGAGCTACCACAAAGCAAACCCTAGCAGAAGCAAGCCTTTCTGTTGTATTTTATGTCACTGCATCTAGTTCCTCCTGAACAGAGCAGCAGCACCAGAAGAACTTGATTTTCATCAACTCACTCAGAACAACAGTAACTTAAAAGCCTTAAGCATCGAGTTTAGCCTTTTAAGGACTTCCACTAAATTTAATTGTCAATTTCATCTTGATATTTTGAGTTTAGAGCTCAGTGTTTTATGAGGATAATGCCTGTATTGCACTTTACCTTAATACCTAACGAGTTGTTGCTACACCCATTTTATGACTATATTTTCCCATTATGTAAACAAGTAGGGGTGAATTTTTGTTCAGTGACAACTTCAGTCAACAGCCTGTTTGTAAAACATTAAGCAAAACAATGTGAAGATCTGGGTTCCAGAATAATTCTGTTCCGAGATTAAATCAAAAAGAAAACAACTTGAAACCTCCAAATCAAATCGGGTACTCTCACTCCAACCCCACACAGATGGAAGTGGCTCGCTCTCTCTCTAGCGTTGGTTTAGCAATCACCTCAGCTTCCCACTTCGTTTTGGAAATGGTCTGAAAGGTTTCCAGTTTTAGTCATTGTTGTGTAACCCTGGAAGACTTTCAGCTCAGAGACCAGAAATGTGACGAGTAGGAACCTTTTGAGCTGCTTTGGAATTGACTCAAATACTTGTTCCTTTAAAAAAAAAAACCCCACCAGCCAGAAAACCTAAATAAATCTATTACAGGACAGCACTGAGACTCTTCCTTCCTTCTTTCTTTCCTTTCTTCCTTCCTTTCACTCTGCAAGGGACCCAACTTCTCCTGAAACTTACAGCCAGTCTTTCCGCCTCTGATAGGCAGTGCCCAGAGCCGGGCTGGCACACGTCATGAGTCACCATTTGTGCATCTCATACCGTGCACATCACAGCGCTGCCCCACCGAGGCGTCTGCCAGCAGTCTCCACAGGTATGCTCCAGGACACGTGAGCCTGGGCTCGTAAATCTGCTGCCTGCTGGGCTTCTAAGTCTCACTACCCTTAGCCCGCAAGATAGGCTTACCTTTACGGTGCGAAAGCTTTCACTGGGCTCCTCTGGCAGAGCAAGAAAGCTCAGCGATGTTCACAGTTTCTGAAAGGGTCTGATATTCTTCATCTCTAACAGGTCAGGCCTGAAAGACTGATAAGCACAACTTTATGTTACAAGGGGGTATTTTTTGTATTTAATGTTCCTTATCCCAGCTCAGATCCTCACAAATGACTAAAGGGCACTTCTACAAGGGGAGGGGGAATGCAAAATCCCCTACACGGAACCCAGAACCAGAGCTCTGAGGAGCAGGGATGTAGGAGAGGGATTCCCATCGCGGAGTGGGACCCAGCGCAGGACGAGCTTCACTCCCAGAACCTCCTCATATCCACAGAAGTGTCACTGAAGCTACTGGAGCAAAGCTTTCAGATGGGTCAAGTTTCCCTCTAAAATGAAAGTTTTGTGCTTCGGATCACTTCAGCTCAGATGGCTGAGCACAGCGGAGGTTGGTAGGGCTGCAGTTCACCAACCCACAACGGGATGCAGCGGGACTCCGTCAAATTCTAACACCCATTTCTGCAAACACCACCTTGTAAATAACACCTTTCCTCCATCATTTTGTGCCTATCGGTCTTTCAACAGCAGAAAAGAAGATTGCAAATGCAGAAGTAAAACTTTGAATAGGCTAAACTCAGAGCTGGAGAAAAAGGATATTTGTTAGACTTCTTATTTGATACCTCCGTACAGAGACAAGACCTAAAGTATCACTATAAAAGTGTTTGTTTATAAACACGTTAGAAGACAGACGTAAATAGCGCAGAGCGGCAGACCTTTGCACAGATTTTACAGTCATGCAATAGTGCTGTAATCTACACTGGAACAACTCACAGTAACAGATATATTGACATTTAATTCATCTAAGTGAAACCAGATCTCCTTAAACAAAACAAAAAAAGAAAAAAAAAAAAAAGAAAAAAAAAAAGATGTTTGGCTCCTTAACTTTGAGAAGACAGACTCCGAAAGTTGCCCCTTGATGAAGGCAGGTTGCCCGTTGGAGAGGCACAGGACAGGTTAAAAGTGAACCAGCTCCTTGCTCACCACTCACAGCAGTTCCCAAAATCTGTAGAAAGCTGAAAATGTCTATTTTAATTTATTCGCACTGTATGCACTGCATGGTTTTAGCCAGGAACAAGCAGTGGAAACACTGAAATACCATGAGAAATGGAAAGTGCTGGCAACTTGAAACTCTTGATTTTGGGCCTCACTGCCATTCTTTGTCTCAGACAATTTGGCAGGGGTGAAACCTAAAACTGTTGATTCTCGGGACTCTCTTCCTCTTCTTAACCCTCAGCTCTCAGCAGCTCCTGCACGGGGTGACCGGACACAGCGTGCACTCGACAGCACGACGCCCCCATCAGCGCAGAGGCAGGTGGTCACCCAGGGGCAGCCCCGGGGCACCTGCAGCGGTGCTGGGGCTGAGCCAGGATGGCCCGGGGCAGCCCCCATGAGCCAAGCCCCCGACCGCAGCAGGGAAACAAAGCATGGGAGCACCAGAGCCAACCCTCCAAGGTGACCCTGGGGTGCATCTAGCACGGCTCGCACCTGCAACGGAGCCGCTGGAGCCACACAGGGCCACTGTCGTCTCCTCCTGCCTGCAAATTCCTCCTCCTGCTTCTCTTCCCATCAGCTATGAGCCATTTGCATTTGGGTACTGAGCTGAGAGGAGCAAAGAGCCTCTCCTTCTGGTCAAGCCCCTGTAGCCTCTGTTCGTAGAAATGGCATAGCTGGTACACATCCTAGACCTGAAAAATCTACCAGACACAGACATGGAAAAGGTGAAAAGATGCATTTCATATCCAGTCTTCCTTCTCCGGAAATCAGTAGCTGACCTATTCCTTACTTCAGCAGGCAGAATCCCCTGAGCGTTAATGCAAGTTAGCTGTGAGACAATCGAATACAAGCGTTAGCGCTAATTATCACTTCCTCCTCCCTCCTCCCCTGACACCCCGATGTCTGCGCCGACGCACAGTGAAGGTTAACTTCAATAGTTCTGCAGATGGGAGCGGTGGGATTTCTCCACGCATTGAACCTTATGGATTACATTCAGCCCAGAGGCACAGAAAAATTCTTCAAGGAACTTTTCCACCAGATCTTGTTGGCAGGGAACAGCATAACAGTTTGTTGCAGCTCTTAATAGACATGAGGTAATATAATAATGTCTTCAACAATAGGTAAGTGGCAGGTCATGAACAATGATAGAATCAGATTAGATAATGCTGACCACTTTTGTTTAACGGAGCCAACACCCTCGGCTCTTATTTGCCGCAAGTCAATGCTGTTGTATCTCTTCTCAAAACACAACAGGTTATTAATAATGTAGGATTTGGGGGGCAGGCAAGAGCTGATATTCTAAAAGGGCTCTTCCAGTCTCAGAGGCCGCTTCCTTTATGTCACATTGTGCAGTTCTGCTTCCTGAGGCAGAAAGCGTACTCCTTTTTTTTCCTGTTTTCTGGAGTCAATTGTAAACCAAATATCCAGGGAAGGGCACTGTGACACAAGAACGCGGAGTCACTGTCCTTCCAGTTGTGCCCTTTATTCAAGTATGTGTGTAGAATAAGACAGGTAAGGAGATAGAGAGCTGTACTTCTTGCGGCACTGCAGTTAGCTCCTGCGGCCCTCTGTGCTTCGGTGCTCGCTGGTCCTGCAGCTCGCTGTGTGTGCGCACATGGCAAAAACCCCTGAGAGAGGAAAAGGTTATGTGGCTTTAACCAAAGGGTTATGTGAAGATCTGAGGACCCCCTTATGTTGCCTGTGCAAGTTTTCACCCTGCCAATTTAAAAGGCTGCAGCTTTGACAATGGAAAGCCTTGTGCTGGTGTCAGTGGAGTCTGGATCAGACGCCTAGCTATTGTATTTCATATAAGGAACAGAACAGAATAAAACAGAATCCCAAGTTAACAGCACGAGTGAGCTCTGTTCGACAGATGAGAGAAGTAAGATGTGAGTAGGAAGCCTGAGGATCTCTGAATATATATTCCCCCCCCCCTCCCCCCCCCAGCCCTAGTAGAAAGTAGTAGAAAGTTGCCTAAGATGCAGCTTGACACCAGTTATTAACTCCTAAGGGCCATCCACAAGAGACAGGAACACTTGCAAGTTTCTACTGATCTCAACTTTGGGCTACAGACCCAGCAGGAATTCCACTATAATACTCAGAAGCTGTCTCATCCCACCTAATATCTCAAATGCCAATTAAATCACCAAAGCCTTTACATTTTCAAAAATAAAGTGAAAATACCACTTTGCGTTACTTCTGTGAGGAAACGGAAGGGAGAAGGAAAAGAAAAATCAAAATAAAACATGTAAATAAAATGAATCACATCCACTATGACCTAATTTTTTAGGAGACACCACCAAAAAAACCTGTTGTCTCAGCTTTCCAGACTGATTCCCGAATTGAAGAGGCTGAAGTAAGTCTTAGCTAAGGATCAAGTCAAATCGTGTATCAGTGTTTGGTTTTTTTAGCAAAAGCACCAGCAAATTCTGTGACTGACATTCACACATGCAGTCAGATAAAACAGGGAATCAAATACTATTTATCAGTCATTACTAGGATTAAGAATCTGAGCAGCTTTGTATGACTCTCCTTTCATTTGTGACTATAGATGCAGCAGAANATCATTACTAGGATTAAGAATAACTACTTGCTTTTCTGAGCAGCTTGAATGACTCTCCTTTCGTTTGTGACTATAGATGCAGCAGAACTTCACCTCTGATAAGCCCAAATATGATTTTCTCTGGAGTCTGGTAGAGGATATCATGTAGCTGCTATGACTGGAGCCACCCAGCCAAGGCCTATAGTCCTACATGGCATCCCGAGTGTCAGGTTCTTCATCCAAACCAAAACACACTTCCACATTTGTCGGGCTGTATATGTCATCGCTTTTTAAAAGCCTGTGAAATATATTAAACGGTTTCAGAGATCACAGGCCTGATCCAAATCCTACTGAAGTCAGCAAAGGGGTTGTCTTTGATTTCTTCTTTTGGATCAGACCTAGCTGTTGGGTTTCTCAGTATCACCACAGGCAGCATCCATCGGTGCTCTTCAGAACTGGCTTGGTTTGCTGGAATTACAGCCATACTTTCTAAGGAACAAGAGCTTTTTAAAATGTTCATTTTCTTTGGTTCACAGACTTTGGCAGAATGCTGACTTTCCATATTGTTGCTTAACTCCACTGGGGTCTATAGGAAATTTGGGAATGGGGGGCTTCTTTCGGAGATGACTTTCAGCACCTTGTAGAGCAGATGCCTGAGCCTCTGTGTGTGCATTCCCCCAAGGCTCAGTCGCAGCTCGGCTGCATGTGATCTGGAAAGGCAGGTTACTCTGAAACTCAGTAGTTGTTTTTTCAAAACTTATACTCAGCGTGATATTGGCCACCCTTCTTTTCAACTGCCATTCTCTTCCCAAGTTCAGCGGTCTAACTCACAGTATGTTGGTGTTTTGCAAGTCACATAATTAAAATAATGTGGAACTGGAAAATCACGTGTGTGTGTGTTTGGATCGTACACTTAAGAATTTTATTTTTACCTCAGTGTGTGGGTTGCATAACTTCCTTTTTGGTCTCTTGAAGCTATCCCACAGCTTATTCCTGACCACCTGAGTCAGTTTCTGGACACAGTGATCAGTATTTTAAGAAATATGAAGAAAAGCAGAATCGCCTCTTAAAGCTTGTCTCTTCGCCCCCACCTTTAAAACATCATTAGATAAGTTAGTCATTCCTCTAAAGATGGGAACCTTCACCCTGAATCAGAGTTGAGTTTCATTTATGCCAGTGCCCACTCTTTAACGGTGGTCCACATCAAATATTTAATGGGACAAACTTTATTTGTCATTTATGACTCCATATACAAAGTTTCTCCTCTCCACTCCATCCAAACCCATATGTAGCAGACAAATGTGGTGCTTAAGAGCCTTTTCAATATTTGCACCAATGCTAACTGTGACACCCTGGTGAGTCACTACCCGTATCGATATCCCATTCTTGTGGATTAACCTATCACCTCTGAATCGGTGTTTCTCAGATCTAACCCTCCTCTTTTTCATGTCTTCTCACTGTCCTGATTCCTAGAGTTGTCCTTTGGGCATATTCTGAGTTCTCAAGCGAAGACAGCCTTTTTTCTTGCTATGCTCTTCTTTACTTACACACTGTGCATGTGGCATGGATTGAAACAGACACTGAAAATGGCTTTCAAATCCACCTCACACAGTTTTAAAAGGTACTTTTTCTGATGTTGAAAAACTTAAATCTTAACCCTGTTTTATTCATTACTTAATTCATGTAGACGACTACTAATATTTTTTATGTAATTTCCTAAATATTTTCTTTTTTTATTTTTGTACCCATGTTTCAACTGTTATATGTGAAACCTGCACTTGCCCGACTGGTTTGTGAGTAAATCCCAATGACTTCTTCCATGGGCTTCCTAAGGAACGGACCCTTCAGGCGTAGGCAGTCGTTTTCTTCAGCTCTTGAAGGGCTTGAGAGGAATCCCAGGCCAGGCTTGTGGAAGAAGGACAATCTAAGATCTAAGGCTTTGTCTTAAAATCTAAGAAAAACATTTGTGCAAATGCTTATGCATATTTGTGCATATGCTTAACTATAAGCTCGTGATAAGAATGAAGGTAAGCCTGCTTCATCTCTTCCTGAGACTGGAGCCAGAGAGGTAAAATACTTGTTGAAGGCTTTACAAGAAACCACCAGAGGAATGCAATGACCGGTTTCTTGGTCCCATCATAAAGAATCAGCAAACCCCTAAGCTGTCTTGGGGAAAGGTAGTACATTATTTTCTGTTAAAAATATAAAATTGTTTCCAAAAGTGACAGTGCCTCTTTTAAAAATGACATAATTTTTAAAAGCTAATTTAGGAGGTTTTTTGATAGGATTTTTGTCCTGCAGTGATTTGCATAGAGGCTGACTACGCCTTCCTCAGTGCCCACGGTCTGTGCCTCTACGGCTGATCTCTGCCTTGAGGATTTTCCCTCAGCAGCACTACTGACTGAATGAGATACTTCTGGGAGGTTCCGCTCATTTCAAGATGTTTGTCAGGAACCTGTTCAGTCAGCTGTGTGTTTTTCCTGTTTTACTTCTCAAAGGCAAACACTGTGAACAAGCGAGCAGATCTTATCAAGACGATGTTAACAAAAATACATCACATAAAAATCTGTTGTATTACAAATGTCAACACTCACGAAAAAAGCTATCTAAACTGCAGTAGAGTTGATTTTATTGCCAAAGCAATTCCCAAAGATTGTTCTGAGAAACAACTTTCCTGGTTTTCCTCATAGGTGCTAGGCACCTGTGAAGCAAATGTCTCTCTCCTTTATTACACATTAACTTTACAGGGGTGCTGTCATCAGCGGCAGCAGCATGCCTAGAGAGAATTTAAGTTTCTGGTTTGAAACTTATTTTCACTGTCCCCTGATACACTCCAAATTAGCTGGGAGTTAGATAAATTAGTGAGCAAAATTAAATTGAAGATTGATATACCCAGCCTAAGTGGGAGATGCTTTATCCTGTTTTCTCCCTGGGTTGTTTTTCTTCATGTTTTCACTGAGTAGAACCAAGTAAAAGCATCACTTTCTCCTGCCACAAAGCCAGAGTCACTCAAAAGTCACGCAAATCCGTAGGTGATTAATTAAACCTCAAATCACTATCAAAGCCTGACAAGCACCAAATCACATGAGCTTGGATTGGTGGCATTCTTCCTCAGGAACATTTTGTATAGTGCTAAGCTGTATTCGCTTCATAATGAAAAGGTCTTCAGGGAATGAAGTCTGTGAAAAACATAAAGTGGTGTTTCCCACAGAAAAAGCAAGCCACACCACTTGGGTGTCTTAGTCTGGGAGCAACTGCAACGCTGATTACACTCAGGAGAGAAAGTGCAGATTAAGGAGACTAAAAAGTAACCTAAAAGGTTCTGGAAGGAAGCCAGAAGTACTGTAACGAAGGGAAAGCAATCTGAAAACAATAATGTCACAAAACATCCCGCGGAAAGAAGCAAGGATGAATCTCCAGTCCATATGAATGCTAGATGGATGAAGTTATCTCCCAGCTACTGCCAGCACAAACATCATTTACAAAGCGTGACAGCTGCATAGCAATTAGGAGAGGAGCTTGTGTTTACTCGTGTTTAAAGGCAGAAGCGGCGAGTGGGTTCCAGCAACATTATGACGCGTGTTGATAATTATGATATTATGCCATTGATTTGGTCTTCGGGTGTTTTTCAAATCAGGACTTGAGATCTCTTTGTTCTCCTGTGTAAAATTCAGCTTTGAGGTCATTCTTCGCCTTACACACCCTTGGCTGTTTATGAACGTCCTCACAAAACTCAAAGCCCATTTCCCATTGAGGAAGACAAGAAACAGGTTGTGTCATTGTCTGGCTCAATTGTTCTTCACAACCACATAATAATTCCAAAGAGAGGAATACTTACTAGCTTGGA
The DNA here is from genome assembly GCA_013400135.1 of Rhinoptilus africanus. Classification (NCBI taxonomy): domain Eukaryota; kingdom Metazoa; phylum Chordata; class Aves; order Charadriiformes; family Glareolidae; genus Rhinoptilus; species Rhinoptilus africanus. The sequence goes on from VXBO01002870.1 coordinate 1,021,398, forward strand.
GTTTTATTGTTGTAAAAGCCTCATATCAACAATGAAAGGATACGCATGGTACCAGACACGTGATGGAGGAGAATCTGCTTTTCATATTAAAAGAAAATGAATGAGAATGACATCCATCTATTTGAAAGGGAAACTGGTAGAAGGTTCAATGGGATACCCACCTACAAAGAATGTTAAGGGCCCTTTCTGCTTCCTTGTCACCAAAATAGATGGCTCTAGACGTCCATGTGTGACAGAGGTCCCCTGCTGACATCCCAAAGGATGCCAAGCCAAGCCTCTTATGCTTTTGGCTTCAGGGTAGAGGGACAGACTTTGGCACCCTAACCTGACATTTCCTTAAAGCTGCAGGGAGCATATTCTCCTGTTCAGGCATTGTTGCTCCTAGCTGTGGCTGCGTTTTATTAGTGTAGACAGCACTCTGGGATCTTTCAGAATAAAAAGATTATTATTGCAGAAGTTGGAAAAATGTCAGCAGAAGGGATGAAATATTGCCCCATGCCCTTGCCATACTGAACAGGGAATCTTTTCTTCCAGTGTTGGTTTAGGACTTAATCCTGCAAGGTCTTGTCTGTCAGCAAATACAATCAGGTTTAAGAGCATGAATAACCATACTAGAAATCACTGGAAACTATTTTGTTAGTGTAAAATTAAGCAAGTGCGGAAGTTCTCCAACAGACCTGGACCAGAGTACTCAGCACCCTGCAGAAATGAGCCTTTAGTTCCTAGAACCATTTATTGTGTCCAGAGCAGCCATTCATTAGGGCTTTCTGCAGAAAGGTTGAATTTCACTCACTTGGAAGATATTCTTTCTAACCCCCCGAGACACACAGACTCTTTGGTTGGTTTGGAAAACAAAATGATTAATGGTATTTTACAATTTTTTCCACTAAACAGATTTCAGTTGAAGTCTGTCACACGCTAAAGAATTTGCAGGAATAGTGTCAATCTGATGACATAGTGGCAATAAATCCTATTGTACTGGATTACGTTTTTACCCATTAAAATGCTTTGACCTATTGTCATCCAAGTAGAACCACATTCCACTGGCTGTTCAAAAGGTTCTGATTTCACTCTCGATTGTTACCAGGGAAACTGCACCTCAATCCAAAACTCTGCCGCACCAAACACTTAACTCGATTTGAACAGACTCGTGTAGATAAAGCGAAGCACTAATTACTTCTTCCCATTGAAAAAGTCTAAATCAAATCTTTCTGAGACCTGAATAACAGAAACTTATAGAAGTTATTTGAGGGGTACTTGGTTTTTTTGCATGAGGCACCAATTGCCTCATTTCTTTTGGGAATGGCTAGCTGTGGCAACAAAATGCCATGAAAAGATTAATATTCTTAGTCTATCCAAAGCAAAAATGCACTAGATATCTCAACACAGGCCGCTCCTGGAAAGAGTTCTTAGTTTTGGAAAACTAAAAGAATTTTCATTAATAGTGAAACAGCTGGTTAAGGCTTGTGAGTGGAAATAGATTTGTTTGAATTTCCCAGTCGAGATTTCTAGTGGAAAGTAGGCTGTGTTTTATGGCATCTGCTTTTATATGTATTAAGTGAAGTGAATATCTCAGTTGTTCAGGTTTGTCTTCATTTGAGCTACCTTTGAGTGGGAGAATACCAGTTAGAAAATGTGCATGTTCTCCCATAGCAGCTAAGGATCGGCTTTTCTTGGACAGCAAAATGGACCATCTGGCCATGTCAGAAACCAGGTCGATAAAGTTTGTTCAGGTCTGACCAGTGCCAGGGTACAGGCTTGCGAAGAAACATCGAGGTGATGCCGGTACAGCAATACAGAATCAATGCCTCGACATTGATGTCCACAAAATCAGGTGCCAATTTGAAAACAGTTTGAGAGAGAATATTAAAAAAAAAAAAAANAGCTCAGGAATGGAGATGCATTCAGTTCTTACACATGGAAAATTTCCAGCTAGTTTTACTCTTTTATCCGGATGAGTCTTCATTTCACACCGCCTACTGAACCCCTGTCTTGGTTTTCCTTTGGGGTGCAGGAAAACTTGTCTGAAAAATGGTTGTTCAGTGAAGTTGTCTCTATTAAGTTCATTTCCCCAGACTGCTGCTTTTTATCAAATGTCAATTCTTAGATCTTCTCAGGCTAGTATTGACCTACCGTCTCCTACCATGTTGACAGAAAAGAGAAACCAAAAATTCAATGCTTCCTCAGCTGAATCCTTCCACAGGAAATTAAGGGCTGAAACGCTCTCCACTCTTCCAATTCTCCAATCCAGCGTGCCACCACAAATAACATTTGAGTAGCTGAAGCATATTCTCCTCTGTCTGCACTCTCAAAACACGAATTTAACTGCTTTAAAAAGAGGAACCAGTGCTACTATCAGGACTGCAAACTACAAAAAATGAACAGTTCCTTGTGAAAAGCAGCACAATAGCTTCTTGGGTTACAGCATCACTTCCTGACAGACAGGACGGACAACTAGTCTGCTTTTACAATACAAGGGGAAAAGATGAAGAATCAAATCAAGCTCTTACCCCAATTTAAAAAGCAAACAGAAAAAAAATCTGAGGTTGGTTTTGTTTGTTTGGCTTGTTTGTATTTATCATATTGTATTTTAATTGTACAATAGGTTACTGGAAATGGATGTTCTCTCACCAAAAGCTCATGGTGAGAATATTAGGCAAGAAAGGTAACTAATAAAAGCAGAAGGGCAAGGCATCAGCCAATCTAGAGAATCTTAATCACGCCCCAGAATGCTGAGTGGGGTCAATTAGCAAAGTCCTGTTGAAAGGCAGAAACTTTCTCAGTATGAAGTGTTTTCCAACTGATCTTTCCAAGAGCTACTCAGAACCTCTTCTGGCAGAAAGGTTTCTCGGATTTCACCCTTTTTGTCTGGTAACACTTCCTTTGCTAAAGTTTGTTTCTTTAGAAACAGCTTCCTGAAGAAGTGACTGATGCATCGGTCCCTGCTCTCTCTGCCTCCAGAGTGACAGATACAGAAATCTTGGGAAGAACTTGACTTGTATTTGTGACATTTCTTCTCTTCTGTTGCAGTGCTGGGTTGTCACAGCTACACTAAGGAAGCCCATCTAAAATATGGATTGCTTGGACCTTGCCTGAATTTAGCAAGTTTGCGGCTGGTTAACTCTGATTGATCAACTGGCATTTGCTAAGTGGTGCTAAACCATTTATCAACATGTACTATAGTCTTGCATTTGACAGTACATCATAGATTAATTGTCTGATCTCTAGGGAGCTTGGCTGACTTAGCAGCACCAATCTTGTTACATCAGTATAGTCACAGCCTTTCAAAAGCAGCAATGAAACAAGTGCATCGGAATTTTTGCCCCTATTTCAAAAATGCCCATCAGCATTGCAGAATGTGTTACGTAGATGTCTCAAGCCTTCTTTGCATTGATTTAAATCATGTCAAGAAAAGGAAACGGGAGAGAAGAGAGGAGAAGAGAAGAGAAGAGAAGAGAAGAGAAGAGAAGAGAAGAGAAGAGAAGAGAAGAGAAGAGAAGAGAAGAGAAGAGAAGAGAAGAGAAGAGAAGAGAAGAGAAGAGAAGAGAAGAGAAGAGAAGAGAAGAGAAGAGAAGATGAAAAAGTGCAGTGAGACTAATTAATGAAGTCTTTGCAGATCATGAAAGCTAATGAATTTTCCTCCTTTCCTTCTTTCAGTGACTAATTTCTGTTACTGTAACTAGCAGTAGGAATGTTTATCCCCACCAAAACTGAAGCATTCATTTCCTCTTCTCCATCTCCTACAGTCACTTGAAAAAGCACTTCCCTCTCCATTCTGGCTCTGTCAGGAAAGCTTATAATAATACTACAAAAAACACTATCTATAAAAGAATTTCTTTTGTATATTAAAAGCGTATAGTCTCACTCTATAGTGACCACCGTCCCCGTGGGGAATGAGTCACGGGTAATAAGAAACACCAGCTCAAAGTTCCCAAGAGACCTCACTACCAGAAGAAAGGAGAGTGATGTAATGCAAGGATATTGCAAGATTTCTTTAGGAATGGTCATATGGACAGACCACCTCACAGCCCACCCCTCTCTAATCTGGATCACTTGTGTCTTCTTCCCAGGCTCACAGCTCCGTTGCAGCCACTGCCATGGGAGGAGAACTTCAGTGCAAAACTACGGCAAGGAGCAAGTATTGGAGGAAGTTTAACAACAGGCAGATGCAGAAGCCAGTATTATGTAGCCAACCCCCTGGCAAGGGCATTGCAACCCAGGCAGCGAGCAACATGATGATTGTATTGTCTTTCTCTGTCATCTTTCAACCTGTTCTGTCTGTCAGGTTAGTATTACCAGACAGGTTATCTTTGGCAGGCACGTCTTGGCAGTAGGAGTGAAAACCCTAAATATACAGCAATGAAAGGAAATCCTGCCCACCAGTTTGCCTTCTACATGACCTTCCCAGAGCCTCAGCCTCCTTAGAAAGATATTACAGGTTTCAGTACAGTTTAAAATGTTTGTTCAGGATTTAGAAATATAGAAACAGAGGTACTCCTAAGGTGGATGAACATAATTCTTTCTTTCTTACCTTTACTGGGGGGTTTTCGTGGCATACTAGGGGTCAGAATATCTCAGCAGACTCCTTACACATACAGGTTTGTGCACAAGTACATATTAACACAGGCCCTCACGCACAGATGCTCAGATTTCACAAAACTGTGCCCATTCTTACATTTCAGGCCTTCAGTACTAGGCCCCCTCTACTACCATCGTTCCAACAAACTGGTTGCCCAGACCAGACTCATAAGGCAAGCTCTGGGGCAGAATGATTCTTCTGACTCACACCCATTTCAGCCAACATTTCTCACAGTCTGTAACCTTCAATTTCCTCTGGTATGAGCTGAAGGTGCCTCTGCTGGTCTGCCCTCCTAACTCAAGAATTCATGCGGGCAGTTTTGCTACACCTTAGCTTTGTTCCTCCTCTGGTAATGACAAGTTGGATAAACCCCACCAGAAAGGGACAGACAGGAATGGAGGAACGTAGGAACTGCCAAACTGGATCAGACCCACGGTCTGTCTAGCCTCGTATCCTGTCTCCACCAGTGGCTAATACCAAATGCTCCAGGAGAAGGTGTAAGAGCTCTGCAATAGGCAGCTTTGGAAGAATTTCCCTCCTCTAAGAAGTTCTTATCCTGATCTTCAGTAATTAGAGGCTGGCTTCAGCCCCAAAATTACACAGCTTAATATCCTTCCCAAACATGTACTCACACAAGCACGAAAGCTCTGCCTCTTTTTAATATTCAAATGAATAGGAACTCTCCTTCTGAATTTCAGAGAGAGAAACTGTGTTTCCAGACAACAACTAACAAACTGCCAGGTTACACGCAAAACACAGTTCCAGTTGAACAAGATAAACAGTTTATTCTCATACAGGTTGTTTAGTTAGTTTAAAACTCTCTAACGTAACAGAATTTCTGTTTACATGTACACACACAGACACAAGCATAATTAAGGAAGTGAGAAATGGGCTTTTACCTTAATGCCTGCTGAGATCTGAAAGAATCTCTGCTTCACTCCCTCCTTTCTTTTTCTCTGTCTCTCTCCCTCTCTCTTGCATGGCTGGACTGACAGGTTGGCAGGGCTGAGAACGACAGGTTGGGTTTGTTTTTTTAGGCACAACTCCTCCCCCTCTCAAAGAGAGAAAAAAATGCAAGACTCTGTGAAAAGTTCACAGAAAATCCCATCCTTTCAGCACATTAGAGCTGACGAGAAATATGCTACATTTGGGAGCCCAGCAGTTTTCCAATTTTTTCTCTCAGAAAGGCTCAAGGTCTACTTTGCAATAAGAATGAAACCAGAGGATGTACACCAGGAACTAATTTGACCCCAAACCTTTCCCATTTCTCTGATAACTGATCCAACAGATAATTATAGCCCCTTTAAGGTAGCCTTGACAAGAAGATTTTTGTAAAAGTGGGAAGGGCTTTTTCCATGCAGCACAAATATCTTGGGGCCTTGGATTTTATCACTGCATCCCACCACCACTATGTATAATAAAAGTCACCAGTAGATGTCCGAAGTCCTCTTTTTTCCCCCAGAACCCTCTGCTGCTGTTAACCTGCCTGCACTGACAGCAGAAAGCAGGTTATTTTAAACTCCTGTTCTACCCCATCCTCTGACTTGGTGGCATACAGACCAGCTCACCTTCTGTCACTGTTACCTGAAATGTGATAGGAATCCCAGAGAGCTGGGAGAGATCTTTAGCAGGCCACACAGGCGACAAAAATGACCAGTGTAAAGAGATGCATATGCAGTACAGAGCGATGCTCTCAGCTGTGTGCTTCCACAGGCCTTCCCAGGTGTTCTGTCTCACCTGGATGAAGTACATTCCTGGAAACTCCTGCGACTATAAAGTTTTTTAACTCAGCCCATTGGAGACCGTTACCCACAAGATGAAGACAGTGACCTTACACTGAGCCTATCAACAGGGTCTTCAGGTTAGGGCTGTGTCAAATGAGCTCTGCCTGCTCCTGCTTCTGTGTATTGCTGCTGCTTGTGCCTCTGCCCAGCTGGCCATGGAGCTTTGCTCCTGGGGACTCATGGGCAGAAAGATTTGTTAATAAATGCCAAGAAAGAAGAGCCAAGAGGTTGGTGGCTGGTGATGAGATAGCTTCAATGCTCCCACTTTCCTGTAATCTATCAAAAGAACAGAGAGGCAAGTCTCTTTTGTGCTCTGATACTTTCCCTCAGATGGCAGTTTGGGCACAAATCTGCAATTTCTAAGGCCTGTTCTCTGCAGAGTAGATGTCTCTTCCTTACCCTGCTGTTTCAAGCAACCATACAGTAGACTAATGACAGTCATCTGCATAAATTTGCATCACAGACTCCTTGAATAGAATCCGTATCTCCTCTGGGTCAGATTTGCAGCTGGTTTACAACAAAGAAGTTTCAGAGACTTCATTTACCTGCGTCACTACAGCTGGCACTACAGTATTCGGTATGCTGATCAGCAACAGCTCCGCAAAGCCATAACTGTTCCCTAACTTTTGGAAAAAGAGCAGCCAATTCAATTTAACATTATGATGAACTAGATTAGAGGTGAATTCAATCGGTATCCCAGAAAGTCACTATGACATCGAGTACAATAGTGTCCAGTTCCACCTCTTGCTGTCTCAGCTTTTTCTCTCATACCAGGGGAGGGCCACGTTCGCCTACTCCAGGACCAACTTCCATTCCTCCCTGTCTCCTGCAGAATGCATTTTCTTTCTGTCTCTTATATCAGGCAACTGTTCTCAATCGTGTTCAGCTCCCTACTTAAGATTTCCAGAGAGATAACACAAATGCTCCGAAACCTTTCCTGCCAGTGGAACACGTTAACTGAATCCAGACCAAACTGGCAAAGGCCAGCACCAAAGTTCAGTGATAATGAATCATGGCTGAACGCACCGCAGCCTGCTGAGTGCCTCTATGAAGTGAGAAACTGTTCTTAAGGTTACAGCATGGTAACAGTCTTCATGTTTCTGCCTTAATTTCTAATACAGATGGGATGGGGATAAGACTGTATCAGCACTAAGTGCGTGCCAGTCTCAGCCTTACAGTATCAAAGGCAGAGAGATCCAGCTGCAGCTTGCTTTGTCACAGACACATAACAGTCTTCTCAGTCCTCCCTCCTCAGCATTATGAGGCTGGAGATCCAGATCCTTGGAAAAATTTGCAACCTGCGGAGGCAGGGTAGATCCAAAGGGGTTTATTCTTTCTACTAGCCCAACACCAAAAAGACAGCAACTACACCATGCCCAATAAAACACTCCTGCTTTACCTCCAGCATATTGGCCCCCCAATGCCTGGCCAGCCTGTGGGCCCCTTGGGGAGGAGGGAAGCTGAGCTGCATTGCAGCAGGGGTGAAAGTCCCGGTCTCCAGCTATAGCTTCCTGCTCAGTCCCAGTCCAAGCCTCTGATGCAAGCCTGGAGCCTGTTTGTGTGGCTAGGCTGTGTCTACCCCGGGAGCTAAGGGTCCTACAAGCCAGGAGCTGGCCCATAGTTCTTAGCAAACAGAGTTGCTACAAGAGCTTAAAATCAGTCAATAAATGCACTTCAATTAAGCACTACAGTGAGGTCAGATTTCTTGTTTTTCCTGTTTAACTAGCAAGTTTCAAGATCGTCTAATAATGAACCCTCAGAGCACAGCTTATTACAGCATCAGAAAGGTTGCAAAATTGCATGCAACTTTGGTTTATTATACTCAATTAGTTACACTCCCTTTAAGAAAAAAAAAAAAAAAAGAGGAAGGAACATGTCTCATAACGTAGGAACTTATTCCAAAATGTCTTGATGCCAATGACGAGATTCCCATGGCTTTCAATCGACCATGGATCAATACAAGCAATATAAATCTGGGATTTTCATGTATTGCTACTGATGTTAGACAAGTGTTTCCACTGAGTTGCAGTTGGATTCGGTATGCCCTGCTCCCCTGCCCTGCTTTGAAAACATCTCCCCAACACATACAAACAGTCCCTTGTCTTTGCGAGGGCAGGTATATCTGAGCAGACACCAACCACACTGGAGCCATCTATGTACTGCAAAGGGGGAAAGGGAAAAAAAACCCCCCATGTTTCAATTCCCAGCTTTTAGCTTTTGGGAGTGTGGATCACTCAAGCAACCTGGCAGTGGTCACTGATCCGCATCCATTACCTCAAACCCCAGCAAAAGCAGAATCCAGGCTGCCTTTTCTGAACTGTCTGAGTCTGTTGCTCTGAATTTTCACCTATTCAAAGTTCAAACTCTCTTTTTACTACCTATAAACTGCAGGTGCTTAAAGTTTGATAGGGAAGTGAGAAGCCCCCTGCAGTGGAGAACAGCAACTGGGACAAAGTATGCTATCTTTCAGTGCTCACAGACTGGTGGTCCCGTGAAAATCAGCACAAAAGTTCCTGTTAACTTAGAGGGCACAAATAAACCATGCGGATGTCACAGACCCTCTGGCACCTCTGAGAGGACATTCAGACTGTTAAGAGCTACAGACGGGCTCTAGCCTTTCTACATGTGCTATTGCACAGGGAGAATATTTCAGTCTGGGCACTGAATAATTCACCAAGAAATCAGCTGGCCAGTGTGGAAATAATTTTAAATGAACTGAGCCCTTAGGTATTACATTAACTGGATCTCTAGGGAAGGATGTGGATTATTGCAGCTGAATAGAGCCCTTATTTATCAGATGGAAAAGGTTAATGTCATTTCCTTTCCTTTCCTCCATGGTTTTTCTTACCACATCACCATTTATGGATAGCATGAGGTGCAGACAGTGTAAGAACATGTGCTTGATTGTTTAAATGACCAGAGCTGTTACTTTAATGGGGGGGAGGGGGTAAGAAATTAAGATTTCTTCTGGTTTCCTGGGGGGAATTACAGGGCTAGGAAACATAAAACACTGAAGAAAGGAAATGGGCTTGTGGAGCACCTGGTCTTTGATTTGACATCCAAGAGTACCTAACTGAATGAGGGAATTTTTGCATTCTCATCTACTGTGTGTGCATAATAAGAACCAGGATCAAACTAATCTAATATCCTTATTTCATACTTTATAAAGAAAGAGTGCATTAAGAAAGGTCATTTTTTTTTTTTACTCCTTAATGAATTTTAAATACAGTTAAATTAAGTTCTACTAATAAAGAGTCTATGCTTTTTTTCTAATTTGCCTCTGCAGTCTCAATAGCTGTTGACCTAAAGACAAATATGAGAGCAGTTCAGCTATCTGTTATACGCTTTACTAATGATGTCAACAAGGCAATTCTAATACCAGCTCTGGAGACAATTTCCATGGCAATAAGACTGAGAGCAGTGAAAGCTTAGATTAAGAGAAGAAAACTCTTCTTTGAGGTAAAAGACTCCAGAGACCTAAGTATATTTCCCTGTCAGTATACCCCTAGGTAAGCCTCTTAGGGATATCCTCCTCGTGTAGTAACAAAGATGGACCTAGACCACACTGTCTGCTGTCAAAGTTCAAGAGAAGGACAATAACTTCTGACCATTTGGGAATTCAAGGATGCCAGGACCTGGCTTCCTGTATGAGTCAACAAAGACAGACGAGTATGGCATTTGTGCCAGGCTTCCTTCTTCTCAGTGTCTAGAGGTATTCAGATCACTCACCACAGGTGTCACGCATCTTTCTCCTTGCCATGCCATAAATAATAGATGGTTTGAGTTCCTCACCACCCTCTTTGTTTCCAGAGACATCAGTAGGACTTAGCTCCGTGGTAGGCCCCATCTGAATCCAGCTGTTGGTCTCTCTGACTACGCAGAACTACAAGATGTGAGGAGGCAAGATGCTTCCTAGCTTTGAGGTCCAGCTGCTTCCCTCCCCCTGAATCCAACTCCACGTTGGAGCAAAACTCAGGCATGCACCTTTCCTCTCTCCACATCCCACCAGCCATGGAAAACAATCCAAACTGAAGGGATGATGAGGGCCAGGACCTCTGTGTATTTGCTGGATGATTCTGAGGTAACCTCTCTGGCCCCTGCTTTCCACCTGTGAAACTGAGTCAGTAGCATTACCTTACCTTGCAAAGGTGTCTTGAGGACAAAAAATTAATATGTGGGGGCACCGCAACGGGGATAGCTAATTCCAGCTCTGAACGAAATGAGGACAAAGATGCCCATTGACTTATATGGGATTTAGAATGAGCCCTTATTCATTTTACATTAGCCACCGAACAGCCATCTGAGGATAGCAGCGAATAACTATTAATACTCGTGCAGTTAAACAATCAGCATCTAAGTTATAATGGAGTAAATTAATGTATGTATCTAAGGCAACCACAGTGTGACTACTGAGTTGGCTTCATGAAGTGAGTATTTGCAGAGTATGAAAAGAAGCACATGTAAAAGCTGAGTGCATCTGTTCTAGGGGTTTTTTGGGGTTTTTTTGTTTGTTGTTTTTTTTTCTTGCCCATAAAGGAACAGCTTTCCTGGACAACCAAGCAGCAAGATATTACAGCAAATAGTCTTTCACATAAAGCCGACCTTGACTTTGTTATAATTGCTATGTAAATATAATCCCACTCATCAATTAAATGCTACTCTCCTGAGCTGGAACATTATACATGTTCATTGAGATGGAATCCCTGTCAATTCAGTTTGCTAACTCAGTATTCATGTGCATTAGCCTTGGAAAAGAGAATGTGATTGCTTGAATAAATTCAGCCACTATCTCCTGCATCCCTGTATCAGTTGACATGCGTCAGTCTGACTGTAATATGGGTTCAGAAATATGTTGCCATGGAAATCCTAAATATTCAGTTCTTGGTAGCAGAATTCAAATGGGATAATTGATAAATAGAAATAGCCCAGCCTTTGCCAACTGCATAGCTAACCCCTTGGTCTTAAGATGTCACTGAGAATCAGGAAGTAATTTCTTTTCAAAGTACTTGAAGAAGAAGTAGTCTTAATTTTCAATAGCATTTGTACTTCCAGATTCCTTAGTGCGTTAGGAAATCTCCCCCAGAACTTCCCATTGCGTAAGTATAGTCTCTCCAGTGGGGTTACATTATTTTTGAGCTGTCTGGATCCAGCCAGTTCCACAGGCCAGAGGGTAGTTGTTAATGGTCTCTGACCGCTTAGGTATTGCTGCTCAGCAGTAGCCCTTGCACTCAGGATGACCTATGCTTTCTGTCCCTGTACACACTCACATGGGGCCAGCCAGTGCCTGACCCCTTGTTTTATGGTTATTGTTCTGTGTGACTGAACATTCTTAATAATTCATCATAGTTCTATAGCTTTGCTCTTTCCTAAGCATCGTTGCAAACTTTACAACCCAAAATACAACCCATAAATAGATTTCCCTCTCGGGCAGAATCTAGCAGCTGTTTAACAGCATACAACATCCCCCTGCAGCAGTTTAGCACAAGAAGTAATGTGTGTCATACCTAATTAAGCTGCAGGCAATTCAGGCTGGAGACCAATTCTTTCCTCCGTGTTGGTAAAGCAGCACAACAGACCATTACTGGGGGCATTAGGTACTACTGTAATATTTAAGATCTCAGTAATTGTTACTGGGGAAGAGAAATTAAGTTCCATGGAACATAGTGGACATTGTCCATAGACATAGAGGTGCTCAAGCGTGTCTGAAGTAGAGCAATGAAGCTGATGAAGAGTCTAGAGAGCAAGTCTTACGAGGAGCAGCTGAGGGAACTGGGGTTGTTTAGTCTGGAGAAAAGGAGGATGAGGGGAGACTTTATCGCTCCCTAAAGCTACAGGAAAGGAGGTTGTAGCAAGGTGGGGATCAGTCTCTTCTCCCAAGTAACGAGTGTTAGGACGAGANGGATGGATGGGAAACCACCGAGGAAGCTTTCCGGGCTCCTGCGCGGTATTAGTTACCAGCCCCCAAATCACAAAACTTCCACCTGAGAGCGCTCCCTGAAGCCGGGATGTGCCTTAAGCTGCTCATCCTGAGCGGGGTTATCTCATTCTTCTGGGGTGGAAGGGAAAGAAAAGAAGAAAATGCCGTTCTCTCGTTTTACGTTTCATCTGATTTTGTACTGGAAAACAAATTAACCTAAGAGGATTTTCCGAATTTGAGCTGGGAACAAAAGACAAGGTGAAAGTGTCTGAATTTTGAACTTGTGCCAAAGACCAAAAGTAGCAAATCCTTTTTCTGAATGTTGTCTTACTAAGACCTTTTCTCAGTACTAAAAGAAAAGGTGTTTTTTTTCCCAAGTTAACAGAAAAGATCATCTAAGAACTATTTGCAGTAAAATATTGACTGTGCTTTCTCCTCTTCTCAAAAAAATGTTTCCGTACATAGAATTATGGCAGAAGAAAACTAAGCAGCCATGCAATTTGTGGATCTGATCTGGCAATTCAGATAAAACTAGCATTTAAGTTAGTGGAGGTTAGAACTTCATTTGTCTAAGACACACATCTCTGCCATTCTCTTGAACGTTGGTAATCTAATTTTCAACTGAGACTGTTTCACACTCCAGTACTGAAAAATAATCTGCTGATGAACTATATAAACTTAGTTGATTGTACACTTGTTCATTGCTTCAAGTTGAGTCTGGAGGGAGGAAAAAGCTGTCTTTAGAACTGAGCAAATACCTGGGAATTTAATAGCCTCCTATGACATCAAAAGTATTTGGTACACTTACTTTCAGGGGAGAATTTTTCCATCAAAGACAGAGAAATTCAAGTTTCTGTTCAAAATCAGTGCCTCCATAGTATCCTAGTTTTCTGTGTTATATATTTAAAACATACTCATAGCTGGCCAGAAGAAACATTGAAAAGAAATGCTTCTGTTTCCATTGAGAGAGGATATTTCTAAACACCGGTGGAAGAGTTTACTTGGAGGACTGGATTTCTCCTCCTCCAATAGAGTTTGTCATTTACATTTGGCAACTTTCATGCCTTTGTGCTGAACAAAGCAAAGAATTGTGCAGAGCGGATTAAGAATTAAAAAAAAAACCAACTGCATCAAGAATATTCTTGTCAGACAATCCACTCTCACATTAGGTACACTTACAAGCTAAATATCTTGGATAAAACCATCCAATCTTCCTGCACATTAAAAAGTATAATTTTGAAGATCTATAATGTATGATACAGCACGGACTGCAGCAGTGTTGTATATTCTGTAAATTGCAGTGGCTTTCAAAAGCGTGGGAAATAATCTTATCTGCAGTCACCGGTTTGTATGCTATTTATTTTGTGTTTCAAAATATAAGAATAATATAATGCTTTGTTGGCTTAGTGGTGGAATTTGATTTGGGTTATCAAATGAAGTATGGTAAAAGTCTAAGGTGCCCTTAGACTTCGTGCTTGATCCTCGTGTTAGAACCAGAAACCCTATCTTCTGACCAGGAGTTATCAATCACAGCCCGTGTGCTTGCTTCCAATCGCTATGAAAAGCAAACAGATACAGTTCAGATTGCAGAATCTCCCTGTCCTTCCCTAGCATTTGTTATTTTTCCTGCTTTCCACTGCCCCAGACTTTTCTTAGGTGCGTCATCCTTTGGCTGAAATGAGGAATGCTACTACCTGACCTCTTAAAAGATTTTTTTGCAAAGCTCACAGATCCTGTGCAGCTCTGACAGCACAGCAAGAGCTGAATTGCCAGCAGAGGGGGAGAGTCAGAGAGACACTGTGATTTGATCTAGCGTCCACTGAAGTCAGTGGAAGTATTCTCACTGACAGTCATTTTATTGGCTGACTGCGTCAATAAAAAGAAGGAAAAACCTTCCACTAGAGACATTTGTGTGACATTTTCTCCAATTCACGTTTTCTAGGTCCTATCCACAACACCAGTTTTCCTTGCTGTTTATAGCAAAGAGCATTCATAACTTTTTCTGTGCAATTAAAAAAAGCTCTGGAAAATGCAAGGCCACATATGGTCTCACGAATAATGATTAAGATGAAAAAAAAATCCTCCTTGACCAGAATGAAAAGGCACTGAGCAGCTTTAAGCAGAGAATGCCGTATGCCAATGCATCATGCCCTTAATAAATCTGTATTTGATCGTGCGCTGTAAGTCCTTAAGCACATTGTAGAAATGGGGCAAATCCTCTTTTGGAATTTACTGACTTAAAAAAACGAAAAGCAACATAATTCCATTTATTTTAACATCATTAGATTCTGAAAAAGAAACCCTGATCGCATCATGGGATAGTGTTATTGTTATTTCTGTGATTACCACTGCATTTTAACACTTGGCACCACGCATTGCTGCCAGCCAATTGAGTCTTGCTGTGGAGTTCTCCAGGAGAGGAGAAGCATGTTGGAGTGAGGCACAAAAAGCAGTTACTGCTTTGCAGGTTTTTCCCCCAAGAAAATCTAATCTGTTATTGTCAGAATAATGCTATTGGGCCTGGATGGGGCAGTGGCCCTGGAAAATTACGCTTTTCTGCTTTCTGTTCGTATGTCTCTGAAGCATAAGGTGGTATCCTACATATCCTATCCTATCCTATCCTTTAGGATAACCAGGATGTTTGTTTTCACCAACAGGTATAGTGTCCTTTAAGTTCTATGAGAATTCCAATTCTCACTGGTCCATTGGCTCCCTGGCTCCTTGTCAAACCNGTGATTCTGCAGCAAAGCCAGCTCTGGAGCACAAACACGGCTTTGAACAACTTTTCTTCCGGAGAGCGCTGCAGAAGCGCTTTGACACCGCCTCCCTTTGTGCAAAATGACTGGAAAAAGCGAGGAGCGGTCCCGGGAGGGAGGGGAGNGATAACCAGGATGTTTGTTTTCACCAACAGGTATAGTGTCCTTTAAGTTCTATGAGAATTCCAATTCTCACTGGTCCATTGGCTCCCTGGCTCCTTGTCAAACCCTTCACCTTCAAAGTGCTCCATCCCCTTTTGATGCCAGCGTCTTTATTTGCATTTCGGAGCACCCAGAACAAGCTAGGTAAACACGTATAAAGTCCAACATAGGCTTTGTAGAATTGCTAGATTGGAAAAAAAAAAAATGCCCAGGATGCTCCATGGATCCTTAACAAACATTAAACTGCTGACAAAAAAAAAAAAGAAGGCAAATGTATCCTCTGCTGACCTAGGTCACCTTTGATCAGACACAAGGTTCTTTATCAACTTGCCAATTCTCCCATTCTTTTAGAGAACAGATTGTGTTTTGTTGTATTTTCTTTGCTTGTTTATCTCTTAATCTTCGAGTAAATTGCAAAGTATGAATTTGCCCATTGTAGAAACAGGTTGAAAGCTTTACAACTGACTTCCCACTTACTTCTTAACCACGGTGTCAGTCTCTTGAAATTCACGCAACTCCTACTTTTTCTGTCTTATGATTCAGACTTTCATAGTCACTTGGGCCTGTTTTCTGACATCCCTCTGATACATACTAACTCATTCCACCACTACTCTCATTCATTTCAGTGGGAGTAAAGTGACAGAATCTAGCTATACGTGATAGATGCTTTGGAAGTATCTGTTAGCCACATTATCATCCCTGCAGCATCCCTTGCTTATGATGCCAATGATCTTTAGGGCTAAACAAACTGCTGGATCTGATCAAAACGTGGAATAGCAGAGTCTTTCCTAACACAATAGGCTTACAAGAATCAGAAATGTGTGAGCTACTCCCAAACAGCTATTTATAGTTTATTTTCAGGAACTATGAAGATGGTCTGTCTTCACAGCACTTTGTGATCATGCCACTTTCACATTTCATTATGAGCCTGCAAACCTTTGCTCACAGATTCCTAGGTATTTACAAGCGAAATACTTTGATTTCCAGTATAGCTCAAAGATAATGTAAAAGAACTGGTTTACTCTGAGAGCAGCACATACCATGTTGCAAACGCTGCTGTAATATAAATCAAAATGCAAACAGTGTAGCTGCAGTGCCTTTCGAAATCTCCTCTCTAGCAGTACTCAATAGTTTCGGACATCCTCATCCCGCCCAGGCAGCACGCACGCAGAAGCACAGAGAGGACATTGCACCTGGGTATTCTTACAGAGTGTACTGGGGCTGAGATGTTTTCTGCTTAGATGGAGACCACACCTGACTTACAGCATTTACTCACGAAGTAAAATGGTATTCTGAGCAGCGGAAAACAGGAACTATTTGGTTCTTTTACTGAAGTTTGTAAATCCCATTTCTATTAAAATGGTGTTTTTTCTAAAAAAGTGTAATATTTATTTAATATGTAATTATACAACACAATGAACAGCTACTTTCTGAGTGTCTTTAAGTACTTGTTTTAATTTACACTCTTGATCTTCACTCTGATTTCCTTTGGTGCATTACTTTGGCTAAAGTTCATTTATATCATTTTCCATGTAAATTTATGTCACAGCAAATAAAAAAAGATTTGAACAAGTGAATCCTTATCCCTGCAAATCAATTTTGAGCCACCACATAGCATACACAGATATTTAACATTATTTTTAAACAAGTATTCACACCGTATTGACATAGTAACCAGAACAATTGTGAGACGAGTGTCCCAGTTATTTCTGTACTGTGCTGATGGGTGCCTGCCTCACCAAGAAGCTTTCTTCTAGAATTCACAGCTTAGCCAAGAGCAGAGAAAACAATCAAGGGTTCAGGATGAATGCAAAACAAATGGTACAGCTTGTTAGTGTGAGCTTAGTGAAAGGACAGATGTAAATTCAGATCTTCATAGCACTGTCATGCCTCTCCCCAGGGAGAAGAGGCAGACCTTTTCAGACTTGATCAGTACAGAAAAAAGTTAAGAGGAAAACAATAGTTGCAAAGGTGAGGTTATTTCTGTGAAGAAGAGTGGTGGAAAACAGTGTGTGTGTACTGGTGAGTATGTGAATGTCTGAACAAATCCACCATATACTCTGTATATGTATATAGATAATTTTTTTCAGTTTGTGTCCATTCAGGATGAAATTTACAGAATCTACCTAGTAAATTAGTTTTAAAATGCACAGTTAAACTATGCTTGCTACTGACAGGTTGTTCTGCCGTAACAGAAATGCAGAACACAGAAATGTGCAACCGCTTTCCCACGTACAGGTATGGAAACAATACAAAAGGTACTTTACCTTTGCTCATGCCTCCATGAGGAAGTTATTTCAAGGGTCCTTTGTTTCTTGTGTGCCAGCAGCGCTGCAACTGTAAAGAAAAACAGGGGTTGGGTTAATAATAAAGAAAGGTACAAGCCCTAGACTCCAAAGACTCAAGTTAAACATTTACTCCAGTTTGTTCTTGTGAGCAAACTCAGAGGGTCTGCTTTGCTCACTGCTGGCATCTTGAGAAACAGACGACAGCCAAGATCTGCTTGCCCAGCTACTTCCCTGTCTGCAGCTCCGACACACACAGCAGAAAGCTGAAGTCACCTCTGCACATCTAGACTAGGATTTAAAAAATAAGAAGCAGGAGATTCTCCTACGTAAGAAAAGCCCTTCACAATTCAAATGGTACTTCAAATATTTACTCATGGGATTGGATTTGGAATTACCCACTGATATACCACTTCAGAATGAACAGGTTCAAGTTTATACTTACATTCTATTTTATTTATTCAGTTCTATTTTATTTATTCAGATTTTTTTTTTCTACAGAAAGTCATTTGTTTCTATATTAGCATAAGTCTAAGGCAAAGACTTTCAGTCTACAGAAGTGGTGCAGTCTCCTTTTCTGTCGGAGTCATAGAGCAGGCAGCATTATGTGTCAGTGCCTGCCAGGCAGATAGTGGAAAAAGTTGAAGGTGGAGTGCAGCCTTCATCCCTCCTCAGAAAGTCTGCTGCTTCCGGACCTTTCAGAAAGTGTATTAGGTACTTCCACTTTTCACAACTTTCTGTTCAGACTGTTCATTTAGGCACTTGAAAATGAATGTAGGCACTTAAAGATGAATTTATACCACATGAATTTCTAGGTAGGGTTCCATACCATGCAAGGTCAGGAGACCATCCCCGCACAGACACCCTCTCCATTTCTGAGCCTTACCTATGAAATGAACCCGTTACAAATCCAAACCAACAGCAAACCAAACTAAACCGAGGAATGACTTGGTGCAAGGTGGGATGAGGTTTCTACAGCTCGCACAGGCAGCCATCGACAGAGGTCAGTTATGCTAACTGACATTAATCTTGGTTTTGCTGAAAAAATCCCATGCTTTCTTGTGTTTGGATACAAGAAGGCAGGCTCATTCCTTTTAATGACAGCTCTGCTCTCCAGCACTGCACTCCAGTAGCTGAGGTACTAGGTTATGACTCAGGAGAGATGAGCGTAATTCCTAGCTCAACTGCTGAGCAGCTATACAACTTAGGGCAAAATGCCCTCTGTCTGTCTGCTCTATTTAGACTACGAGCTCTTTGAGGTAAGACCAGTCTCTGACTGGATATTTGTACAGCACCTAATACAATGGAAATCCAGTCTCGGTTTGGTAGTTCTGTAATACAAATTAATAACAATAACTAGACTTGACTGCTTGACAAAAAGCAAATAGTTTGGAAAAAGCTGTCTTAAATCTTTCTATCCCACTTCCCCAGACCAAAAAAAATCTACAAATGTTATTTCTTTTGGCAGCTGAAACCTAATCCTACCTTGGTTAGCATAACAGAGAGAACAGGAAGCGCTGTGAAGGAATTTTTCATTCCCTGGGACGTCTTTGATCCCCCTCCCCTCCCTTTTCCTATCAGGTAATTTTCAAATCTTGATGTTTCCAGTTAGTCTAGGTATCTTCTTGTTTTGTCTACTTCGGTCAAACATTATTTAACTTCCATTCCATGGATAAAAAACTGGTCTGCGTTTAGACTTTGCTGTTGTGTAAGCCGGAACCTGAGAACTTCAGAATCACAAAAGGGAATACAGCTAAAATTCACAGCCCTTGACGGTGGAAAACCAATCATTACTTTGCTTTAACACAAACAAGGTGCATTCATACATTACATAAACCCTAAACAAATCATTTAATTATTTTCTGTTGCAGTCACCACTTTTTGTCACTTAGAGTTTGTGTCTCAGTTCAACTTTCCAACATATGGAGGAAATTTTTTCACCATTATACATCTTGATTTATGCTCATCTAAAATGTGCAAAGCTCAAAACAAATTAATGTCTGTTTAATATTTGGGGTTCTGAAGGAATGTGTTGACCCTTATTTCAGTCCCACATGGAATGCAAGACTGCATCTCATGTGGGCAAGCTTTTGACAATAAAACAAGTAATAATTAAAATATGCATGACCCTCAAAGGGCTTAATTACCACATACTGCTGAGTGCAGCCTCATGCTTGTAGCAAAGACAAGTCTGTAGCACTACAAAGCAGGAGATGACAACACACGCAAGATAAAAATGAAAACAAGATCATCTTGGAGTAGATAATACAACTTCCCCTTCGCCTGCGGATGAATGTTCCTGTCACACAAGCTGGGGCTCCAGCAGCATGTGCAAAGCACAACCACTTGGAACTGAAGCAGCTGCACATGTACTGTCTTTTCTGCCTCAGCTCTTCCTGCTTTGAACCAATCACCATTTGCCCTGCCTGATGACTGTAGCACGCTGCCTTTCCTTTTAGCCTTGAACTGTTCAGATGCTCCTTCTTTTTCTACTTTCTGTCTTCGGCTGCCACTGGCACCGTCTTCACCTTCAGGTTATGAGCAAAAAGTTCCTTAGAAGTCAAGCAGAGTGAAAGCAACACGCTGCTGTAGAAATTACTCTGACAGCTCAAACAGTTCCATGACCGTTCTACAGCTCCTGCTGGTCAAATACACACTTCTGTGGCAGTGACAGGGTTAGCTGCATCCATGACAGAGCATCTGTCATCCATCCGGCGGAAGTTTTCACCTGTCATCTACTTCAAGGTAGGCTCAAAAAATATCGGTTCCCTAGGAGGCATTTAGCTCTTGATTAACAAAATATCTTACAGTCCCACAACTCCATGTCTTCCATCCTGTAGTAAGAATCCTTAGTCTCATTCTGTGGATAGCAGACTGGGGTGCAGAGAACAAATGGCTTCGATCACTATAATTCTACTTCACACACACACACAAAAAACCAAATCAAGCAAAATACAATCAAACAGGGAATTTTCAGTTAACTGATTTTCGTATTCACAAACACACAAACCTTGGTTTCAAGAGACTGCTATTGTCATAGTCCTCAATGGAATAGCATAAGATGTATCCATAAATCCTTGTACCCAGTGCCATACTACATAAAACCCCAATATATCAGGGTTTTTTCTAGGCCACAATATACCTAACATTTACTATTAACTATTGTGCATGCTTCCAATTTTCTGATAGAATGACTAAGAGTAATTCTCCTTGGTAATAATGAAGAAACATTGCTTGCACTGGCAAGTAACACATGATAATCAACAGTGGTTTTGTCACTGATTCCCTTATTTGCAAAGCTGTCTATAATTGGAAGCCGCTGGAACAGATGCCAACTTGTTTATATGATTATTACTATTGACTGCAGCACTGTTAAGCCTGAAAGATGCCAGCAGAACTGAAGATAGACTCAAGTCTTTTGTGTGTCTCTTTTACCCCCCTCTCCTTTTTATTCTTTACCCAGAGATGGCCAACATTGCTCCTTCCTTCTCTTCCCTGAGAAAAGTTACAATAAAAGCTACAAAAAGTGACTGGAAGGCAGAGTAAATATATAATTTCCCTCTTCTTTATGGCTTGAACTTGTGAAAATCCAGGAACATTTTTATTATTATTCCATGTTATAATAACCTGCACATGGAGGTAGGTTCTAGGCCATTATTGACTTCACTGGTCCTGAAACAAGGACGTTGCTCAGAGCTCCATTTACACAATGTATATAACACTGTTCTGCACTCTTGCTTCCAGCTATTTAAAACTCCCCAGTGCCTTGGAGCAAACAGCTGGGGAATGAGTTAGGGACTCAATGGCACTATGCTTTGCTTTTCCATTTTTTCCCTTTTAAAAATGAATTCTTTTCAGCATCAGCAGAATAAGACAGGCAAACAAAGTGTGCACAGAATGGGACAGTGCAAAGGCAGTCGATACCACCAGCCTGATGGTGCTCGTTTGTTGTCGCCTGCAAGTACAGATGCTGTGGAGACGCATGGCCTAAATAGAAGCTTGTGCCTCGACGATCAATGTGCACGGACTATGCACCAACCTTTACGTGTGTGTAACGGGCTGTGCCTGGCAATGACCCACCTTTTTTTTCAAGCCTTTCTGGGGTGGTGGTTGCTAAAAGGACTTATACAGGCTGGAACTGCTCTTAACTTTATGTGTGTGACTGGCTTATCAACCTGTGCAAGAGCCAAGGACACGTTAGGTTCCTTCCCACTGTTAACATGTTATGTTACTTCCTACTTATTGAGCAGAAGGACGGAAGAAGACATTATAGACTGCGACTTCCACTGTTGCAGGATGTAACAAGAGAAGGATGGACTTATCTTGCTGGCAAACAGAGGAAATTAAATGGAGATGCGCGCCCTTGTTTTTTTCATATTAACCAGTTCATTTGCAATTATCTTGGAAACACTCCCATTCTCACAGACCTCTCCTTGGGCTTTCAAGGCTGTGAGAGAAAGGGAGGAGGTCAGAAAGAAGACGCGGCAGTTTTCTATTATTTTTAAGTGAAGTAAAATATAATCACGTACTTTCTTTGCTTTGCAGCATTTCTAGGATAAAATGGCAGACCCTTCTGATGCACAGTACCGGTCTTGTGCAGGTCCCAGTGTTTCACGGGAGCTCACACACACCCTTCTGTGCTCCTGGGCTAGTATTGCTCTCCCCTCAACTGGCTGGTATCTGAACTGGAGATCGGGGTGCTTTTAAAGGGGCAGCACTGCCGTGATGGGAACCCTGGCAGACAAGCAAAAAAAATACAGTAAATAAAAGACCAGAAGGAGAAATGTAGCTGTACTCAGTGGTTGCTTTCTGAAAGGGACCCGGACCCCTTCAGGCTAAGGAAGCCCTGGCACAGCTTGCCCATGGGCACAGGCTTCATCAGTGGGTGCTTTTCCAGTGCAGAACAGTGTTATACACATTGTGTAAATGGAGCTCTGAGCAACGTCCTTGTTTCAGGACCAGTGAAGTCAATAATGGCCTAGAACCTACCTCCATGTGCAGGTTATTATAACATGGATTATTAATAAAAATGTTCTTTCCCACTGGTGTCCCACGGGAAAGCCTCAGACCCCGCTGATCCCCCTCAGGGTCCACAGGAGGGATTCCCTAACGCCCCACGCACACCCTGTTTTTCTCCATCTCGACTCTACACATCCCACGGGTGCCCCTAACCCTCACCTTCCTCACCAAACAGGCTCCTTCTCCCCTCCTTAGCCCCGAACCCCTCCTCTGGCCTCCCCAGGCCGCCGAGGGCCTGCAGGCCCGCCGTGACCCCTGCGCCCCACAGGCCGCGCTGCTGCGCGTCGCCATTGCAACGCCGCACGGGCCGCCGCGCCGCGGTCATGTGACGCGCGGCTCAAAATGGCGGCCGCTGCTGGTGAGGGGACCATGGACAAGCTCAGAGGGGGCTTTGGGGGCCCGGGGGGGCCACCGGCTGCGCTGGGGGAAAGAGTTCACAGGGGCAGCGGAGGCGAAGGGGGTGTGAGAAGCAGAGCAGCCCCCAGACAGCCCGGGCGGGCTTCAAAGTGAGGCCGGAGGGAGCAGCTGGGCCCCCGACGCCGCCGTTAGTGCGAGGGCCGCGCGGTCGCCTCCGGCTCGTGCTCAGGGCGATGCAGAGCTCAGGCAGGGGCCAAAGGTAGGAGGTGCTGAGTTAGTCAAAGTTTGACTTTTCCCTGCTCATTAGAGAAATAAAGGGAGGTGACAGAGCCGCACTGGCAAGTGCCCTGGCAGGGGTTGAGTTTTGGGGCCACCGAGTCTCTTCAGAAACCACTTTGCTTCCATAACCAGAGACGGGACCTGTTCAGGGAAGCTCTAGCATCCTAAGGCAAAGCAAATTCCTGTCCAGATTCCGATAGATGTTACGTTGTTTGGAAGTCGAGTGAAGAGGCACAGTGCAAGCAGCACACCGTCAGTGACAGTGGTTATTGCAGGGGCTGAGCCTGTGCAGGAATTAACTGACAACTCCCAATACGGTCAGCTTGTCAATATTGTAACACCAGAGGGCATGGTGGTTTGACCACTTCCCTTCATCCTTTCTCCTCCTTTCCAGCAGAATTTATCTGAGCACAACTGACAGAAAAAAAGAAAAGAATTTGAGAAGGTCATTGGAAACAAAAAAACCAAAAGTTGGCATAACTGTAGAGATAGTAAGACTTAATGATTTATATTTCCAATTTCATCTTTGTGCTTTCTTATGGAAACAGTCTATTTTGGGGTGATGGTTCTTCATTTAAAAAAAAAAACCCAAACGATTAATGGAACGAAACTGTAATGACAAACTGTGCTGCA
This sequence comes from Rhinoptilus africanus, assembly GCA_013400135.1. NCBI lineage: Eukaryota > Metazoa > Chordata > Aves > Charadriiformes > Glareolidae > Rhinoptilus > Rhinoptilus africanus. Next base: position 1,045,169 of record VXBO01002870.1, read on the forward strand.
TTGTCAGATCCTTTTATGCAACTATTCTAGTAGCCTTAATGAGTTGTAGGCATGTTATTTCTTGCCTGTGTGCCTTCCTGGCTTTCAAAGTGCCAGTATAGGAATTGTTATTTTGAAAAGCAACGCAATAAAATTTTATTAGACAGAACAGGCAGGTTCTGCCCTAGTATGGACCAATTGCAGTCAGGACGGAGGAAGCGACACGCCAAGCACAATAAGGAGTGAAGTGCTGGAATGTGACATTGGTATTTGTCTCCGATTGATTCTTCACCTTGGAGGAAAGATTTTACTCGGCAGGAAACTCTTTCCCCGTATTCATTGACAACTGGGAAATAATAGAGTTGTTCATCAAACAGTTGTTGTAAAAGACAAAAATAGCTCTGAACCCCTACAACAGCCCCTCGGCAGCCCTAGGAAAGACCTCGTTGCTAATCCTGTCGGCTCCCCTGCCAAGCCAGGGCTGCTCGCTCTGCTGCAGTTTCTGGTGCTTTGGTTAAGTGAGTTCCAAATGTTGAGAGAGATGTGCCCACTATCATTTCTCTTTGCAGACTTGCAGTTTCAGAAAGTTTTCCCTGCTGTCTGGGGCATTAGTTTCCTTGACTTCATCCCGTTAGTTATAGCTGTGGTTTCATATACCACACTAAGCTACCCCCTTTCCAATGCTGATACTACATTTGCTAAAACAAGGTGTGCAAACTAATAATACTATTTTACTTTTATGAATCAGTGTCTCCAGCTCAAAATCATTATTGTTGATCACTTCTGAATCCTGTCCAGTCGCATGGTATTTTTGTATAATATTACCAAGAGCTAAATACTCTCATCTCTTTACAAATAGTTGTTGAGATATTTCCTTTTTCTTTCACCTGCATTCTTTTAACTTGTTGTTCTTATTCTTTGGCATATATAGTGGATGGAAAATGCCATATATTAGTAAATTCCATTTCTGTCCAGAGTAATCTTAGACAGAAAAAGCAGGCCTGAAGCCTGGGGTCAGTTCCAGGTTTCACATGACTCTGCCCATCTGCGTTATTCACCTACATATAAAAATGCAAATTATATTTACCTGCTTTGAAGAGGTAACACGTAGTAGCTAAATACTTCTTTATAAGTATTCATAAATGCTGTTTACATAATACGTCGTGATAATCAGATTTTTAGCTGGGACTGTGATACGATCTTGTAAATTGACTGTTATCTAAAGGCTTGTTGGTTTGGTTTTTTTTTCAAACAAGGATATGGCACAGCCCAGTAACTTTCCTCTGACTGGGAGGCGGCTGGAGGACAGCACAGCACTGAGGCAGCGCTGCCACCTCTTCACAAGCTGGCTTTCTGCAGCCGTCCCCATTTTGGTGCCTTCCTCTCTTGTGAATTCCTGGCTCTCTGTGCAAGGAGCTCAGGCACCTTTCCCAGGCCAGAAAACTGCAGTAGGTGAGAGCACATAGCGTCATTTTTGTCAGGGATACCTGACAAAGTATTTCTACGTGCCAAGCTTGATAACCACATATTTCACATAAAGGGTATATTAGGACTTTTGCAAACCTTTATGTGCAGGGTACAAACCCCAAGAAGCTGTTTTCTAAATTTAACATCGCTGTAGTCATTGTGTTTCTAATAAAAGTAATTAAAAACAACCCAAAACAAAGTTTTGTCTAAAAGAGCATATTTACAATGTACCATTTATAGTAACCACCACTTTAGTAAAGCCATGGCTGACAAACTAGAAAAGTCCTCATTTAAATTTTTCTTTGGAACCAAATGCGTTTGACTTGACAATCATAATCAAACTGTTTTTCTTATTAAAACAGAACACACCCACAGGGTTGTAAAAGTCAGAGGCAAAAAATAAAATGTGGGTGGGGAAAACAGTTTTCTTGTGAACTGGAGGAGATTATTCAACTGTATTATAGGAATAAGCGTGACCTGAGTTTCCTCATTGAGATTGAAATAGCTTCTGTACGTCTTGAATGCATATTTCTGAGAGGTATGAGAGAGCTGAAGACTGTTGCCCAGGGATGTCGTTTTTGATTAAAGAGTAGGTTGGGCCAAAACCACAGATCCCAAAACCTCTTAAACTTTCCCAAAATGTAACTCCTAATCTGAATTTAACATCTGTCTCTGTAATGAGCTGAACTAAAGCTTGACCTCCAACACCAATGAACTCTGGAAAAATTCAGTTTCCTGTTTGAAGCTGGATTTCCTCCCTCCAGATGAGCTATCCCAGGAAATCAAGAATTTGGTACATTGATAAATCCACAAATAATACTTCTAGGTGTTCTATATACAGGCTATTTGATGCCAAAATGTTATATTCAGCTACCTCCAGATGATATCTATTTAGTGAATAGACATGTGCGAGACCTCATACACCTAAAAGAATTAATAGCAGTGGAAACTATTTGAAGAATTGCAGGTGAGGCATTTCATTGTGCCCAGGGGTATTTATGACCTGGTTTTAATAATGAAGACGGTGTTTTCACAAGGTCACTAACAGCATTCAAATCTGTCCCAAGAAATGCAGCTAGCGAATAGCTGAAAGGAAGGAAAAAATCAATAGAAACACTATTATTGTATATCTCACACTGCAGATAAAGTAACCTGGCTCTCCAAATGCAAAAAGCCGAGGGATGGTGAGGGATCACAGGGATGCTGCATCCCCAGAAAATACAAAACCTTTCTCTCAGGATGACGAGGTGTTAGAAAATCATGGTGGGAAGGTTCCTCCAGAAAAATGGAGGTCTGCAGTAACGTCACTGTGACATTAGAAGTGTTTGAGATGTCACTCAGGGTTCTGGTGTCTGGAGCTGGTGTTCAGGACAGATGCAGGCGGAAACGCTGGGCTGCTGAGCATCCTTCATGTACCTCCAGCACCAAGCGGGGCGTGATGCTCTGCAGCCAAGGAAAATGTTTGCTTTAGCAACCAAATGTAAGTAAATAAATAAAATAAGATGAAGGCAGCCAGTACGTTTCGATGTTGGCAAGTCATTTAATAAGTACAAAGATTGAAGTCTACCATATGTCACCGACACCACTGAATAGAAAAACAATGCACAGCGGAGCCTCTCAGAGCCCTGAAATAGCAATTCTTTGTGCCACTCATTAGCTGTATAAATATCTTGAGGTGGGCAAAATAACTAACTATCCGTGAATCAGGGGATCAGCTTTACCAGCTCCATTATTTGCTAGCCTGTAGTTAATCTCTTGTTAGACTGAATGAGGGGGGCTGCATCCTAGTGGAGCAGGAAAACGGGGGTGGAGAAGGTTCTGCAGGTAGCTCCAGGTGCAGCTGGCGCTGCCCGACTGCCTAACGATCTTGTCATACCTGCGTTAATGATCCACGGTGAATAATCCACAGGTCAGAAACGCACTACAATTTCCATCCCATAATTGCACAATAAGCCACACCAGGCTGTGCATTTCTAGGGGATTATTACACTCCACTGAAATCTGAAGTCACTCGGCCTTTGGCCTCCCAGAACCACCCAAAGCTCTCAATAATCTCCAGGGCTCGGCTCCCTGTTGTGTCTTTCTCAGACAAATGGAAAACACATTTTCACTTCAAACTAATCCCCATTAAACATCACTGAAACCATGCAAACCCTTGAGCTGCTTCTAATAAAAAAAAAGACGTATTTAGAAGCAAATTAGTCTTGTAACTCCGGCACTGTAATATCATTCTGTGAAAACCGCTGCTGGACAGCTGTGATGAGCTTCTTCCTAAATGCTTTCCTGGGCCTGAGCGACAACTGGCACGTTTCACTCCAACACAGGGATGATCCAAGCACTCTACAAGCAGTTTAAGTCGTAACCTATGTCAGTGTGGGGTTTTCAGCCCTGTGAAATTACACTGCATTTTGGTTTTTAGTGAAAGGGAGGGCTAATCCGGTAGAAGGAAGCTAATCCAGAGAAGGGAACTCTACCTCGCTCCCCCGTGATTTTAATTAAGCACCTTAGATCAAAGTGTGTACAGTGATTTACTGAGGATAGCGAGCAAAACATTGCGAGTATGAATCTCAGCTTTGGCTGCCTTGTTAGTGAAACCCCAGTAAGCTATTTCTGCAGGATGACATAGAAAGCCCTTTCAGCTAAATTACATTTTTTCCTGGGCCACCTTCAATATTGCATTGATACTGCCTCAACAGATGATACCTCACGGCCTGTCAAGTCTGCTATCCAGCCACCAGCAACACTCACTGGTTCAAAAAGGTGAAGCATTTCTGTGGTACACCTTGCCAGCACGTTATTGTTCTTCAGGGAAATAAATTTTTTCCTGACCCCTGCAGTGATCGGTTCACGCAGTGAACATTTTCAGATTAGTGTCTCCAGCTGTGGAGTTTGCTCACATTTGGAACGTGGTGTAAAGCTCATCTTTCTAGCCAAGCATTGTTTTGAACATGACTTGTGAGGGCTGGGTTTTGTTTTGGACTGGTCTTTTTTTGTTGTTGTTTTTGTGAGTTAAGGGCTTTGCATGGAAAATTGCTTTGTGAGATCTCTGTTCTGCTCCCATTTGAGCTAATGCGCTGCTTATTTTTAATTCTCCGTTCTGCACTCCGCTCTCAGTGCGCTGGTTACATCCAGCGATCATTTAAGATGTGCAAATGTCTTAGCAGCCTATTCCAAAGCCCACTGAGGCTTTCTGTTTTCTTCAGTAGACTTTGATTGGGCCATAAGTAAATAACCAGGAAATTATTTTAACCTTTGTCCTACGTTTCTCCTTTCTTGGAATGACTATTTTACTCACATTTGTTACCTCGCCTCTACATAAAAAGATACAAATTCTTCAGATAAAGATTCATGCCTTTAACTTTTCTCTCTTTAGGTTTTTACAGATTTTGATTTATTAGTTCCAAACACCTTAAGAATCAGATTTGTTGTGTGAGTGAAAATGCTGCTAGTATTAATTTTTGTCCCCGAGTTTTTTTTTGCAGAAAGCCCATTAAGGATGTAGAGGATAACTCTCTGAGGGGCTGCGTTACATTTTCCCTTGATTTGGGGTGTAGTGCCTTCACTCAGACGCTGGCTCAGGAGCTGCACAGCGTGTGCCCCCCTTTTACCCCAGCCTCCTGTCTCAGGCTACAGCAGGACAAGGCTGTGGTTGGGGTGGGTCTGTGCTCTCCTTCCTGAGGAGGAAAGAGAGCGGGAGCCATCCCCTTTCACCCATGGAAGATATCCGTCAGGCCTGGTGTGTTCTTTGACATTACACAGTCAGGGCTTCTTCTGGCCATAGGTAACCACTTCTATTCTTGCCATTTCTCTGTTTTATCTGCAGTTCCTCTGCTCGTTCCCGGCTGTTCCACTGGACAGCAATGACCAGAACGATGCTTTACGTGCCGCGAGGGCTTTCTGGTGCTCGGAGAGAAGCAGTGGGTGGAAAAGGGTGAGAGAATGCAGAGCTCAGTCTGAGTGGCCTGCCCTGTTCACCTGGCAGTTCCCTGCTCACAGTGTGACAATGCTTTGTATTTTCTGTCCTACACAGTGTACTTTTCCATGGATTCAAACACCACGTTGCATTGTCCCGTATATTTTAGCAAATCACTGCCAGCTGTTTTACACTGTCCTTATTCCTCTTGTAAATAGGAAAATAGATTCCACTGTGTTGTGTTACCTTCAGACTATGCTTGGCCTTCCCTGGGTCAAAGAAGAGTACTTTTATTCTTCTAGGCAACCTTCTCTGGAAAAAAAAAAGAAAGTTTCCATTTCCAAAAAGTCTGAGGGTCAAAGTCTTTGCTTTGCAGTGGATAAATTCAGATCATACTCAGTGTTATACCCTGCAGCTACACTGAGGCCAGTTACTTGGTATTTAATGGCTTTTATTATGGCCTTAGTTGGCTTGAACAGGAATAGTTAGCAAATAATAGTTAAAATTCAAACAGCCATTAAAGTCTGGTCCTGACAAGATGCAACTACTCTGTTACTAATGGACTTTCCTCCACAAGGACACATTTGTTAAAGGAAAATGTTTGAAATATTTGGCTTGTTTGAAATATTCCACTTGACAGTGGAAAAAAGGAGAGAGCAAATTCTAAAGTTCTTGGGAAGCTGTGGTGGCAGTATCCAGGCTGCACACATCAGCAAGATCCACTGATCAAGAGAAGCAGCATTGTCCTCAGGAACGTTTCCCACCAGTTGTCTTTATTTAAACACATTTGTGCTCACACGTCCCCATTAGCTTGCTGGAGAACGCTCAGAGGAAAAGCTACTTGAAGATCCAGAAACAGTGTTTGACCAGTGAATTTACAGGATAAAGCCTCTGGTTGCTATTGAAGCCCAGAGGAGTTCAGCTCTGCTCTGGTACAACTGCAATAGTGTGGATTAGTATGTTAAGAAGAGAAATTTGAGTCAGAAAAACTCAAAGGTCTAAAGGTTTGAGTCCTGCAACGTAACATGTAGAGCTGTATCTGATGTGGCAAACATTATATCCAGATTTGGGACAAGAATTTTGAGGTTTTGCATGAGTTTCAAGGAAGCAGAAGCACCTGCACAGATTGCCGTCTATACATAAAGATAAATTTGGTTTCAGTGCTTCGTTTAGGAGCATTGAAGCTTTAAGCAAACAAATATTTTGCATCAAAACAGTGCTGGTTCTTGGGTTTTCCCTGGATTTATAGAATCACTGAGGTCAGAAAAGACCTTTAAGATTATCAAGTCTAACCATTAACCTAGCACTGCGTGCTTTCAAAATGAGACTTGTTAGGTACCTGGTTTGCACTTAAAAATATTGGTCCCTGTGTTTTGACCAAGTTGAATGTGATTTAAAGCTCGCTCAGCAATTTAGTGTCAATATAAATGAGAACAGATCTTCCTGGACTTCCGATAATAACAGCCACTTACCTGTTTCTTCATTTGACAATATTTCTTTATGGATTTATTTTCACTCAACACTTACTAATCCAAAGGTGTTGTGCATACACATAACTATTTAACAAGATGTTTATAAAGAAAGATGTGGTCCTATGAGCCTAGCCCACTTTTTTTCTTCTGTGTTCTGTACCACGCTTGCCCAAACTGCATTTGTGTAAGTAAAGAATGATAATAAAAACATCTGGTGTGGCTTGATGCATTTTGTTTAACGTCAGCTGAAGAGATACAGATAAAACTCAGCCATGAAAGACCACACTCATGCTTTGTGTTTCTACTCCCAAGATCACTTTTAACCTCCCCATGATGAAATGTATGTTAAGAAGAGGGAGAAACCTTCATTCTCACCTATAAAAGTTGCAGCTGTTTTCCTGTTTTTATAGAAAGCAGCAGGCAGATTTACTGTAAAAGAGTAAATACTCTACAGCAAAGGGCTGTTCACCTTGAGGGATGATGTCAGAACCATAAATAACACTGCGGGAATACGGAGATGTCCTTAAAGGCCCATTAAGAATGATGTGAAACGGAAGTGAAAAATAGGCAAGCGAGTGTGCTGTGCGCAGCATGCACATGCTAAACATCGCTTTAATTTGGATTTGGTCTCAAGTGCAGGAGTGGATGGAAACATCGACAGCATAAAGGAACATAATAATCATAATGAAGTTAGATATGAATGCTTTCAGAGGCGATTAAACAGAATAATGAGCACTGAATGCATGCATCGTTTGGGGGGATGGAGGAGGAAGGCTAGTGGTCCTGTCACCTGTGGTCTACGTGGCCGTGTCATCCTGTCTGTGAGTGTATTCATTCAAAGTGACTTAGAACATCATGCACAATATTCAAAGGCTCTTGTTGAAAGACATAGTACATCTGGCTTTTTTTTTCCTTTTATTTTTATTTATTTCCTTCTTGCAAAGGTTTCTGAGTGAAATATTTGCAGAATGAGATCTAAAGAGCTGCACTAGTACCAACTACCAAGGGGCCTGCAAGGTGCAGTTTTTCAAACACTAAGCAGACTAGATGACTGGTAGGTCTGGAACAGAATCAGATCATTCCAGTGAATTGTTCTCCCCTTTTTGTCTTCAAAAACTGTTAATTTTTGGATGAACTTGATATGCTTCTAAAAGTAATTAAATTACTGAGAATGACTATAGAAAAGCAGCACAAGCATTTAGAGACAAAAATCAAGAAAGTTAAGATGTAAAATTGGTTTCGGCATCCTAATGATGTAAAAGTCAGTTATAAGGTTTTGTAAAACACTAGGAAAAAGAAGAAAAGGAGATAACATGGGTTGTTCTTTGGAAGTCAGTTGTGTATTCTCACAGTTCCCAATGAAGTCTTGCAAAGGTTTCTGTAGTTAGTTAACGACATAATGGTGCATCCCCCTTTTCCTGCAAATTCAATGTTTGAGTCTCCATTCCACCAAATAAAAAGAAATGTTCAGAATATCAAAGAAATTATCAATAGAGTTTAAAAAAAAAAAAAAAGACATAGTCTTCCGGTTAAAAGAAGTGATCTACAATAGTACTACAACAGTAGTACTTTCCTGTCTGTGAATATCTTCTCTGATGTATTCTAGGGCTGGATTCATCTTTTTCTTCTGTTCATAACCACATCTTCCTCTTTTGCCTTTTTTCTATGTTTTATATTCCGAATATGTAGCAAAAATGCTTGCTATTACCATTCACGCTTTGACACTACGTATTACTAAATTTCCATCCCGTTGCCATTACTCAGCCCCTTGGGACTGCTTGGTTCTTCCCTTTTGGTATTCCCCTCCTCCAGCATCCATGTTTCAACCCCAACTTTTTAAGATGACCAAGATCCTGCAAATTTTAAAATGGATTAGTTCAAAGACTGATGCCAGAGAACCTCATAGTTGCCTTCCTGTCTCGTGTGTTACCCTTTGAACAAAACACCCTCCTTCCGTCTTTTTCGCTAGTCTTGATTTGCTTTAGTTTAATGAATATCTTTGCATGTGGCAGTTCCGGTAGATTTGCATCCACTGTTAGGAGAAGATCAGTAAACAGTTAACAATAAAGAGGTTAACAGTTGACAAGAGCAGTCAACCTTGGGAAAACCTTTGCTGATTCTTACCCCCTTCTCTTGGACAATTCACACTGGGACCAGTGCCTGGCACTGTCACATGCAAACAGTGTGTCACGTGCTGCACGTGCCTTGGGGAAGAAAGAAAAGGTCCCTTTTAACTGCTCTTGGGTGCAGATTCTCTAACAAAGAAGAAGATGCTCACAAAGCAAGACCTCTTTTTCCTCCATCTGTCCCACCAGTGACACCACCCAAGGTGGCTGAAGCTGCTCTGCTTCCCGTCTTCCCTCGGAGCCAGCCTGCGTCGCCTCCAGTATCTGCAGCTCTGGCAAGGTTTGGTTGCTTAGAGAAGTACAAAAGGGAAAGCAGCAGGGAAGGGAGAGGGTAAAAAGCTGCGTTCTGTTCCTAAAAACCAGCAACGTAGTCAGAGGAGGTAAGTTCTCTGAACATGGCCTCCAAATGGCATCATCGGTTCATTCTTGTGGTTTTAGCTTGAAAACGCTTGCCATTGCACTCTGAGCAGAACAGCTGTCTACCAAATGCTCCAAATGCCTCAAATTAGCTACCCAAGAGCACCCATCAGAAGGGAACGGTTCTGCTGGCACTCAAGAACATCAGGCTTTTATGACATGTCATTATTTTCTCTGTCCTCATTCAACCTCGCATTGTTTCCCAGGCAGGGCATATCTTCTGAATTAGAGCGAGATTCGTTATTGGGAAAATATGGAGACTCTAGTAATTGTACTAGCTTGTGTAACCTTTGCTTAAGTTGGATCACGGTCCTTTAACACCAGTGGTGGCATAGTTTTCCTCTAAGGCAATGGAAAGAGACGAGTGTCAGGGCAAAAAGAAGAGGGATCTTTAGTGCTGAATTCACACTTTTTGTTATATGGTTGATGCAAACATTTTAGTGAGGGGAATAAAAGGAAAACTACATCCCAAAGTTTTCTGCAGCCGTAGCTCTGATGATATCAGTGCAGAAATTGTCTCTGGGTTTCCCATGACAGCTGAGTTTCTGGTTAATGACAAGGGTGTTCGGAAGTGGATCTTTCCTTCCTTATCATGGTCCCATGGTAGTTTTTGTGAGCCAAAAAGATACTCAGGTAATCGCACAACATACAGCAATCTGGGTTATTGGCCAAAAGCACCAAGACAATGCTTATTTCCAGAAGCTTGTTACTATGGAAATGTGTCCTTTGCATGCTAGGCAGCATCTTACTCAGAAGAGTAAAACGAAGGGGAACTCTTGCCTACGTTAAGTTCTTGGCAAAACATAACGTAGGCAAGAACTTCACTCTCAGAAGTGTAGTGAGGACGACGTGCAATGGCCTTACGGGAAAAGACCTCAGGACTTTCACTTTGGCTTGGAGTCAGTTCTTACGCTTTTGTTTGTTTTAGCGTCTACTGGCCTTTAAGTGTTTGAGGTTTTATGTTTAGCACTAAGCATAAATGGAAAAATGGCCTCTTCCTTTGGGAGAGGGAGCCAGGTTCACTACTGGTCTGGAAGTCTCTGCTGTTCGCTTGCCTTCTGATGTACCCCAGTGTAGCTCCCACTGTAGCACCAGGCTCAGATGAGAGTTCTGCTCCTGTAGAACAATTCCTCTTTCCCAAGACGAACCCTACCTGCATCTTAAAAACAAGTCATGTAAGGGGGACTTTCTTCCAAGTCTAAATTACGTAGTGGTCAGTGATACGATGATTTCTACCAACCTTAAGAAAAAATCATTCCAATATTCTGTTTAAAGAAACTCATGATGCACATACCATTTTCTTAATCCACTAGATTTTTGGTGACAATTATCTCTTACCCTTTTATTTGTACAAGGCATAAGAGTGGTCCTTACACGTCATAGCAGCTTATAGGCACCAGATCATAATAACAGCAGTGATAATTCCTGTCTTATAGTAATGAGTTTCATGAGTTGCTTTGTTTTCTAAAAGCTTCCTTTTCTCATTTCTGAATTTTGCTGCCATAATGTTTGTGGGAGAGTTATTTTAATACTATCACTTGAGTGAGTAGGAGCTAACTTTTGTACATTCAACACTTCCAGTCTCTCTGTCTTCACTGCCAAAAGTTTTGCGTCGATTCAAAATAGACAAAGGCTATATATTAGAACGATCTGTAATTCAAATTCATTTTTTCTTTGTGGGATAACTGCAAGATGTTTGCAAATGCAGATCCAGTGCCCAACTTGTTGTTTGTTCACAGCTTCTTCAGAATATAAAGCCATTGTGACCCGCTGATCTGATGAGCTGCAAAATACAGACGAGGGAATATTGCCCAGTAATTTGTGTATTAAGTTACTAACTTATGTTTTAGCTGCACATCTTCAGAAATACAGGCAATATTCCCTTTCCTTCAGAGATGCGGGAAGTACTGGGCTTAAAGACATATTCCTTTCTAATTTATTTCACACTATTCACAAATATTTGTAAAGGCACGTGTTCCCTCTACAAGTGCTAAAAAGGTACTTCCTAAGATCCTCAGTTGCAATGAATATTTCCAGTTCTTCAGTCATCTGATCAGCGCGTTAGTAACCCCGTAGATAAGCTGGTGATGTAATAAATGACCTCATGCACTTTAAACTTGAGCTGGTTGCAGGTGAATATAAAAACTTTTAAGGAAAGTATTTGGAGAATAGAGGGTTTCTTAGTGCAGAATACAGGCAACACTTCAGCCTTGGATCAGAAGGCTTTTTAGGAAAGGTATCTGTCACTTCATTTCTCAGAAATTATGATGAAAAAGGGGAAAACCAACTGCTTCGACTACATCAGTGTAGACTACATCAATCAAACTGGCCAAATGGAAGAAAAAATCGAGGTCTCCTTGCCTTCAGGTGCAGTGCTTATCTATCCATTAGGTAGTGCCACCTCCCCACCATCATGTCATGGTTGTGCCTACAAGACGTGTTCCCTCTCTTCGCGGCTGTGCAGCGATGTCCTGCAGTGACGGACAAGGCAAAGGAGGACAAATGCTGCTACTCCAGGAAAAAGGTCCCTGCTGCTGGTTGGTGAAGGCTGGTATCACTGGAGCAGGGGGCGGTGCATTGGGTTAGTTGCCGAGTTCCCAATGCAAATTCCTGCTGGGAGTAAATGAACCCAAGTTTCGGTGCTGGTAGGTGAACTGGGATTCCTGGCAATCAGATGGTTTGTGTACATGCTTGCTTCTGTTCTTGGTTCTTTCCCCAAGGTGAGGAGATAAGTATCATTTATTTCTCCCCCCGCTCAGCCTTGCCTGCCCTACAAGCTCCTCGAGCTCAGCAGCATTGGAGCACGTTCAAGAGCCACGCTGTGTCTCCACGTGCCACTTGCCCACAGGGCCCCTGGGGGTGGCAGCTCTGCCTGGGCTGGCTGCGGGTGCCAGCACTTCCAGCACGGCTGTCTGAGCTTCCCCTGCTCCTCATCCTCATCCTGCACAGCCTTCCTCCCCACCTGACCGGCTGCTTCTCTCTGCGGGGACTTGAACAGTAAGGTGACTCTGTGGGAAGTGTCATTGTAAAGGGCGACTGGGGATTATGCTTTGTCCCTAACACGATTTAACATCCTATGCTACCTTCCTGTCCCTGTTGAAAATATGTGCTCCAATTTACCTCCCTTTGCCTAAATCGTGCTTTTCTGAGCTTCATTCTCAGGCGATGGGTCTCTGTTTATCCAGATCAGTGTAGACTAAGCAGGATTATAAAACCAGATTTATTCAAGGCCATAATACTGTAGTTCCAAGGAGCACTCTCCAGTGGCTGTGAGGTGCTTAATCTTTTAGATTAACTAGAAAGATCTATGGCTTTAAACTGCTGGTTTGCGTCATGTCCTGAAAGCCGCTTTATGAACTGGTTGGGAAACATTATAACAGTGATTAAAAAATTGTCTCTGGTCATGGATTCTGCATGAAAACTAGAAGGAGAAAGCATCAATTCTTGGCAGTTCAATTCGCCTTTGTCCTCCTTTGTCAGACTTACACGTATGATGTGGATGGCAGCGCCTTCAGGAATGATTGAGTGTTTCCTGAAGACATGGAAAGAGAAAAGGAAAACACCAGGACCTGCCCTAGTAGCTCAGGGGAACGCTCTTCCCCTGACACTGCTCAGCTTCCTCTTTAGCCCAGCAGTCCTGCTGTATGCTGAAACACCCTCTTTAGAGCCAAATGTTAGGCAGAAGATTAAAAAGTAAATAAATAAACCTGCACTATGAGTGAGAGCTTCATTACAGGCCAGCTCTTGACTGCAGAACATCTCTCCAGTTCTCCCTCCCCGAACCTCAAGGATCCATGTCCTCCCACCCTCCGGCTTTTCCCATCCTACCCCTTTTGCAGTGATTACTCCATCCACTCCCCATTGAAACACGCCCTGGGGAGGTTGGATGTGATTTATGCTGCAAGAGTAACTTAGTCACCCGCGGGGCGATTAAGAGGTCTGCGGGATAATCTGTGCGCATCGTGTTTGGTGCATGGATGGCTCGCATCTCGGTCTGAGATGGCTTTGCCATCTCTAAACACACTCCCTTCTCCCTGTGGACGGTGTGTGGCTGGTAGGAGAGAGGTGACAAGGCATCTCCTCTGCCTGCCGGATTCCTGCATGGGACTCCTGATTTTCATGAGTTAATAAGGTCACTCACAACTGCCTGGGACTTTTTATTGCCCGTGTAGCAAAGGAGATCATCGGGACAGCTATGAAAACCCTGTCCAGGTAGAAACACTCTACAAGTGCTTTTCCTGGTGATAATTTTCTAAAAAGGGAAACGACCAAGAGAAAAACAGTTCCATAAATTTGTTTATAGAACATTCAGTGACCATGAATCATGCTATAAATATACCAGGCTATAGGTTTCAGGGTTTCTTTACCAGATTGGTGCAGTGGCTTGTAACAGACCTTGGTAACAGTAGCTTCATGATGGCTGAGATAAGCTGTTTTCATCCCTTATCTCTCTTTTTCACCCCTTCCTTCCAGTTACACCAGGCTTTTACCCATAATGTTTATTCCTCACCTCATGGAAAATTTTTGACCGAGAAAAAGATCACTTCTGTTGAAAAACCAAAAATGTCCAGCCAAAACCAACGTTTTCATTGTTTGGCTGAAAATGAGAGGTTTGCCATTTTAGGCTTAAAGCTTTTGGTTTGGGGCCAAAATATTTTTGCCTTTTGCCCAAAGTCTCCAATAAAAATTCCCAGTTTTTCAGAGAGACAGACACTTGTTTTTACATCAACAAGAAAAAAGTTAAAAACCTGATTGCTCACCAAAAACAGTTTAGACAAAACCAGTTCCCCAGGGAAGTCCTTTTTCTTGAAGTGAATATGAAATAGCAAATGAGACACATAACAGTTCACCTCTCTGTCACATGAAGATGGCAGAGCTGAAGGAGAGCAGTTGCCAAAAAGACTCATGATTGGAAGAGAAATGACGTGTGTGATGTCAGTGTTTGATGATAAGTGAGACAGTCCCTGCTCAGTCCTTCTCCTCTGCCTGCAAATCGCAGCTCAGAGTTCTTGAGGAACAACGCTGGAGAAGGAGACGGGAGTTGCTGGGCTTGTTGAAGCACCAGAGCTTTTTTAATGACTGTATCAACCCGGATTTCTGGTCTGAACTTCGGTGAGGAGGTTGTGTGTGGACTCTGAAAATGCTAGACCCTGCTTATAGACGTGGATGTACATTGCATTAGGGAGTGAGATTTGCCTCCTGAAGTGACTCTTTAGCCACAACAAAGAATTAAATCTGTTTTATTTCTGACACCATATCAAGAATTCACATGAGAAGTGGGGGGAGGAAGTCATTTGCAACTCAGAACACCACACGGTAGCGGGCCCGCAGTATATCCAGGTGCACCACTGATGATTGACTTTCTTGCTGGTATGTGCTTCTCTTTCCAAGGATTTGCCGTTTTGTGGTAGGTCTGAAGTAACATCAAAAACCCTGCGTGAGTGTTTTTAAATGGGGAGGTGAAGACAGGGGCTGTGAAGAAGTGCGACTGCTCTTCTCATCTCGTGGAGACCTTGCTGCAGAACTCCAGGCTCAGCAAACGCCAGAAACAGCAGTTTGAGTAGTACTGACCCGAGAGGGGATAACAAGAAGCATGCACTGTAAATATAAAGAAATTCTAGGAGCTGGGCAATCAGTAAGTGATGATTAATAAACGCTTCAATAAGCCAGGCTATTATTTGATACATCTTTCCAAAAACTTTCCAAAATATTTCCAAAAACTTTCCAAATACTTTGAAAATGGTCTTCTTGCTCCCCTTCGTGTTTTTGCAAGCACTTTTCTTGCTTGTCTGCTTTTAATAATAACCAGTTGCTGCAACGTCTGTGGGGCTGCTTTTTAGTACGGAATGCCACAGGAGTTACTATAGGATGGAGAGCACCATGATGTACCAGATGTCTCTGAAACCTTTGCTACTCTCCTACAACAGAGGGAACTTAGTGGTATTTTTTTAAACCATGTCAATGAGATATAGGTGGCAGGGACCAAACCAAGGTGTAGGGTTTTTTCCACCCTGGGAGATCTCCAAAAGAAACTTAACCCCAGTTCTATCTAGAATGCCCAGTACCTTAATGGGAATCAGGTAGACCATGGAAAGAGTCTAAATGTGGCATTTTTGAATGCCAAGAGATGGCCCAGTAATTGGCTTGGTTTGGATTGGATATCTTTTTTTTGCTACCCATGTTTGTCATCCTGAACTTTAGACACATTTCAGCAAAACGTCTATCAGGAAATTATAACATGGAAAATTGGCATTTTCTAATGATTTCCATAGAGCAATTTCCAACTAGATAGACATCCTGTACAACAGTAGACCAAAAAATGACAAAGCATTGATTTTCTCAAGAAGAGAGCCCTATATTTGTTACCCTCCACAGAAGTAAGGCCAGCTTCGTGGTGGTTGTTGGGTTGTAATTTGTGTGCGTTTCCAGAGTATGAAACACTGCGCTATTATGCTTGGCTAATGCTGGAGGTGAACAGTTCACCCGGGAAGGAAATCGGTACGCATCAACAAGAGAACTGACTTGGTAATGAGTGAGTAAGCTTGAGTCACTCTCAAGTAACACTGTAAAATATACTGAAACAGGCATTATGTTAACTGTAAAGCTTTTAAGTTGATCTTCAGGCATTTCTACGTCCCGAGTTGAACTTGGTACGAATAACGCTGATTTCATTTGAACTTCAGGTTTAGTGTTTTGGTTGGGAGTTTTCAAGATCAGCTTAATGATTCCTTTACTTATCATACTGGTGTATTTTTCCAAGTTGCCTGTAAATTAATATCTTAATGTTTATCAAATATGTTCCATTTGGAAAAACATCTTCACTGGGACCAGATAGAAGAATGGAAAGAAGTAATGATAAATAATTGCTCACTGGTATGAACAGTGGTTTCGGCGCATCAGTCTCAAGTATCCATAGTAGGCACAGTGGCATAGGAGAGCTTTAAGACAGGACTTGTTTTTTTCACTGAAAAATTGGTTTAGACATTGGTAGATCTGGGGTACTTTTTTTCTTTTACCCCTCTGTTCTTTTTCGTGACATGTATTTCTCAATGAAGTAATTTCATCCCTGCATTCGCATATTAAGAAAAGGAAAAAAATTAAATCTGTGGGTTCTCATTCGTAGCAAGTTATGGTTTCCTACATGAGTTTTCCATGGAATTTGTTTAGGAAAAAATGTAGAGTGCACCAAAATGAGATAATGACGGGGTTTGGTGTTTATCAAAGCCCTTTTTCCCCTGTCATCAAACTGCAAACGTCCCACTGTCTACTGGACGAGAGGCTGCACAAGCCAAAATGTGAAACACAACCGATCTCTTGTAAAGGTTCTCCTTTGCAGAAACCAGTAGAGAAACCTGGGACATCACAAGGGTCTGTGCCTTTCTGCTTCTAGCATTAATTTCGAGTGAGGAAGATGAGCATATTAATGAGTTTACAACAGTGAAGACTCAATAATTGGTTCAATGTTGTGTAGATCCCACAGGAAAGTGAAAGAGAGCCCCATTTCTACTACCTAAATACCCTGTGATGTGGAGATCTCTCAGTTAAGCGGTGTAGTATCTTAGTGTCACGGTATTGTCCGAGTAAGTGATCTGTACCCTACTGGCTGCTTTGGAGTATGGCCAGTCTCATGGCCACTGGGACTTTTCTGTGGCTCTTTGAAATCACACTCTTTGATGAGAGTTCTGGTCATCTTAGGTCATCTTAAATGTAGCATCTTAAATAATGCCCGTTTTAGCAGGGTTTTTTTGATCCTGAAAAATTCCTTGAAAACTCGGCATATGACTGTCGACTTCAAGGCAATGTGTTCATGAGATTAATCATAAAAGTAGCACAATCTCTCTCACTTGTGTTGGGTTATTTCCCTTCACTTCTGCTTTGCCTTTCTGTCATTTTTCAAACCCTAATTTTTGTGCAAGTATGTTCTTTACACACTTTCTCCATTAAAACTTTGGATTTCACTGTCAGGAAGGGCTTTTTTTTTTCCTTTTCTTTCTTCCCCTCCAGGAAAAAAAATTAAGTGTTTTATATTTTTGCAGTCTTACTATGGGTGGAATCCTTAAGTGGAATAATTCAACGTCTTTCTACTGAAGTAGAAAGGCTCTACTTCCACTTGTAATGGTAGAGAAAATCACCTATTGAATTTAGTATTTTTCACCAATTATAGTAACTTATAAGCATTTCTGATTCTCTTTTATTTCATGGATAAAAATGGTTTTTATGTGTATAACTCCTAGGGTGATAATAGCAGGGAGTAGTTTTACTGCACACATATAACTTTTCCTTAGGCCAAGAAAAGCAGCCACAGCATTTCATCTACTCCCAGAAAAAAATAAGCAGGATTAAAAAAAAAATAAATCTAATTGATGGGGACAGAAAGTGGTGGGAGAAGAGAAGCTGAAGTATGCAAATTAACAACATGAAGTATACAGAAATCACTCTAAGTAATTTGGCCTCTATTTTAAATGTTTTTGAACTCTCTCAAATTAAACTTTCAATTAAAAGATCGCATTTTCAGTCTCTTTTTTTTTTTTTTTCCCCTACAGAGACATGGGACAAAAATCAAAGGATGAAAAATAGAAACATGAATATTTAATCTGCATGTTACTGTTGCTGACTTTTCAAAGCGCAGTTTCCTAGCTGCCTGACCGCGGGGCAGAACAGCAGCAAAGTCATTCATGAGAGCATCCTTATCCAGGGAAACTCATCATCTTCACAGTAATAATCTGCATGTGGGGATCTTAAGCATTGGCAGAGAAGCTGTCCTGAAGATGGGCCTTAATCTAGTAAAGAGAGGAGGATAGAAGGAAGTCTTGGGTGAAAGAACGACCCCCCTTGGTGTAGCACACCCACATACCTGAAGTATTTTGTAGAATTCAAGTTGTATAATAAGTGCAAATTTAAGTTTATATATTTTCCATAAAAATTTGATTGAGAAGGAAAATGGGTTTTCCACAGCACTGCATGCCTCCATTTAAAGACAAGAAAGACGATCCTATTGTATATTTCTCTACCCTTTTCTGCAGAACCTATTATTTAATCATAGAAAGGTATCAGTTGTTCAGGCATAATTTGCCCCTGGTAAATCAGTGCTGACTTCTGCTGCTTGTCTTGTTCTTTGCATGCTGGGATTGGCCTCATGAGGACTTGCCCCACAGTCTTTTTAAGGACTGGCCACTGTTTTCCAATGAATGCCAAGAGTGTTGAGAACCAAAAGGGGAAAGAAGCAAAGATCCGCTAGTTTCTGTTTTGAAACGTAATCTGTATGTTTAAGAGACCTGAGAGCCACATGCAATTTCCTGTAGTGTTGGTTTTATGGACAATAACTGGAGCATCCGAACACAATTTCCCTCTTGCTTGTTCCCTTACACTTCCCACTTCAGCCAAGGCAGTTATTAAATAGCATTATAGAAAATTACAGTTAGTTCCAGGTAAAACATCACCCAACTTCAATCTTATATTGAAGAGGTTGGGGGAACGGATGGTGGGTTGAGTTTGGAAGATCCTGAGGCTGGTGAAGGGGAAAAGGCAGCAGGAGGGAATTAAACAGTAGCATCAATGTGCACAGGGGGCCAGGCGGCAGGAGCTGAGCCCTTTGTGAGTGAGTATAAATGTTAAATGTGTGGTGGCACTGAAAGAATATAGGGGCTACAGGAAAGGAGAAAAGGTCCTGCATATGCGGGGAATGAAAAGCTGATGGAACCAATGTGAGATAAATTTATCGTTGAGGTGAATGTATGCAAACCCATCCTTAATCCCATCCTTAATCTCACTATAAATAACCACAGTATGAGCTCTTCATTGTCATTGCTGTTGAACTTCAATGTGAAACTTGAAAGAGTTAGGAGTCAATTAAAGAAAAACTATTCAAAAGTTGAAGACGGGCCAGTATTTTGATCATCCTCTCTGCTGGGCATACTGTGCATGGGAGGTGTTTCCAGGCTCCGACAGAGGATGGGTGATGATGTTTCAGCCCTTATTGTGCCCCTTTTAAATGTTCAATGGAAGGTGTGGTGCACCAGCAAGGTGCATGAGTGGAACGTTATTGGCTCCTGTTAAAGAACTGGGCTTTGTTGATCCTAATCTATGTCGCCAGTAAGGTGTCATGGCATATGGCATTGCCTTCCTTCGGTGCTTACCTCTTCTAAATGTGCTGCAGGAGTCTGCTGGAGGCCACAACTGACTGAGTGGACATGTATAAATCCATGCATATACATATGAGGAGGACACCACATGTACGTACAGATAGGATATTTTTTTAGGTTGTCTGTTCAAAAGAAAGTAAGCTAGATGGTTTACATAAGCGTGCTTCTTCCTGAAAGGCTGAGCTATTTTAACATTGCATTCCACCAAAATGAATAATATTTGGCTTTTGGAGGCAGATTTTTCTGTGGTTACAACCTCTTCTGCACATCATAAAAGTCCGGCCCCATCTTCTTGCTTTTGTTTCATTAAAAAGAACAACAGCTAACCTTTAAAAATACCGTATTTGTCATATGCTTGCTTGGGTTTCAGCTGGTGTGATTTATGTATCTATCATCAGAGTACATGTATTCATTGAGGAAAATAATCAAGCATATTGCACCGTAGAAATGAAGGTTTTGGGCGAGAGTGGGTCATGGCAGATGGTGCTGCTGAGGACGTAGTCTCTTTGGAGGTGACATTGCAGAGTGGTCACAGCTTGGGAGTCCAGGTGGGGTATGAATCCAAGCTTGGAACTGGAAAACCTCCAAGTCTTGCAGGGGATCTGTGCACATAGGGGTGAGCTGAGACGACAACGAAGAGCTCCTGCCTTCACATGGGAGTGCCATGGTCATGTTCTTTTTCCAGCATGGGTAAAACCAGACTCCTAAATCCTGAATCCTCCCATATTTTGCAGTGTGGATCACGTTAGTGATTTGTGGCTCCAGCTTACCTCCAGTTGTAGACTGGCTGGTCATCAGCACCTTCAGTTGGTTAAGCAGGCTCTCTTCTCAGTTATACTACGAGTTGGTCCTGCAAAATTTAAAAACAAAGAAGCAAGTAGTGCTAAAAGAGTCTGGCCCAGCATAAATAAATCTATCCCTTGACTTAACAATGAAAATATTCAGCTGCCGCAGATCTCTCTAGTTCTGTTTAAGACCATAGAGGTATCCTTTACATGAGCAAATGATTGGATCCAAATTGAGCAGGATTTCTTGGTAGAAGGGGAAAACTATTTGAGGAAGGAGTAAATGGCATTGTATCATTCCAACTGTTCAAAATTTGTTTTGCCAAAGCAACAGGAGAAAGCTGTTAAAAAAAGATTTTAATTGTAAGCCATTTCAGCTTTCCCTGTAAGAAAACAAGGAAGAAGCAAACACAATGGCTAAAGAACATGAAAAGATCCCAAAGGTTAAGAGTGCTCCAAGAAAAATATGCTCTCAATCCGAAATAGTGAGCAATGGAAACATTATTTGCACTACTTCCAGTGCTGCCGTTGGTTGCAAGAGGCAGCAAAGCCCCTGTGGTTTCCAGGGTCTGGTTTTCCCTGGGAAAGGGGGCAGGAGGGGAGGAAGATCCGAGGCTGAGCCTTTCTTCCCTGTTTCCCGGAGCACAAAGCATATTGCTGTGGAGCTCATCTGTGGGGTGAATGCAAAGGCTCAAGAGGCAAATAGGATATTGATAATTTCCAGCAGACTTCTTGGGATTGCTGTGTTATTCCACTCGTCCAAAAAATCGACAAGCATTTGCAGCAAAAAAATTCCCTTTCTGTCAAAAAAGCATAACTCCAAATGAATTAACTTTCAAAAATGATATTTAGGGATGGGTTACAAGAATCATAGAATCGCCTTGGTTGGAAGGGACCTTTCAGTTCATCGAGTCCAACCATCAACATAACTCTGACAAAACCATCACTAAACCATATCTCTCAGCATCACACCTGCCCATCTTTTAAATCCCTCCAGGGACGGCGACTCAACCGCTTCCCTGGGCAGCCTGTTCCAATGCTTGACAACCCACGCACCGGGCATCCCTCTGCCTCTGGAATATTGTCATTCTGAGCAGGAGGGGGAGAAGAGTGGTGCCTTCTCTTGTTTTCCTTCTCTTTGTTTTGCTGTTGGTTTGTCTTTGTGTAATGTTTTTATTAATTAAGGATGGGATTTTCATTTTATTTTTTTTTTAAAGGAGGCAAGGATCCAGGCTTAGACTTTTTGCATAAGTATTGGCAGAACAGCTTATATGGGAGAAGGAAAACAAAGGTTATCGTGATTAGCACATGATTTTAGTTAGGCAGTGTATCAGTCAAATTAGTCTCAAAATTATAACATTTCAGCTGCTTGTATTTTCCATATTAAAAATAAGATTTAATTTTCCAGTTTTGCAGAAACAAAAATTCCAACCATTTGTTGATTTCCACCACCAACACCAACACCAGGAGGGAAATAAAACCAAAAAAAAAAAAAAATAATGTAATACAGCCTAATCCCCCAAAATAAATTCCCACAAAGGCTATTTCTTTCTGGGGGAAAATGTCAGCACAGCAGTTTCAGCCATCCTTAATGTCCGGCATCCCCCAGGTAGCGGCTGTGTGCGCTTCATTGCTCGTGGTCTCTTAACGTGGGGCAAACCTGGCCTAAAACTTCCAAACTCTGGGATTTTGCTCTGTACTTAGGGCTGTAGAACCCAGATCGGGATTTACCAGGGAATATGCACCTCGTGCCCTCTGAGTCATTGGATGTGAACTAAGGTTTTGCGAAGCAGCCTCAGCGTGCGCTGCCCGGCCGGCTCGCGGGGAGCAGTGCCGTTCCTGACCGTGTGTGGCAAGCTTTTTCAATGCTTGGTTTAGTTCCATTCAGGCTACAAACCAGAGAACCAAACCAAAAACAGAGAAGAAAAAAAAAAAAAAAAAAAAGAAAGCAAAAGGAAAAAATCCTTTCTGATTTTCAACATAAAGCTAGGATTACCACCAAAGAACAATAAAAATTCTTTTATTACCAACAACAGGAAGAGCAAAGGCAAAAAAAGCCCACAGAAAATCTTTGTTATAATTTTTCCATAACAAATAAGGTCTTTTCTGGTCATGTTTGGCTTTTTTTTCCTTCAAATTGTATCTGTTTAGGAAAAAAAAAATCTTGTTTAGAATGAAAACAAAACTGCAGAGGAAAAAGCATAGCTCTTATTAAAGAGTTTGACATCATAACCCATCTATTAAATAGCAGTATTCTTAAAGGAAAGTAATTTACAAATAAAAGGACGGAAATGAAAGGTTGTATGAGTTCCCGAGCCCATTGTTGAGGCAGTAAAGCACAGAAAACTTCCACTATCTAGAGTCGCTGAAGTCATGGATTAGCAGGAACCAGCACTGGAGGTTCCCACAGGGAGAAGATCCTTGTAGAGAAAAAATGGCTGCGACTTGCCATATTATTTCTTTATTCCCCACACTTTTTTGTAGCTTTTCTGTGAGTAACTAGGGGAGATACAGTATTAAAGGGGAGAGAAATGTGCTGCTTCTCTCTGTGAGGGGTGTGATGGGGCTGCTCCCACCCCGCAAGCGTGGCTGAGCATCAGCTGAAAACTGGCTCCTGGGGGCTGTGAAGTTATCTCCAAGAGCTTTTTTCACACTCTCCCTAGATTTGGGGGCTGGTTTGGTGGGGTTTTTTTCACTCTTTCCTCTTACAAAGTCTGTCATGCTTTGTCCCTGCGCCGGGGTTTGCTGTGTGGCTCCATCCGAGACTGATTAGGGTCGATAATGTATGGCAGTGAGTTATTACCATGTGAGTCCCTAACACCAAAATGGACGGATTTGACATAAACCAGTTACAGAAATGGTCTTTTTTTCCCCTTATCTGACTCTGCTCTTGATAGCAAAGGCAGCCTGGTAGCAAAAGATTTTGTTTGCCATTAATCCGTAGTGAGAAGTACCAGGCAATTCACCCTTCCATCAAAGAGGTCCGTCTGCTCTGATCCTCTGCCATGGAGTGACAGGAGATGCCGCTAATCCAGACCTGGGTAACAGCCGTCTCAGATCACAGCGTCTGGGTCCCCTTGGGCACATCCCAAACGGCAGCGGAGAGGCAGTGCCTGGATTTCCCCTTGGGCAAACAAGGGACACTTTCCCCAAAGGGCCATTGATGGTGGCCCAAGAATGAAGCAACAAAGAAGCAACTTTCTCGTCAAGTTGTAATGCGGTTGAAGCAGAAATAAGTTCCAAGTTCTTGAATCAAATCCCTAAAATTATAAATAAATATTAAAATGCTGACAAGAACCTCATCACACTACAGCTCTCCTCTGTCCCTTCATTGCTACCCATCCACACCTTCCCACCTCCCAGTCCCTCTTGCTTTCCCTGGTTGCATTGCTTTGAAATTACAGCCGGAACTGAGCAAGGACTTGGGAACAGGTTTAGCTCTAGGCAGCTTCGTTGGTGTCAGTTCCCAGTTCCCTCTCAGAAGACAATTTGGGGTCGCAGGGACATGAAGCCCAGCAAAAGCCTTTCTTCTTCTGGGCCTGGATCTGCTCTGGCATCTGAAGCTCTAAGATCTTCAGAGTTTAGAAATGGATGAGTTTGTGCAGCACCAAAGGGGTCCAGTCCTTTCAGCCACTTGCGATGTACTGTACAGTGTTGGCCCTCTGCGCCAGTTAATTCGATAGCCAAAGAGGTCAAAGAGTCTCATTTTGTTTTGAACACTCCTGTCTTAACCCAGAAAACATAATCAAATCAGTCTAGAAAAAATAAAAAGACTGTTTCCATATACATATTCCCAGATGTAAATACTCCTTTAATTTAGCATGAAATTACTGTTCTGTAAATTCTTTTATAACATTGCTAGGTTTCATTGTCGGTTTTGTTTTTCATTTTCTTATGTAGTTTTTGGATTTGGGGTACAAATAAATTAGAGAGCAATAGCAATGATTTGAACTAGTTTGTAAAAGAAGTCTTTTTTTTTTTTTTTTCTCCTTGCAGCAGTGTTTTTTCTCTCTGACCTTGTCATCTGCCTCCTTTCTCAGGAGGGCAACACATTTTGCCATGGTGTGTGATGGGAGGATTAAGATTTCCATGGTCGGACGCTTTGTATAAATATTAGAGGATCCCTCAAGATGAATTCCACAATATATTTTGTGAAGATCATGGTGATGGAATGGCGATACATCTCATCTAGAATCTGTAGGAGGAAGATGTCCCAGAAGAAGAAAACCAAGCACTAAGCAGTGTTTCAGAGCCCCGTGTTCACATCTACAATCAAACAATCAAAACTCAATAGTATTGAGTGTTTTCCTGCAAAAGAGGTACCAATCTAGATCTAAGAACCCTACGGAAATAAGATGCAGAGTCAAGGCAAGAAGTGGAACAGAGCTGAGGTCAGGAAAGGCTGGGAGGAGACAGGCCAGCAGGGAATATGGCCAGGGACCTGAGCTGTGTTAATTACAGTGATTTAGATAAGGTGCAGAACAGCCCCTTGTCTGGGCCAGAACACGTACCTGTTCTCTTACACAGCCTGATATATTATATAAAACCTACTCTTAATAACACTATTTCTCTATTTCACAGAAGGTGATACAGCACAAGATACTTCCAAGACATGGAAGACCTTTATCTCAGGTCTGTCTAACCATGAGCTTCCTAGTGTCCGTCCGTTGGTCCATGAAATATAATACAAAATCATACAGAGAAGGACAGCGATCCATTCTGATTCATTCTTTCCCAAAGACACTTCCTTTTGAGAACAGTGGAAAGTACCTTTTTTTTTTTTCCATGACCATAATTTAATTCTTTATTTTAACCAAGTTGCTACGTTCTTTCTCCTTGATAACTCACGACTTCGAATGTAAAAAATGTATTATTACAAGAGACAATTATGGGGTTCAAAGCATTCTGAAGCATTCCACGCTTCCAGCTTCTGGTACTGATATAAGTAGAGGAATATTTGTGGTTTTTTTACTTGCATGAAGTGGAAGAGTTCCAAGAGCTGGTGGTAAAAGGCCTAATGAAAGTCTGCCTTCATCAGACACAACAAAGATCCTGCATCCTGGGAGGTTAACTGTTTATATGGACAGGATGCCCAAGCGCCATCGTACAACTGTCATTCACAAACAGGCCCTTGACCATGTAAACGCAATCATTTCATGCTCAGACAAAAATAACAACAGCAAAATAATAACAAAGAAATAAATACTGGTTTTGTTTGGCTTTAATTTTTTTTTTTTCTTAAATAAAGCATTACATGGGAAGTTCGAGGTATGCAGCTCTCTAGCTCCCAAAGTTTGTTTGGACTGAAGAGATATCTAGCACCTTTGGTGGTATAGTTGGATACCAGCAGGCTATAGAAATAATGTCTATTTTGAAGTAGGAACAGTTGTTGCACAAACATCTGACTGCTGTAGTGCAGGAGGTTCTTTTTTACTGAACCTTATGTTTGTCATTTATTTTTCCATTTTATAAATACTGATTGGAAACGTCTTCTTGGAAGGAAGAAGGAAATCGTGTGGATTGTAAACATTGAGAAAAAGATGAATTGTTTAGGATGGTGGAAAGGGTATAAGGACTGAAAGCATACTGTTAAGTAGAGGAAAGTTTAGGCTGAATAACAGGATAAACTTCCAAGTGCTGAAATCTTATTAGACCGTGGAAAATTCTTCCAAAGGATGTGGGAGAAGCTCCACTGTTTGAGCAGTTTGCCATTAGATTGGACAAAGGACTAAAAATAAAGCTTAAACAATCTTGCCCTAGCAAAGGGGGTGAAGTGAGGAGGACAAGTCAATGTATCCAACAGCACCTCCTTCGATTTCATTGATCACAAACCAGTCCATGCCCAGAGAGTGGGAATATCACAGAGATGCCTGTGCCTAACGGTGGATTTCCTCCCAGTGTTCAGCACCCAGGGATGGACTCTGTCACCTGCTGAAGAGAAAACCTGGGGAATGCAAGAAAGTAGGACATCCCAGCAACCTCCCGTCTTAGCAAGACATATAGTAATTTTAAACCAGCAAAATGGAAAGTAAATATATATATATATTTGAATTGCTGTACTGTCCAGAGGGATAATTGCACCCTGGGGTTCAGGGAGCCTCTCCATCCACGTGGAGTGGCCTGGGAGAGAGCATGAGGAAAATGACAAAGAAACGTGATGTTTCCACACCATCAGAAAGAATATGGAAATCGATTTGGCACAGCTGAGGCCAAACAGAAAGATATTGGGCCCTACCACTTGCCATCTGTCCTTAAAGGACCTGTCCAGACCCAGCACCAGTGGTGATACCCATGAGGAAGGAGCAGCCAGCAGTGATTGCAGACGTGCTGTGTCACTCTGGCAAAAGAATTTAAGTGCCTCCTATCAGATGGTCCAAAGTTCAGGAGAGAATTTAAGTTTTAAATATGCATGTGTTTAAGTAATGGACTAATAAAATTATTGTCAGTGTGGATAACTTAGTATCAGATGATGTAAGTCGCGAACTTGGTTTATGTAGTAATGGCAGGTGACATGAGGCAACGAAGAAACAGCCGGATTTACAGCTGTAACAATTCACCAGCAAGATTAGTAGTGTTTTGGGTGTCAATCCACTCCTGCCTTTTTCCTTTCTCTTTATGGATAATCTAAAAACAAATTCTATTTTTAAAAAGAATCCATTCAGGTTGGTATTGACCAGAAGTTCCTGAAGACATGAGAAATCTGCCCAACTGACTTTCCCGGGTCCTTGGATTTTATCAGACCATCTAAATTTATGACTTAAACACCCTATTTCTGAACGGTTTGCTCCGGGGACTTGTTACAAGTCTTCAAAATTTGATCTGCGTTCCTTCACTCTGACTGGTCAGATGAATCACATGGTGACGTTTCCAGCCCTGAGTGGAGGCATGTGTAAGCACATCTGGTGCAAATATTTCCTGGTAGAAACCGAAATGTCAGTTTCTGTAAATACTTCTCTGTGTGATTCTGAAATTTGCTCTCCGCTACGTTTTTGGCCAGTAAAACTTGATAACTCGAAAGTTCTTAGAAAGCAAAGACAAAGAGATGTGAACGTGGCCAAAGTGACTTTACTGCGAATTTGAATGAATCTAATATCAGTTAAAGAACACGCTAAAGCTGCAGTAAAATTGAATCTTTTGTAAAGACTTGAGAAGATGCACAGTTCTTGAACTAGTACTAGAGCAGATGGAAACCTCGGGTTTTTTAAGTTAAAAGCAAATCAGTTGGGATTGTGTCACTGTTATATGCATGGAAATATAGAATATACACTTTTAATAGATGGGAGCAAAACACGGTGTTTCTGTTTATGTGTCTATTTTGTATCTTCTGCTGGACAATTTGTGTTAGTTGAGAGGGCATCTGAACCCCACCGCAAGTGTATGTGAACTGGTCGTCTGTGTATGTCCGTAAACTTCACTAAAAATCATTACAGTTAGGAATACCAGACTGAAGAGAACTTCTTGGTTATTTCTCGTCTAAACCAAATCCTCCTTTTTTTCCCAATGAATTGATGGATATCAAAATTAATTTGAATTTTCTCCCTGTTTTTTTTTTAAATTATTATAATTCAAATATTATTGCAGAACCTTGGTACTTTTAGAGCCAGAAATGTGATTTCTACCCTACTCTACTTGTAAATGATGTATTTATTTTTACACCAACACCCAGACACTAATCTGGAGGAATTCTCAGCAGATGGTCCTGCAGTAGCCATCTCATCATCCACTGGCTGTCTTGGAGCCTGTGGCAGCTCCAGCGGGGGTAGGAAGGGCCACCTGAGGGTCACCTTTCCTTGGCTGATCCCTAGCCTTGATAAAGAGCATCCAAATTGCTGCAGGTCTTCTTCCACAAAAAACCTGGTGCAGTTGCAGGGTGGGCTCGACTGGGGGGAATTTCACTCTCTGATTCAGTCAATGGCAAAATCTCTTTACTCCTTCGAATGTGTGGCGATACGTTCCTATGGATACTTGGCCTTGGGACCCAAAGATAAAGGGACTTGTGTCTTTTCAAGTGAGGTGTATTCTTAATTCTTACGTTTAGCAAGAGATTTCTCTTCTTTATTCCCTTTTCTTCTAACACATCTCTACAATGTCTCATTTCTTTTTGTTTTCCATTTTTTCCTTCGCACTGTTCTTTTCTTCCTTCCTAACTTAGTCCTGCACCTTTCCTTAACGCTCCCCCAGATCTTTTTCCTTCTCCCACTGTTATGAATCCTCAAGGGCCACAAGAATTTTCCATTTTCCTGCCCTAAACTCTTCGTATATCTCTCCCCACCTCGTTACAATAAAATAATTCTTCCATTTCGCTGTCACCTCAATTTAGCTCTCTCACCCTCCACTCCCTCTTTTTCCCCTGGTTTAAAGACCGACCAGCATTTCCTGAATTGGAAAAGCCACAATAATATTTTTTCCATTGAAAATACCACAAGTACAGTATTTCCATTGAACATACCACAAGAACAGTGTTTCCATTGAACATACCACAAGGACGGTGCTTTTGAGGTATCTAAATGCTGAGATGAACTCATAATGTTCATCTTGGACTCATTAAACCAAAGCCCCTTCTCTTCTTAAAAAAAATTTACTCAGACGGAGAAAGAATTTTTATTCACAGGTTTCAAAAAAAAGAAAAAAAAATTACAATAAAAACAAGACCTAGACAGAGCCAGGACAATTCTGCACTTGCTTTGTGAGTAAAATATAAATAGGTTTTAGCAAGTTAAAAAAAAATCCATTAAAAACGCTCAGAGTGGTTGAACAGCTGGAAAAGCAACTTTTTTTGATAACATTTAAAGCTGCTTAGCAGCTGGGGAAAAAATCGCCTGTAAAAACATTTAACATTTACAGCCACTCAGTGGCTGGAAAAGCAACTTGTTATAAAATTGATTTAACATTTCAGTGGCTGGAAAAGACATACACACACACATACATATAACTGCAGTGTTTTACATAGCTATTTATGGGTATTTAGACACAGATAATGCTATAAATAGATAAGCTTGGCATTTCAGCTGATGCCATTGTGGCAGAGAATAATTTCCATTCAGAGCATTCACCATTTTATTTTATTTTCTGGGAGTTTAAATCTAAGCCATTTAAATTCCCATCAGTCTGACGTCTGGCACGCCTGGCTGCTCAGCCATCCCACCCAGCCCCCAGGAACGCCTTCAGTCATTTCAGTTACAGAGCACTTTATGAAATAAATAACTGAGTTCTGTAGCTGATCATCTCAGACTGTGGCAGCAGAGCCCGAACTGTTTTGCAAATAATATTTGTAATCAGGGCTGGGATTGGGATGGGATTGTCTCCATCGGCTCACCTGATGCGACAGGAGCTCCGCGCTGCCTTTGTGTGGCAGCCCCCGTGGCTGACAAGCCTTACAGCCCCCGAAGTGACAAGAACAATATCTGGTTAGTAAAAAAGGGATGTGAAAAGCACCGTGTAAGTAGTAATTAAGCACATTTGTTTCTCTCTGAGAATTAGAGGTCTTTAAAATGCCGTTTTTAAGCGTGAGTCATGTAACAAGCCCTAGAGCGGCATCAGGCAGTAGCGCTCTCAGCCCTGATCCCCACCACAGCTCCCCGCATCCAGCTGTGAATCCAGAGGTGTGGGGTGGGCAGGTCCCATCCTCACCCCCTGGCAAAAGCCCTGGAACTGGGACTGAAGCTGTTGCCCGAATTAATGCTAACAGGCTTTCTGTCAGAGCCCGTGAACCGTGAAACACTTTCATGTCTGAGAACCTTGATGCGTGTGGGCATACATTGGAAATAATTGCTGTATTAAATTACTGTAATAATGTAATAGATCTGTTTGCAGCACAGGAACTTAATTCTTCCCTAGAACCGGTGATTTCCATTTTCCCCGGCCCCCGGGGAAGCAGCGGGGCTCTCTGTCACTCTCCCTCAGACTTCACCTCCCTCTGACACTGCTGTTTCATTTTGCCAAGTGTGTCTCTTTGACAAAATTAGCTGGACGCATCCATCGTGCTTGAAAGATGCCATAAAACCATAGAGGCCGTTATTGCCCGGTTACAACAAATTTCTGCAGTAAAACATTTTATGTGATGCGTGTTTTGCTGGCAGAGGGGGCCAGTCAAGGCAAAGCAAGGACCCCAGTAAAACCCAGTGGCCCAGCCTCGCTCCCCAGGCGCCACCCACGAGCTGGTGGTGAGCCCCTACAGAAGGCAACTGTGTCTCCTGGAGCAAATGCAGCTAATTACGTTTTATTTCCAAGCGAGGATGTCCTGACGGGCTGGATTACGGCTGAGGCTGTGTAACCCATTGCGCCCCACGGAGTCAAGAGGGCAAAGTAAATGTTGCAGTGGTTGGGTGTCATTTCCCAAACCCCGACAGTCCCAAACTTCTCCTAAAGCCAAGAGTAGAGCCCAAAGTGCCTCTTAGCTGGGTTTGATGCCAGCTTTTGGAGCTCAGATGAGAAACTGGATGTCTTACCTCTGCCAGTAACTCTGCAGATAATGAGGCAATATTCCAAAAGGATCTGAGACAGCGATCTTTTCAGTGTAATCACTTTGTGGCCAACTTACTTGTGAAAGTGGAAAAATAATAATTACCTATGAATATGTGAAGACGTATATTCCTCAAGGACAGACAGGAATTGTTTAGTGTCGTGCGGGTGAAGGGAGGAGGTGCAAAAAGGAGATTTTAAGAAGAGTTTTCCTGCCAGGGAGAGCTATTAGGCACTGAAATTATTTCCTCAATGAAAGCAGAGGAAGGCGATTCCTTCAGACATTTAATAATAGATTGGGCAAAGAATTAGGAAATATAAAGAAGCAGCCTGTACTGGCAGGTAATTGAGCTAATCAGAACTAGTAGGACTTAAACTTTTGGGGTTTTTTTAGCATCATTTAAAGTCAGCTGCAATAGATATTTCATTAATTTACAGTCTGTTTCATTGCAGTCCAATACCCAGGAGTAAGGCAGAACAGCTTAATATTAAAAAAACACAAACTCAGTAACTGCTGGGAACACTAGGATGGTGCGGTGCCAGCGAGGCGAGATTTCATGGGCACGCATAAAGTACACAAGCAAGTTCGCAAGCAGGCCACAAAAGCCAATGTGGAAGAGAAGGGGTAGAAGGAGCCAAGGCTTGATCTGGAAAATAAAAAGGGAAAAGCAAGGGTGAAGAACCAGGGGATTGGATGAGATGGGATGGGAGCGGGTCCTGGAGAGGACTCTGCCTTGGAAGCAGCCATGGAAAATAAAAGTACAGAGTAAAAAACTGCTTTAAGAACAGCCCGTGATCAAATACCAGACGGGCTAATTTGTATTTCAGGGGCTAGAGGAGAGGATGCTCGTTGCTGCCTCTCTACCTTGCAACACATTTTGTGTTCCTGGACACACAGCAAGTGCTAAATCACGGGCATCCGGCTCAGACTTGCACTGGGGTGTAAAGGCTGAGCAGCGCTAGACGGAGTAACTAAATTTGGGGAAAATCAGACGCTTCAGAGAGCTGTGGTGTCTGGATTAGCCGGAGGATGGCTAAGCCAGGTACCTTTTTTCTCTCAGTCTTCATCCTGAACAGCATGGTGGGTGCCAGGTTTTATTCTTTCATCCTTTTTCCCTGACCTGCATTGTTAAAATAAAATGTAGAACATGCCGTAATTATTCCATATGGGATTAGTAACCAGTTCTGTACATTGCTGGGTGTGGTACCGTGATAGCCAGATGCGGAGGTCAGGAGGGGACGTAGCCTGGGGCATCCCATCAGCTCCATGAGTGACTGACAAATGATGCCTGGTGCATCTGTAGCACCAGCAGAACCCCATCTCCCCACGTTCCCAACCTAGTACACTTTCCCCTCCTACACTGGGAGAGGAAAATTTGTCCCTAAACCAAGCTGAAAAGAAAGAAGGAAACAGAAAAACCTGAAATGATGTCCTCACCCATAAATTCCATCAGAGCTGAGTAAATGTGAATGAAGTTTATTGCTTTTTTAACAACATAATGGCACTTCAGATTATCTCTAGGTCCAATTCAGCAATCCATACCCATTATGAATAATAATTACTCCCAGTTGTAATTCCACAAAGGCCATAAGTGCTTATCAGTATGTGGAAAGATTGAAGTATTTGTCCCAGAGGTGTCAGAGCAAGATATTTATGTACCTGTTGACTGTAATGGGTGGAGAGGCACAGTCTAACACACTTGTTCAGGTTTAATAGCCATTCACTCCATAAGCATCATCACTTAGTGACGCTATTATCATTAAGCCTGAGTAATGATGTCGGCATCGGGCCCTGTACTTCTACAGTCATTCTGTAGCCTGTGTGGAGAAATCCTCAATACAGATCCAACCCTGCTTATTCAAAACCTGCTGAGAAGCCCAGGTTGTTCACTGTGTGCCTGCACAGCGACCAGAGCAACAACAAAGTTTTACTGTGATTGGAGCCTGGGATAATCCCTGAGTTCCAGCCACCGTGTAGAGCCGCCGTCCCCCTCGGCTCAGGTGGCAGCTCCGAGCAACACGGTGCTCCATGTCCTTCCCCATGGCCAGGGCAGACATCAGAGGTGACATGGTTAGAGGAGCTTTTGTCTCCTCATCTCTTTGAGGGAAGAGGTATCAAATATGGAAGAAAGACAGAGGAATATTAGGCGAGTCAGTGGTTCCTCTTGAGTTACCCCCATAGGCTGCAGTATAATTCGGCCCAAGGAAGAAGGGACCATGAAGGAAAAGAAAGATAAATCTCTGAATTTGGATCATTGCACTACGAATCAAAAAAGACTTACTTTATGGAAAAGTTACTAACTTCATCCTGTACTGTGCAACTCTAATTTATACCTTATTAGAAGTTGATAGCACCATTAGATTTAAATTATAGCTATATTAACATCCATCAGCAAGTTGACCTAGAAATGTATTTATTTAAGAACATAAGTGGTCTGAGTAAAAGTCTCATTTCAGATGCCAAAAACAAAAACAAAAACAAGTACAAAAGGGTTTGGATCTAGACAATGGTTGGGAACCGTATTGGCAGCCATCAAGTCAGAGTATTTGATCTTCACAGCTTGACGTCAAGAATGGCTTTTAAATCTCCTGGCTGGTAAATATATCTGGCTCTTACGTTGTTTAACATTCGAGGCGCTTATAGATATTGTGGTTACAAAGTTGATCAAACATGCAAAGCGTTATTTGTAGGAAAAACATTTACCTTACTGGAGAGGCTGGACATATACAGAAGGCTCAAATGATTTCCCGTCTGCTTTAATGGATGAAATAAAGTGGAATTTGCTTTGAGAAACAAAACAAAACACAAAAAAGGCAGTTCTTCAGATGCATCGTGCTGCATCTGGCATGGCTCAGGAATGCCTGTAGGTAAGTGGAGCACCGTTTTCTTTTGCGAGATAAAACTTGCTCCAAAAGTTAGAGAACTTTGACGTTGTAAAGCAAAACAAAAAGAAAAAGCATAACTGAGATCTGAGAACTGAACATCAAAATTGTGGTTATCGTTCCAGTTCTCTTGTTCCTCTGTCAATAGCAAAATAAATTAAAAAAAAAAAAAAGGAGAGTGAAGGACTGGAAAGGTAGGGAAAAGAGGGAAGGAGGAGGGTAGAAAAGAGAAATAAACCGGATGTTTTTAACATCTTAGTTGAAAAATGTCCTCAAGATTTTCCCTTGGGAGGTTAGGGAGAAAAAGAAAGGTCCTGTTCAGAGGAGAAGGTTTGAAGTGAAGGAAACAGTGAAGGAGGTGGAGGTGTTTGTGTAAGGAGATCAAATCTTGTGCTCCAGGGGGATGCGATGCAGGTATCCGCCTCTCTCATAGCAGTTGCTGCCTTCACCTAGGGGATGCTGCACCGAAGGAGAGGAACCGATATTTTAAAATATTTGCTCTTTCCTCAGCCCACCGGTGTGAGGCAGAGGCTGAAAGTGCAGTGGTAATTAAGGAGGATTGCAGTGGATTAAAAGAAATGAGGGAAGGGAAAAGGGCTAATTCTCATCCTGACAGCTACGGAAGTGAAAAGGAACGGCCCCGCAGTTTGCATCTTCCCTTCCAGGCGAAGGGGAGCGCAGTAGCCTTCCCGTTCCTTTCCTTTCCATCTGCCACCCTTCTCCTCTGGCCTGTCAGATGCCTTCAGGCTTGTCTGGCAGTGTCCTAAAATGGGTACAGATGGTGTAACCAAAAATCCCACGTACTCCTGAGGAAGCTGAGCCCCTGTGTTTGCTGCCTCTCTGGACATAAGTATCCCTTAGAAGACACTCTAGTAAGAACCATCCAATTACCAACAGGAAAATGTTGCTTTTCCGCTCCAGACTTTCCAATTTTTCAATTCTTTCTGCTCTTCAAGAGAAGAGAGAGGTCTGACTGTACAGCGAGAGGGAGGCTGGCTCGTGTGGGTTCAGCTCCGCTCTGACGCTGCTGTTCTGAATCATAACCCAGATAAAGATTATCTTTCCACTCAGCTTCAAAATACTCAAAAAGCCTTTTCCTGGAAAGAGTTTATTTTGAAGTGAACCGGTGCAAATTGCGCACGGTTGCCGTTACTCCGACTACGGCGGATATAAGCTCTTAATAAGGCAGTGGCCGAGTGGTTTTGCCAGAGCTGTGTGGAGGGAGGCAGGCAGATGTAGGGTGAGATGCTGCCCCTCTCTCCGCTGGGGGATGGATGCTCTGCAGGGTGAGTTCAACCACCTGGAACCCCCCAGGGAACAGGCACCAAAGAGACACGTCAGGAAACTCCCAGCGGTGGGAAAAGCCTCAGCTGGCACTCACCCTTCTATTAGACATCAAAGAATCCAGCAGGCTAAAAATCCATCGAAAACCCGGCTTCTCGGGAAAAACTTTCGTGTCTAACTTTCAAAGAGTGGATTTGATGTGGGAACGGCAGCTTGCTGTATTTTGAAGGTTGGTTTCCGGCAGGTTGGGTGTGTGAGCCCCACAGATTCCGAAGCAAGGAAGCAAATGAAAAGCATCAATTTTGATGTGTTTTTACTAAAAATAATAATAATGGTTTTTAAGCCAGTCCCTGGAGTTTTGGGCATTGACTGATGACTTCTGAACGCTTCAGACAGACAGTAGCAGAGACTATCCAGTAAGGAAACTGGAATATTCAGCATGAGCTGAATAACTAATGAACAGCACTGTAATTGCAGAGATCTTGCATACCAAGAGCTATTGCTGAGAAAATTTATGAATAATTTTGAATAACAAATTCATTTCAGGATCCGACAATTTATAGACAACCGTCAAACAAAAAAGTTCCAAAAACCAAGCCCAAAGTCTCAGGATCAGCAAAGGATATGTACAAAATTCTCTTTCATGTTATTATTGGACTGGGCCAGACGTCCAGACACACCGAGTTACTCAAGCTCGCTGTCAGCCTCACCATAAATTTATATGGAATTTCAGTGCTATCTCAGAGGGCCAATATTGGCTTAAGGTGTTTCCATTTCAGAACCTTGTCCCATGGCAGATTGGTGGGGGTTTTTTTGCCCAGTTTTGCCTAGTGTTGAGCTTTCTGAATGACTTTAGCTTCACAAATCTTTATTGGCCACATGTTCCTCTCCCAGACTGCTCCAGCTCCACATTGCTGCAATCCAGTGCCCGCCGGTCAGACTTAACACCAGTCTGGTGTCAGTGGATGCTACTGTGCTATTTATAAACCTTTTGCTACATACAGGTATTTATGGCACTGACTAGGGTCAAGAAGAACGAGAAATCAAAAAAAAGAAAACAGAAAAAAGTTCACTCCATTTTTATTAGTCAAGTTCACAGCCAACCATATGGCCACAAACTGGAAACCGGCAGCTCAGACAACTGGAACAGCATCACTTTCGGAATCCTGCAAAAGCCATTATATTGTATTGTGTATGTGGAGAGATATATATATATATTTTTTAAGAGAGGAGTTTCAGATATTTAATAAATGATAACAGGTTCCTCCCTGAGACCCCTGTGTTGCTCTTGTACCTGATCCCTAATAATAACAGAAGGTCCGTCATTTTATGGACACGCTGCCTCCCGAGGAGGTGCTGCAGTCCCGCTGGCACTTCCCTCCCAATAGACTCTTACCCCAAAAATAGCGGCTTTTTGCTGAAATAAATCACATTGATGAAGACAGACACGATCCTGAGTGGAACGGGAAGAACACAGAGGTATTGTGCAGAATCAACAGGAGCTGAGCTCTTTTGGGCAGAGTATCCTGCGTTGCGTATCACGGCAAGCTGCACATCTCCTGAGAGTACCTGCCTTACATCCTCCGGCGGCGCCCAGCAAGGGCTGATGAAGCGTGTAAGTGCATTTAGCTGTGTGGAGATCCTGACTCCTGCCCCAATGGGATGACAGCCATGCTGGTGTCATTCAAGCAAGCCAGTAGACTGTACCTCTTAGCACATCTCATTAGCTCAGGCATGCCAGGATGCCAATAAACAAACACTAATACCAGGGCTGCACTTGTCGGTCTTGCTCGTGGGTCTCTGCCCTGCTGAGCACCGAGGCCCGTGGGCAATCCTACGCGCAAGGGCTGGTGCTCGTGGTGCCTCTTACTGTGGCCTTCACAAGGCCGTTCTCATTCTTCTTGCATCAGTTTCCCTATCGGTAAGATAAAGGTTCCCAATACCTACCCACCTCAGGCCTGTGTGTGGGTTTAATTAATAATCCGCAGTCGCTGTGGGAGTAACAAAGAGGCGGAAGGACTGGGGGAGGGTGAAGCGGGGTAACAGTCGTAGGAAACACATGGTCGCAGAGCTGAGCCGCGCAGAAATTCCCATCGGGGAACAATGCTGCACCAGCTGGGAGGCAGCGAAGGTGACCTCAGGCTTCGCCTCTCCGTTGCCGCAAGCCCATTGTTCTATTGTGTCCTTTGCAGGGAGTTCAAGGGGATAAACAGCATTTTCCAAACCAGCTTAGTCTCCAGGATGGCTTTCTTCCCTTCTAGCTTTATTTAAGCCAAGAAATCAAGGATTGATGCACTGCACACCTGCCAGGGTGTGGGTTCAGCATCTGGTTTTGTAAAGGCACTTACAGAGTCTATCCCCAAGTGTCCTGCGGTCCCAGGCAGGGGGCTGGAAGGAGACAGTGCTGAGCAAACCCAGGAGTCCCATGAAATGAAGAATGATGTTCCCAAAGGCTCCCTGGGGATCTTCAGCCCCAAGACCCACAAAGAGTCAAGGCAGCTCGTATGATAGAGAGTGCAGCATCCTCTGAACCACAGCAGTGGCCGAAGGCACCCTCAGAGCTGTTGCTGGGAATGAGCCCAGGGCTGGTGAGGAACCACTGGGGTCCTTCCCTGCTGATGTCCAGAGTGATTCATCCTTGCACAGCCCGTCCCAAGGAAACGGCGATGTTCAGAGGACTGACCAGTGCTGCAGCAGAGGGGGCTGGAAGAAGCCGTCACCACACTGAAGCAGGGCTAACTTCGTGTTCTAAATTAGACATGGAAATTAAAATTAAATGAGACACCTGCATGAAGAGCTGCAACACCTTAAGGTTCCCTAAACAGCTCAGCAAAGCATGTACCTGAAGGGGCAGCTTAAAGCACCGGAATGAAAGGCCCAGCATGAGCAGGTGTAATGCAAGTGCCTTGGGAAACCTCCCCAAGGCGAAGCACAGCGCAGCTAGAAGTGGCCTTCGCTTTTCCCCATTACACACATGCTTCCTCAGCAAGTAAATTAACCATTCTTCTACTTTCTAATCAGGCATGATTAGCATGCCTTTCTCCCTGCGAGCTTGTCCCCAGATCAGCTGCTTTTTGGATTCAGTGTTTTCTTCCAGGGTGTCCTGAGGTCTCTTCACCTTCACTGTACCCAGGACTCTTGGAAAGCCTTGCGTTAATATCTCCGTATCGCTGGAGGAAGGAGATGGCAGAATGGCAAACCCAATATTTTGTAAAATAAAACACTATACATTCCAGCTGTTACCATATTATCAGTCTACTTTGGCAGAAGGAGATGTGCCGTGCTCCCCCGGGCCTGTTTGATTTCAGCAGGAAAGTATGCCATTTTTAAATTAGCAGACACACCCGTTGTTATTCAAAGTGCCTTAAATATACTTAAGCTTTCAATCACCTTGCCGTCTGTTATTTTAGTGCCTCCTTTTCTGCTGCCTTTTCAGAGCTCTAGAATATTAAAGCAGTGCAGGAACCTGGTGCAGAGGAGGTCTTTGCCACCCACGGCGGGAGCAGCTCGGTCCCTTTCCCACGTGGAGCATCTTATTTGAGCGGAGAGGTCTGAGCCGTGGCCGCAGCACGGGGCATGGCCAGGGGCCATAGAGCGATAGGGCGGAGAAGAAGTCACCAAGATTCAGTGACAGCAGAGATTGCAAGGACATGAACTCAGAGCCATCCTACGGGACTCAGGGGGTTTATTTTAAATGTGTTATTTATCCCTAGTCCATGTGTTATTTATCCCTAGTCCGTAAACATTAATTTTATGGAGACCTCCTTGGTGGATTGGAACAAGAGACAATTTGGCAGTTGAGAATGATGGCTGGGGGGAGAAAAATATGGATGTGAAAAGGACCACGTGTCCGAAAAGAAAGGCAACGGAGGAAGGTGGGAGGCACAAAAGGAAAGGGATCAGCAAGGAGGGAGAGCGGAAGGGGGAGGCCCAGCGGCGCGGAAGCGGGTGGAAGGAGAAAATGGGAGCTTGGCGGCACGGCGTTGGCCGAGCCTTTCGAAGCAAAGGATCTGCCAGCCAAAACAGCGGCAAGTCTGAAATTGGTTAGGGATTGTTTATTTATTCATACCACAGGATGTAAACTAATATAGTTAAATTCCCCAGGGAAAATAAAGCTGACTTTTTTTTTTTTTTTTTGGTAAATTTAAGAATACATTCATCTGGCTTTCCCCTCTTTCATGAAGTTTAAAAGGCTTCAAAGATTTGCTACTGAATTCCTCCTTCTGCAGGGATGAGAAACAGTCACCGCATGGAAGAGCGAGTGGTCGGGACCTTTGGTATCCAGCTGTAAGACGTCTTCCTACAATGCCTCGTGGTTCATGGTCAGGAATAACTTTTTGACTCATAACCACTGTATTTAAAGATTTGCTGGGCGGTAGATGTGACTGATATTTATATGAAATTTATCCCCCCGTGCAGGAGGCTCTACGCTCTCAGGTCGAAATGTGTTTTTAGTAGGAGTTAATTGGAGAACGAGTATTTACCTTCAGCTCAGGTTTTGCTTCCTTGGCTTCAGTTCCTAAGTGTTGAAGGTTTCACCTTCCCAGTGCAAAAATAACGTGAAAACAACGAGATCCTAAATTGCTCACTTAGAATAAGCTGAATGGAGATTTATGTAAAATACAAATACTTTGGGAGAAAAAAAACAGAACCTGCAGCTGAAAAACAAGGGCTGCGGGGCTGCGGGGGAGAAACGCCCCGCCATGCCGGGCATTCCTCCGGCCCTGCATTCCCAAGCAAAAGAAAAAGTAAAAAAGCCGTTTAATTGACCGAAGTCCTGATTGTCTTTTCAGACACCCTTCTTGATGTGGTTAGAGATTGGAACCCTTTTGGAAAGCAACCTGACATTTCATAGCTTAGATATTTCCTCCATTGCTTTTGACTTTCAGGCCTCAATTATTTCCACCAGGCGAGCGTTTGCCAAGCTGATGAAATTGGAAACAGAGTGGATGTTATAAAATACAGGTAGCTCCGGCCACTGTGCGTGATGCTGCCTCGTGTGTTTTTTTCATTTTGCTTCTCCCGGCTCCCTTGAGGGGCTGGAGCATGGCATGGGCTGCGCTCCACCGGAGCTGCTCCGCCAGCCCGTGCCTGTGCCTCCACATGTGCGTCCAGGTATTGGGCTTAGCTTGATTGCTAATCTGGAAAATTGCTTATAGTTTTTGCAGGGACAAATTTTTCTTCCCGGTTGCGGAGGGAAAGGAGGGAAACCATTCTTGTCCCTCAACAGGTTTTGATGGAAATTATATTCCTGTGCCAAATGATCACTGAAAACATTTTCAAAGAACATTTATGGGGAAAATGTTGCAATTCGCTGGCTTTTTGTGCCCTGTTTAACTTTTCGTGGGGATGGAAACTGGTAAACTTTCAATTTACTGCAGCCATCCTGTTTTACAGCTTAGAAAAAAGCCTCTTCCAGGGGCTTTGCTGTCATGCCTACGTGACACAACTGCACTCATACATCCAGAGCTGATGGAGCTCAGCACACTTGAAAATTTGGCCCAGGTAGTGATGCTTCAATATGTTGGACTCTGAATTTACACTCTCGGGGGCTCTTCACTTACAGCAGTGCTGAGTGAGGCTCTGGCTGGGATTGAGACAGCCAAGGGATCGTCTGGACACAAGGAAAAGGCAGCTGAGACCCTCAAAACAGGAGGTGACATAGGATCCACTCCTCAGAGCAGCAGCACTTCCCTGTGCTGTCCCCATCCCCTGATCGCGTGAGTGTCATGCCAAACCGGTCCTGACCTTATCCAAAGAAAAGATTTGGCTCTGAGTACATTAGAGTTGATATTCAAAAAGCCATCTGCGTCGAACAATTGTTTGTTTCCCATCAGGAACCCACAGCCGGGGGCAGGAGTGGGATGGAGGCACCTGGAGACACTGCTCATCCCACCACCGCTCACCTGGGGGGCCGAGAGCCCCTGGTACCACACAGGGCTGCGCACATGATCCTAAATTACGTCATCTGGAATAATGAGAGGCAGATGCCCTGAAGCAACGGAGATTTGTTTAGACCTGGCAGAGCTGATTAAGGGATTGATGGTCCCACGGGGGAGCAGTGGCTGCCCTCTCTTCTGGGAGACACCAATCAAAGATATAAGGAGACATTTATCTCTGCCAGCATTTGAAGCTTGAGGACGTTTCTGTAGGAAGTAACAGTGGTAAAACATCCTCTGTAGCGTGTAAACAATTTTTCCCTATTCAGTGTGGTCAAAAATAAAAAAGGGAGCTGTGTAAACATCTCTGAGTTGCCCTTGCTTGTCTTTCCCTGCCGAGCCGCGGAGCAGAAAGCTGTGCCCAGGAGCTAGTACATACTGTAACTTCCTTCTGATCTGTGATCCAGCACAAATACAAAACCAAATCATATTTCCACGTAATCAATCCATGTTCTTAGAGAGGAAAATAGTCCTTAACAGCTGACTAGGAGACCTTGGAGTATAATAGAGCTCTCCAAACGCACAGGTGTGCCAAAATACTTCACCAACAGTGTGTGAGAAAGTATTCACATTGTTCCCAAACCATGGGAAAAACATATCCTGTTCCCA
The DNA here is from genome assembly GCA_013400135.1 of Rhinoptilus africanus. Lineage (NCBI taxonomy): Eukaryota > Metazoa > Chordata > Aves > Charadriiformes > Glareolidae > Rhinoptilus > Rhinoptilus africanus. Next base: position 1,086,646 of record VXBO01002870.1, read on the forward strand.
TTTCTGAAATGTGCCATTCATAAGGCTCTGTATATTCTGTTCGGTGCAGGAACGTGCGTTGTCTCCTTGCAAGCATCCCTGCTTGGGGGGCTGGTGATAAACTTTCGCTAGCTTCCGTGCATTGTGCTGCTCTCAAACAACTGGAGAGACCGCACTGGTGTCCTTGTCCTGCCCGGACGGGGAATTCAGAGTGCGCCGACGGCAGCATCGTGCTCTTTCTTTTGGGCTGACTTATATCAGGAAAAATATTAAAGGAAGAAGGTTTTTTGATGCTGTTGAGTTCTCGCTGTCCGTTTCCCACATGGATGCTCTGATGCGCCGTGTTTCCTACAGCGCTGCTGAGCGTCCCGAGCTGGAGAGTGACTGGAGATCGCTAGATGGGGAGAGAGGGAAATGAGGAAGACCAAAATAAACTCTGATGATAGGAAACTTGGATGTTGTGGTCGCATTTAAATGAACAACATAATAAGGGAAACAAAGAAGTGACTGCGGAGAAGAATGACAGATACTTATTGCTTAATCGTAGTGAAGTGTTTTTACATTTTTGGCTCGCATGAGAGTGTATCTACAATTTCCACTTGAAATGTTTTGGAGATACAAGTAGCTTTCCTTTTCATCAAGAAAAGGTCCATGCAATTTTTTGAGTAAAAGTACCTTAAAATAACAACACCTGAGAAGCAAAACATGTTTTTGCTTCCAGAATTTCTGTTAAAGATCACCTAATTTTGACATTTCAACTCTGCTATGGGATCGGCAGCTCATGGCCACCTCTCCTTCCTCTGCTCAGAGGACATAGAGATAGTACCATGACATTCCACTTCTGAGTCATCCCCAAACATCCAGGACCTTTATGAAACTCTGAGATGTGCCATTCTTAGTAAGAACAACATTTTTAGAGTGAAAGAACTTGAAGTGGTGTTTGAATTTGAATGCGCACGTTACCTCCGTCTTGTTTAAAGAATTTTGATGACTTCAGATCAATTCATTGACAGCTTCCAGCTCCTGAACTTTCCCGTAAGGGAAGCGAGGATACAACAGAAAGGCAAAAAAGGTGGAGTTTTCACAATCTAGTTCAGGAATTGCTAACGTGGCGTCTGAGCATCACTAGACCACCCAGCAGAACAGATGAGAAATGCGTTAAGTCTGAGCTCATTTCTGTGGCATTGGCCAGATCACGCTGGAGCTCTCGTATCACTTCAAGGGCAGCGGCAGGAGGGCAGGGGGGCAGGCAGTACCCATGGTGGTGATGGGGAAAGTGATGGGATACAGGAGAGCGAGCATCGAGCGGCCGGTGCGGAGTGTTGTGCATTTTGATCTACTGCCGCGCGTTCTCCCAGGAGATTTATGGTAACCCGAGCCCCAGGTGAAGCCATCACAAAGTGGCTCACCCTCCCCGGGTGAGGAAAGGCATCTCCCAACACTTAGCAGCCAGTCTGGCCCAACCCGAGTTTAATCATTCAGATATTGAAGCCACAATGAGTTCCAGCCTAGGCAGAGTTCATCGGAGGTTCAGGACGCTCAAGTCATGAATTAATTCCCACCAACACCAGAACTTCCTTCATTTTACAGAGTTTGGAAAAATACTGTGGTAAATAAAACCTGGGTATGAATAAGAGCCCTTTTTGTAGACTGGTGGGCATGTTCGGCTGCTGGAGCGGTTAGTGGCATTTCTTACAGCTGAATGAAGCTGTGCCGTTATATTACAGTAGTGTTTTCCAGACACCATGTTTTCCATTCCAAAACAGCAATTATTTTACTATCGATCATTCATTTCCAGTGATCTAACTGGAAATGTGTAATGATACAGCAGCCTGTATTTTCAAACACAAATCACAGATTTTGGTCATCACTTTTCAGACAACCATCGTAACAGTCTGCAGAGGAGCCAGATGTCTCTGGGGGGCTGGTCACTGACCCGTGGAAGGGAGGTGACCGTGGTAATCACCATCGTAGTGGCTTCTTCAAATCCAGCCTGATGTGGGTGGTGTGGAGACACTTAGAGATGCTCTGGAGCACGTGGCAGGAGGTGGGCACTAACTTCTCCTTGGCTTTAGCCCCTGAATGACCCTAATGCTTGGCTTAGGAAGGTTAGGAAAGGCATTTTTCTTGCAAGGACAATTGTTGCAAATGCTAGGGACAACTGCAAGCAAAGGGATGACTCTCCCAGAGCAGAACTCAAGCCCCATGCACATTGCAGACCCAAAAGCATCCAACACCAGCTCCCTGTAGGTAATTCCCCTGGGGAGGCGTCATGAGTCACACTTTCACTGGCTGAAGTCGGTAGCAGAAGAGCCGGCATTTCTCAGTGTCCCCTCCCCGAGGGAGCAGCGGTGCCACAGACAGGGGGGACAGGACCCAAACTCACCCCCCTGTGCCGCCAACCGAAATGGGGAACCGCTCTGTCACCACAGCCCTGCGGGGCCAGCACAGGCATTGCACAACGAGCCTTTTAAAAGTAAAGCCTCTTAAAAAAATAATCTTTTTCTTTTTTTTTTTTTTTTTTTTTTACATTACGAGTGGCTAAGTGGAAGCAGCAATTTTTTTGTTTTATTTTGCTTTAAACCAATGAAAGTTAATGTTTATAGCAGTCTAGGAGCTGGAAACCCAACTTAAGAAACACTTAATGTTTAGATCTACTTAGTGGTTGGAAAAAACAACTTTTTAAATGCTCCAGCAAGTGGAAACAGCTACCCCTTGTAAACAAACCTTTAGCATTAAGATATTTCTTAGCAGCGGAAAACCTTAACTGCATAGAGACATATTTCTGAGACATTTCGAAGTGATCATAGGCTGCCGGCATAACCACGTTCTGTCAGCAGAGACGTCAATGATCAATGGAGATGAAAGAAGAAAGAGTTTCCATACAGGATGCTTGCTGAATGTTTGTTTCACAATAATTTACTGTATTACACACATAATTCATATCCATATCGGGATCCAGTTCAACACCGCGTTACTCCAGTTTCGCATTTTAGGGTCAGTGAAGTTAAACCAACACAAACAGCAAGGAGTCGGGCACCAGAATAAAAAATATTGGTTGTTTTCTGCAAGTACAGTAAAATTTCCCAGCCGTAAGATAAGCCTGCCAGATACTTTAGTGGTGACCTTGAAAAAATAATACGACAACCTGCTCAGTCGGTGTTTTGCCTCCAAAACCTTATTTCAACCCTGCTCATGTGCTTTGTAGCTGCTCGCCCTGACCGTGGGTTGAAGCGTCCCTGAGGTGAGCCATCTATGGGAATTTTTTTTTCCCAAAAAAACAGTGGAAGTCCCATCATGAGACAATTAAATGCATCCGACTCGCTGCTGGCAGGGAAGTGGCAGGGATGAACTCATAGGTCTTTTCCATCCTTTGTGCTCTAAATCTCCTGCCTGGATGGGTCCCTGTACGTACCCGCCACCGCTGCTTGCTGCATCCTCCGGGCATCCACCAGCGCATCAGTGGTGACCCGTTGGGTTGTGCAACAGCCGCCGGGGCTGTCCTTCTGCCTTCCCCCCCGGCAGCATGCCACCGTGCCACTGCGCATGGTTGCTGCAAACCCAGGAGGTCATGCATCCCCTTCTCCCAGTGCGGAGGGAAAAGCATCCAAGAACTGGGAAAACAGCCCGGGGAGGTGGGAATCTTTGTACAGCCCCAGCTCACAAGCAGCAGGCTGGGGATAAGGCGGGATTTCGGAAATGCTGTTTCCCTGAAGAAGGAGCTGATGGGGCTGCTGGGGGCAGGGGGGACGCCCCTATACCCCTCACCCAAGGTGCGGAACCCCTGAGCCACAGGCAGCGGCTGCCTGGTGCTCGCCGGGGCTGGGAGCGAAAGCCGAGGTCCGACACGCTCCTGCTGCTGGGTCATTTCCTTCGAAACAATTGGGAGCTTTGATCCCGTTATGTGAGCGAAAACCTGACGCTGTTCTCACTGTGCGCCCTCGGCGGGGCTAAAAAAAACCCCCGCGCTGCGACCAACAATGCGCACGGCAGAGCCGCGCGGCCGCTGACTAAGCCCCTGTCCCGAGGTTAGGTAATTTCCTCGCATAAATCTCTTTTCAAGAAGGATTTTAAGCAGACTTTAACTAGTACCAGACTTCTCCCCTCTGGACTTGATCCTGAGGAAATACCTGATAATAAACAAATACCTTGCTGGGATCCTCAGCCTTGCCAGAAATGACAGTTGATTTAAAAATCACTTCTTTTTTTTTTTTTTTTCCCCTTCTGTTTTCTCACTTTACTCTTTTTTAGGTTAAAAAAAAAAGCAAATGAAATTGTAACCATACAGGCCTCAGAAGGTGTTGCAGGACAAACAAGCCCCAGCAAGGTTAGCATCCGCAGAGGGACAGCATTTCACTGTCCCATGTCCACGCTTCCAAAACACCTAAACCACTACTATATTCTCTACCTAATTTAAGATTTCCATTTGGATTTGGACCAGCATTTATACATTTCCAGTGATCTTGTTAAAGACAGTAAGACTCATCAAGCTCCAGCATCACCCTGTGGAAAGCCTGGGGACGCAAAATGTGCCGTACAAGTACAGGGCGATGCACCATGTTTACCCTTGGCCTCTCCAGCCTGATTTTCTAAGAAAATACGGCTGAAAATCAAACTCAAAGGATGCAAAGGACTTTTACATCTGTATCATCTGGGCAGAGTCCTCTGCGCATGATTATGGTTCGTCTCCCTAAATTCATCGGGCAGTTTCCCATGGAAAAAGCCAAATCCCCTGCCCCAGAGCGCTCACTGCCACCCTGGCCCCGTTTCAGCGATGGGTTGAGTTGTTATTAGCACCATTGTTTGTGTTGCTGCTACGGTTTGTAAATTCTCAGAATATGAGATTAAATAAATTTAGGATTATTACCATAATGTCCCAATTTAAGGAAAATCTGTTTATATTTGTCCACCAGCAGGGAACAACTGAGAAGAGGAAAAATAGGACGTGCCGTGGATGTGCCCCACATTGTGGTCCTTCTCCATCTCCTGATGGTTGATGTCCCTCAAGAAGGCAAGGAGGGGCATTGCCATGGATAAGAGTCATTATCCACATGGGTGTGTATGAGTGGGAGTTTTTAATCCCTAAGGATTTTTCCGAGCTAGAAGCCGCTTTTGGCACAGCTGTTAAAGCCCACCAGCCTGGCCATGCCTGTGTCTGTAAGGTATAAGGGGATTCATGTCTTCTGGTTGCTGCAATCTTTTGGGGACTTTTTAGGTCCCGTTGCTCTGTTGATATGGGGTAAATGTTCATGGATTTTCTGTAGCCTGGGTATTTTCTTGGGAGAGGGGGGCCGTTTTCCAGAGTTCATGTTAGAGTTCCTGATGTCCATGACCAGGAACCTGCTCGGGAAAGCAAGGTCTTCCAAAATTAGCCAAATGGCTCAGCTGGGCTCATCCATTTCTGGGATACCTGAAGTGTGTCATCAGCAGTGGTGTCGATCAGCAAGGTACAACTTACATCACTTGCCAGTAAGTCAGCCTTCATCTGCAGATCAGAAAAAATGTCCAAACCTGTGGTCTAATTAAGTCGCATTTTTAGTCTGACTTCCTGTGCTTGACTCGCGGATCACTTCTGGCGTTTCATGTCACAGGCATGTCTGTGTCGATGTCTAAAAGATAAAGTTTCATCAAACAAATGATTTATTATTCTCTAGCAGGGATTAACAAAGGTGTTTTAAACCCTGTAGTTGTATCTGCTTTGAGGATTAAGGGGATTTTTGGAGCCGTGATGTCACTGAGCTTCAATGCACTTTGTATGGCAATAAAAATATATGAAGCTGCAAAGAAGATGTCAGCGCGATGGCTGTGACGAGAGGAAGCCTTGGGTCTATCTGAATTGTGACCAGAATAGTTCCCAAGCACATGTCCACTGCCCTGAAGTCACTAACAGGGATGAGGAATTGGAGCCTATTTTGATTTAAATCGAATTCCCTTTTTACCAGTCCGTGCCAGTGCCTTGAAATTCAATGTGGTTTGCAAGATTTTTGCGCTTGGTGTAAGCGGTAATAACTCCTTTGCAGGTAGACTTTGTTATGTTACTTTCATAGATCAAGCCATTATCATTTGACTTGCCTCTGTTAAAATAGAAAAAAAAAAACCAAACCAATATTTTTTTTATAACAATAGAACAATTTAGCTTCCAACAGTATTTACATATTTAAGAGGTTTTCCTGACAGTAAGTAAAGGATCATTTAGGGGGAAAAAAAGGATCAGTAATATAAGCCCTCTTCTGGGACTGTGCCTCAAATTGTATCTATTTGATTCTGATTCTGACTTTCTGCCCAGGTTCCAGTGGAAACTTTTTTTTTTTTCCATTTAAAAAGCAAATTTCTTTCTTTGAGGGACACCAAACTAGCAGTGTTTATCTCTCTCCTTCTTCTCATCCAACTATGTCCACCATGTTTCTTACTTACTTCTCTTTCTCTTTCTCTTCTAATTGAGTGTTATGTTTTCTTTGAATAATCAATTAATAGACATGTCAGAGCAGCTGGTGGAGCTTTTGGAGCCAACACAGTAGCTCTGTATCAGCTGTACTTTTGGAGAAATATTCTTTTGTCTTAAGTGACGTGTAGCTGTTCTTCTGACATGCTGGAAAACGTTGTTAAAGCCCAAGTAGCTGCAGAAGGTGAGACCCTCTGGGCAATGGGGCAGACCCACTGGAAGCAGAGCTGGTGGGTGGCTTCACCGAAGCAGCAGAGATGCTCTGGTTGGGATGAAGATGCGCTTGGTGATATTTTGAGTTGATCATGGCAAATTCCAGCTGTTTTCTGTATCCTCTGTCTCTGTGCAGCGAAGCTCTGGACTCAAACACATCGGTTTAGGAGTTGTTTGCAGGTATGGCCGTATCTTTCCTTCTCCTGAGTTAATGATGGGCTCAAAATGAAGCTTGTGCTTTTGAAATTTGTCACTTAGATGTAAGCATGACCATCAACAACAGTTTTGCTCCACGGCATCCAAGACACACAGGTTTAAAAGACATTTGCATTCCTTCTTTAATGCTTAAGAAAAGAAAGGTGGCCATATTTAGACTGCTTAGTTTGGGTGGCTCACATCTTCACTAAAAGCTGTTTCAAAGGCCAAGAAAGCCCTAAATAGTTGTTGCAGGGTTGACAGATCTCCTCTGAGGAGAGGAGAGGA
>VXBO01002870.1:1093827-1132990 GCA_013400135.1 Rhinoptilus africanus
GAGGAGAGGAGAGGAGAGGAGAGGAGAGGAGAGGAGAGGAGAGCTCGGGGTGTCTGTGCAGGGTGATCTGAGCAGAGCTCGGAGGTGCTGTGAGGAAAACTCCGCCACACCCTTTCTTCCCATCCAAGAAAAATATTAAAGAAGAAAGAAATGAATATCTTTGCTATTGCTTTTCATTGTGTCTTTTTGAAGATGTGTTATACTAAGATTTCCTGTAATTACATGTAATAGCTAGAGGGGGAAGAAGGGGAAAGACAGCAAATGAAAGTCAGAAAAATTAATTCATTTCAATCTGTCACTAAGACTTTTACGAGCCAACCTGTAAATAACTCCACAGTTAAAGTAACTTTGTTTGCATAACTCAGCTCAAACCCCACAAAGCTGAGGGACCCGGTGTTTTTCCCCTTGCTTCTTGCACATGAAGTGCTATTTGAGACACTAATAGTCTGTAAATCCGACTCTGTGGCACAGCACCAGATTTGAGTGGATGAAACAAGCTCCCCGTGCCAGCATACATGCCTAAAATTAGCACCAAAGATATTGGATTCTCAAGTACTTTATTCCTTTTTTCCTCTCACAACAGGACTGGATTTTTGGCATGCTGCTGAGGACCAGTTAATAATATTAGCCTGTGGTTACTGCGCCATTAAAACAAACCAGAGTCGAGCACCTTTCGTCCATGAGATGAATAATAACAGCGCTCCCCCTCCCTCCCCAGCACACACCGCATCGAATTAGCCTACTGGGATAACTGGATGGTGTTGTTCAGGAGCCAGTGGACTTTGAGCTTTGCAATAATCATCTGCAGATGGCAGGAGAATGCGAGCCTGAGAAAGGTAAAGTGGCTGGGTGGCATCCGTCCAGAAGTCATCACGGGCTCCGGGACCCCCTTAATAATGTGTAGCGTTAGAGGGGACTGTGCCATCACGGATGGGCTTAGAAATCCTCATCAGCCACATCCCACCAGTGTCCTCCCGGCTGTACCTTTCCCTGGCTGTGAGAAAGCGGTGATGGGGCAGGGTGTCGGTGTTGTCGTAACCAACCGTTGGTGGGAGCTGGGTGGGGGGAAGCTCAGCAGGAGCAAATATTAGTGTCTGCATTCGGCAGTGTGGTGGGTCTCATTTCCCTGCCACCGCTCTGTGGTCCATGCAGGGAAGTGGGCACCTCCAGAGGGTATTCCCACCCATCCCAATGTAGCTGTTTGAGCTTGGATGGGTCCTCTGGAAGTGCATCTCTTTGCACTCCGTGTCAGGGAGCCAAGAATGGACTTGACCCCATGCTTGCATCCCAGCTGCAGTTGGGATCCCAGCCAGGAGCTGGAGCTCCCCGAGGAGCAGAGCCTGTCCCATCCCTTCCGGAGGTTTGGAGAGCTGCAGGATCTGGGTCCTCAAGTGCTCTCCAGCACGAGCTTCATGCAGATGGTGCTCGATGCCTTCAAAGCGTGGCCATGCAGTGCTGACAGTGAGCACCGAGGGATGGGGCACCCGTTAGAGCAAGGGGAACTCTGAGCAAAGGGGTAACTTCTGGGTCAAGGACAATGTGATCCAGAGAACGGAATAAACGGAAGAATGGGGGCGAAGTGCCACTGATTTTTCATAACCCAATCTGAAGGGCCCCAACAGCAAATGCTGTTTCACACCAGGATTTCAAAAAATCATTGCAGGCAGCACAGGTATTGGAGGAACACCCAGAGCCAATTTTCTCTTGTACTTAGCCCATGGAAAATACTACTAATGCCTCGTGCCCTGCAAGACTGAACTGACCCCAACTGGCCCAGCTTGTCTGGAGGCGTTTCTGCAAGCCTGACCTATTAAATATTCGTTTTTTGTTATTTCTCAACAAATACTTCCCTCCCCCCTTTTCTAATGAGGCATTTGGCTGGCCAGCACGTAGGGAACGGAGAAGTTCCATGACATCATTTGCAGGTGGGCCAGGCAGAGGTATCTTTACGGTCAGTTTTTTATTTTATTATAAATTACCACAAAAAATAACTTTTAAAAAAATAGTAATCTGACTGAAGTGCAGCCCAACAGCAGCAAAATTTCACATAGCCATCTACTCCAGTAGATTAGCAGCCTTTAGAAGAGGAAGCCAAAGGACCTCTTTTCTTGAGTGAACATTTTAAAAATCTCTAAATCTCTTGGATTTTTTCAATCCCAGAATAACTTCTAAAGCACAAGGATGCTTTTCTTTTTTAATCTTGTCAACAATTCCAAGTACAGATTTGTTCTGGAGAAGTCTGAGAGTCTGCCTTAGGTTCAGATAAGTGTAGGAGAGTTGGCATCTTTGTCTCGCTAAATTAATCCTCCAAACTCCACTCAACCATGGAGACCCCATAAATTTTAGTAGGACTGATGAGAAACCTACGCCTTTGTAGGAGGAGGCGTTCTGACTCCCATGTTTCCACTTTGGGTCAGACATAGCAATGTCTTAACACAACAGTCTTAAAATTTTCCATCATTTAAGAATTGTGTCAGCTCTGTTCAAACGGGAGTAAATGTTGAAGGGTTTTTTCTGTGTCCCAAATAAATTGGACCAAAAGCTATGTTTTAGTGACAGCATGGAGCATTCATTGCAAGACAATTCCTGCTGATAACACTCCGACAAACTATTCTTCGTATAAAATCTGCTTCTAGGGGTTTGGCTTTCAATGGAAAAAAGTCACTATGTGCCTTAATTTATTAAGAAGCTCCTGAGACTCACACCGTCTCTCTGCAGGGGTGAAGGCTGATCAAAAATGTAGAAAATTTAAAGTCCATTTCAGCTTAGATGGCGTGAGTTTGGGATAGCGAGTTCCTGAGTTAATGTAGGGTGAAGGTGCAGGCTAGAAAGCTGCAAGTGAGATTCAACTTGTTATTAGAGGACTGAAAATATATGGAGGGAAAATCTATCATCTTCATTTTCCACATGATTTCAAAGAAAAAAGAAACTACTTTGAGTTAAAGCTCTGAAAAAAAGATCACCTCTAATTCCATAAGTTATGGATCTATAAATCAGTCAAATAATATAGAGCTGGCCACAAGGCAAATATATCTTCTAGCACCAATAACTATAAGGGAGATTCTCTTATTCAAGAGTTGTTCATAATTCACTATAATTGGTAGGAAAGTGAGGGTCGAGACAACTTAATTCATTCGCAATTGGCAATGTTATTATTTCAGAACAAAAATACTGAATTATATGAAAACCATCTGGTGTCAACAGAAACCATCGCTACGGTCAAGCAACAGCTTGGTACAAGTGGATGCTGTTTTAAAAGTCCTGGGGCTGAAAGGTGGGTTGGTTCCAGCCCAGCGCTGCTGAAACAGGCACAAAAGCTTTGCTTTTAATAAGAGTGGTGTCACCCAAACCTGAAGAGTCCTGCTTATCTGTTGTTAAGGTGTCTTTACCTTTTTTTTAGGTTTTCATAGAGTTTTGAGAACTTGGCTGTTTGCAGGTAGTGCGGTGGAGGGGAGTGGGAGGCTGGCAATGACAGGGCTGTGCAAAGAAACTCCCGAAACTCCAGGAGAAGAATGAATCCTCCTCCTCGAGTGGCTTCAGATGGATGATGACTATTGGCAAAGGACTTTCAGCAGGGCAGAGAGGAGTGTAGCACTGTGCTACCCACCAGGATGAACAAACCCCAGGCTCTCCGCAGCCTCAAGCATTCAGTAAAGAAAAAAGCCAGAGTTTGGTTTTTTTTTTCTCAAGGCTTTGAACTTCGCTGGAGATGACTGTGTGATGTTTCCTGGGAGCAACTGCAACTCTGCTCTGGAGATCACAAGTTTTAAGAAGCCGGTGTATCTCCGGGGCTTTGACGCTCACCTGAGTCTTCACAGAGGTTCAGATCAAACCTCATCAAAATCAAACCTTTCCCTGAGCCTCTACGGTGCCTTGGAGGGGAGAGGGGCTCCCGTTCAGGTTTTTGACACTTTGCAGTTTAATCTCCAGCCAGAACAGGAACTGAAGTGAAAAAAAATAATCCTCAAACATCATTTTTTGTGGCAGCGGCTCCAGCAGGAGCCGGCAGGAGCCTGTCCCCAGGAGCCCACAGGGTCTGGGTTTTGCAGACTCAGGCAACTGGGAGCACTGGGATACCCTTAGGGGCAAGAACGTGAACACTGGGAGTGTTTGTGTGAGCTCAGACCCTCTGCCGGAGCCTTCTGAGGCCCGTCTGTCAGCAGCGCTGACATTAAATGTGCATCCCCACATCAAAGCCCCGCCGAGGCTGCTGACTTCCTACTAAGGAAAACAAGGGAAAACACATTTTCGGTGCGTGTTGTTTATTTTAACATGTTCTTAGTATTTGATTGATTTCTTTTTTCTTTTTTTTTTTTTTTTTCTTCAAGAAGCAAGCCTGGGGGGGGTTGGCTTGTTTTATGAGGAAATGAGAATAAATTTACCGGAGAAAGCTCGGGTGGCCCAGGCAGGTGCTGTCTCAGGGCTGTTGCTTTTTGGTTGCAGGTACCAGAGTACCTGGAGCAGGACCTGAGGATGCTGATGGAGCTGGGGAAGCTCCAGGGATGGGATGGATGGAGCTGCGGCTCCGGGGAAATTTTCTACTCAACAGTGTAGGGATGGAGGGACTTGTAAAGGGGCTACTGCTGCTAGAAAATGGGTATTTTTGGAGCAAAATGAAGCAAAGTGTCCCCAAATTTGAGATGCTCAAAATCAAAGCCCACATTTTTAAAACTACAGCACACCTGGGTTTTTTGGGAGAAAAAAAGGCAGAGCTGTTTTCTCTGTGCATTTGAAACTCCAGCTTTAGGGAAAGGCTCACGGACTGCTTAGAGAGCTCCATGCCTTTAGGATTCTTCATTGCTTATGGATGGTTTACAAATAATTTCTAATTCCTGTAGACATTAAGAAACATTATTTCCCAGCATAAAATACTCAGCTTCAGTGATCCCAAAATGAGTCCATCCTCTAAGCTGAAACCTGCCAAATGCAAACTGTACCCCAGGTTTCTTTTCCTTCGGGCTCAGGTGTGCAGCTTCTCAGTGTCTCCGCGCCGAGCTGCCCTGTCGTTAGCGACTGCTCCTAACGATATCACACGCAGCGGGAAACTGCGACTCCTCCACCTCTTGTCACTCAGCTGCCGCTGAGATTCACTACTGCGGGTAAACACAAAGCCTCAAATTAGTCATAGAAAGAGCCTTTCAGGAGAATTAAATCTGGTGTGAAGGAGTGAATCACAGCAGAGAGAATATCCAGAGAAATTTTAGCTGAAAGAGCATGAATTGCTGGCTGGGAGCACAGCCTGGAACAGGGAGCATTTGCTGCACGTTGCAGGGATACACAAGAAATATTTCCCCCCCCGCACGTCAGGTCCGTGCTTTGTTTTTGCCGAGTTATTTACACGGAGCAAAACTAATGCAAAAGCAGCGGCCAGTGTTAGGGACCAGATTGGAGCTGAACTTGCCTCAATATGAGGAATCTCAGACAGAAAGGGGGGTGCGGTGGCGCCAGGAGTCCAAAACAGCACAGAAAACCAGTGATGCTTCATTGTCCTCTCTGAAGCCCCCACTTCTCCTTGTGTCTAAAGACACTTTACAAGGGCTTCATGTGCAGGGGACATTAGCCCTGGGAAGTTGCAGTTCTCCTGACTTGCATATTTGTTCTTTTCTTATAAACACTTAGGAAAATGACTCTTCAACTAACAGTGATAAAGTTGGAGGGTTTTGGGGTTTTTTTGTGTACATTTGTAAAACCCTGACATCGGCATCAGTTATTTAACCTACAGGAGCACCAACTTTTGGAATCGAATGGTGCATGAAAGTCAAAAGATGCCAAATCTGTCCCACTTTAATTTCTTTTTTTTTCCCCATGAACTACAGTGATAGAGACCTTAGAAGAAAAGCCTGATTTCTTCCAGGTTTGGATAGAGGCTTTCCCGAAAAGCTCAAGTGAAAAAGAGAAAAAGTTAGAACTAGCTGGGAATGAGAGAGTTAAGGAACCTGCAGCTTCAACTGCTCTCGAGGGAGACAGGAAAGCCGTAGAGATTTGGCACTAATTGCAGGTCCCAAAAATTAGATCATAGCACATAATTATCCTCCAAAGTGTTCCCGGTGCCAAAATCTTAATATCTGGAATTGTTATAATTTGAAGTCATGTAGGAAATCCAGAGTTCCAATCAATTGCATTCCCATGCCCAGCCGCTCCATGTCATTGCCCGTTCCACAATAAAACGTACCTGGCATTGTGTACGGAATGAGTAACGATTCCTGTGCCGAAAGGGAAGAGGGAGAAACACCGAGAACTCTCTCAGCGGGAGCCGGCGGTGCTGGCAGGGGCTCAGCGCCCGTGAGTCAGCCCCTTGGCTCCTTGGCGAGCAGTCGTCCTGCCGCTGCCACCCCGCGTCCTCCCGCAGCCGCGCCGGGAGCTGCCCGTCTGCCCGGCAGATGCAGCTAAACTGCTCAGAAACCTCAAAAACATGTCCCTGGGTTTGGGTCCAGCTACGCTGGTGTGGGTTTAGTGACAGCAAAATGCTTGGAAGAGATGTGATGCCCCATCTGGTGGAAGGTCCCACGTGAGATCAAGCCATGGTCTGCTGCCGTCTCTGAAGGCATTGGACAAACCGCTATTCTCGACTGTATCGCAAAAGCCACAGAAATAGAAATACTGGCTCATTTCCAATCATGATTTCCATGGAGGGAGTAATATGAATGTAAACATGGAGGTTTGAGCCCACACGATGGGTTAACACTGGCCATCCTCCCCATCGGGATCGGTGGGAGGTGCTCGAGCAGTTTGGGGGTTTGCCGTCATGGGCATAAGATGTCTGCATAGAACTTTGTTTCCCTCCCAGATCCAGGCTTTTCCTGCAGCTCACCACAAAACACAGAGCTAGCACAGCTTTCCGCCCTCTGGGGCTACAGCATCCCATGGGATCAAACTCCCATTTTTTTGCACAATAGGTTCAGATAAAAGCAGCACAAACCCTGGTCACTCCATCCCACTCTCCTGCTCTGAGTTTGGCACTTGGGCGTTGACAACATGAGATCCCATCCCATCTCCCACAGATGTCCCCAGCTGGAGTCCTGCCCGTCCTCTCCTGCTTGAGCCCATCCGATGGAGCGCAATCGATGGGGGACATCTTCAGAAAAGAGCAACGTGTGTGCAAATCTGCTAGAAATCATATAAGCCCGGCTTGTGTCTTTCCTTCAGACATTCACCCAGCTCTTCAAAAGTCCCAGCCCTGGAGCCGGGCTGAATTAAATGCATTTGTTCCTAAAAAAACCAGATCATTGCACAAAATCCCTCAAACTCACAGGAATCCAACCAGCAGAGGGCATGAGCAGTCACTGCCATGCACCGCAATGCCCGAGGCCAAAGAAAAAGCTTTTTTGGGGTAAAAAACATGTGCAGGACAGGGTCCATCACCCCCATGGTGGCACAGGGAGCAAGCGCCGGCTCGTTCTGGCGTTAGGTGCCTGTTTTCCTCCGTGCACGTGCACAGCCAGGCAGTCAGCCACCACCAATACTCCAAACAACGCTGAAGCATGGGACGTGGAAGAAGAAAAGGAAGTTTTACATGGCACAGAGCTGGAGATTAAAAACATTCTGCCGGCAGAGATGCTGACGCCGGTGCAGCCCTCCTGCTGCCGGGGACCAGGGGCTCAGCTGAGGACGAGCAACTAAAACCTCGGCCCGGTAAGGAAGACACAGCAGCGCGGTGGCAGCTGAGCGTGTGGAGATTAAGGGCAGGACATGCCTTGGGATTTAGGATTTATTTCTTTTTTTTTTTTTTTTTTAACTTCCTGTTTATAGGTTGACTGTGTTTCCCCAGCGTTTGAACTTCTTCGTCATGCCGTTTCTCCGCTGCTCCTGACACTGAGTGAGAATTAAGAAGCTTCCTCTGAGCAAATAATCTTTATTTAAACAAGCGGCTGCCCTTGCCCCCGCAGCCAGAACCGTGCCAGTAAATGCCATTTTGCAGAAGGCAGGACGTGGGCGAAGCCCCTTCCCCGCAGCACCGCTGAAGGCCGGGCTGACGGTGCAAAGCTGCTCTGCTGAACAAGTATTTGGAGGCCTGATCTTGTTTTCCGTGAGCGAGAGAAGGAGCCTGAGCAGGACTGAGAATCTGGCACCGGTTTCTGGTACTGCACACTCGACCTCAGACCTGCCGAATTTTTCCATAACCCTGGCCTGCCCAGCTTCCCCCCCCTCCCTGGCCCCCAAACTTGTTGTGAGCGGTGGAGCGAGGAGGTGGCAGCTGTGTTTTTTCCTTTTCCTGCCTTTAATTATACTGCAGCAATCTCCAAACAAGATATTTTTCGATCAGGACCTGAAATGTTTATTTTGCTGGTCAAAAACTGAAGCTGCAGCCTGTGGTATGCATGGCATCTTACATATTTCTTTCTCTACTCACTGTCAAGTGACTCGATATTCCAACAGATACTGCCACAAAAGCGGGAAGTCAGATGCCTGGCGAGCTAATTAATCAATCAGTTTGCTATATTAGCAACCTTAAAGGAATTCTGATGCAGACCCAGTGCTTCAAGCTGCTGCGACATCTGCAGCCAATCATGCTTACATTACCCCATTAACAAATTGCATATGCGCTGAGCAGGATACCCCGCGGTTGGAGTGTGCAGGGAGCTCCTCGCAGTTTCTCGAAGTACCAGAGTCACTTGCATAAGCCGAGCAGGAAGGAGGGAGGACTTCTTCACCAGGAAAGGTTTATTTCGTGCTGGTTGCACTTGTTACTCGGACTCGGAGTAGTTTGAAGGAGGCCAGATTAGCTCAGGAGACTGGAGGGATTTAGCAGCCCTGCGATGGAATGGTAAAAGGGGTTTGAATAGATGTAGCCTTTATAAAATTCTTGTTATTATAAGGGCTGGCAGGTTTGCACATCCCTGGCTGGTGGGTGGGCTTGGGTGCTCTCTCTTGAAAGGGAAGCAATTTGCAGGCAGTTATAGCAATTCAGGGCAGTTTGGGAGCGAGGAGAGTGTTGCTTTGCTGGGAGCATTGTCCCATCCCACACAGTGACCCACCAGCATCGCCGGGAGGTGTTTCTCCCAGGGAGAGCTTGTTGCTGAGCACGCATCAAAGAGCCCCTTTTTGGGTGCTTTTTGGTTAAAGCCCAGCACTGACGCAGTGCTTGGGGTCCCGGTGTCTGGGTGATCTCTTGCATGTGGAGTGACAGGTAGCATGTCCCTGCAGCCCATCCACGACCTTCCCAGTGCCCAGGCTGGGATGTGGCCCCGCTGTTGCAACCAACAACATCCTACAGATGCCTTGGAGCAAGGAGGTAACTTCATCTCTGCTGTTACAAAGCCTGGATTCTAAACACTTTCCTCTCAAAAAACCTCTCTGCTATGTACCACGCAAATGAACATGTGCTTTATTTTCCTTCATTCGTTTCCAAGAACTGCTTCTGTTGAACAGGGAGCTGAGTGGTGCTTCACCTTGTTTTTACTGAGTGGCTTCAAACCCCAGAGTAACTCTAGCCTGTTTTGTGTTTGTCCTTCCTCAGTCCTTACAGCACCGTCGGGGCGGCAGATGCTTTGCAAACAGCTTTAAAGACAGATCCGGTGCCACAGAAGCGTTTGAGAGCTGCAGAGGAGAGTCAGGGCTCACAGAACATCATGTACCCTCGTACCGGGCATGAATCTCCCACTTTTATCTTTTGCTAGGGTACATCTTTAAACCTATTGTTCCCCCGATATAAGTTGTTTATAACTTTTACTGCTGAACAGGGAAGGAGGTTGCCAGTGTCGGTGGGAGATGAACAGCTCGGGGCCGACTTGTTCCCATTCGCCCTTTGCGAAGTGTCCACGTCTTCGCAGCATCCGTGTCCTCCAGCCCCATCAGCAGGAAGGTGTTTCCAGCACCCTCCATTCTGATGGAAATGGGGCTCCCGGCTGGTCTGGGGTGAGCCGGAGCTGCGCTGCTCCTGTAAAGATGTCCTGGAGAGCCCCTTTAAAGGCAGGAGTCTCTTTAAAGCAAGTGAAAATAAAATCCATCCAACTGTCAATTGCTGCTTTTCTTCCCCCTCCCGATTATTTGCTGCCTGATGACTTCACAGCAGAGGCACTGACGGGTTTTACTTGTTATTACATCGCACTTTACATCAGTGGGATCAGTAGCTTAATGAACCCCACTGGCCAGCACAGGCTCACCAAGGGCTCATTAGCATGTTGCTTTCTGCTGTGGCAGCTGCACTAATTGATCCCACGGATCGATCCCATGGATTGGAGTGTGTCTGGGGGCAGGGGGAGCTGGGTCGGGTTTTGGCACAGACCCCTGCGTGACACCAGAGCCGTGCGTGTGGAGGGGAGGCGCGGCCGGGGCACGGCTCTGCCCGGGGATGCTCCAACACCCGGGCTTGTGGGGCACAAGGGCTGTTTGGGGGTGAACGCACACAAGAGCATCGGTTTCCCAGTGCTGCTCTCTCTAGAGAGCTCCCTGTCCATCTTTTCCTATCCTTCAGATGCTTCTTGGCTCCGTTATCCAGGCTGCAGCTTCCAGCCTGGGGCAGCTGGAGGGAGTCGCACCCAATAGTGATGTGCATCCCTGGCGAGAGATAGAGTTAATCCAAAAACACCTCTATTTCGCAGACAGCGGGCTTCCTTCAGTGACAGGAAAGGTGAGTGAATCAACGGCTCTTTTATATGCTGTGTGCCCGTGGGCTTGGTTAGATAAACATCTGTGTTTTCAGTTGTATTCCTTGTATACACAATAAAACTTTAAGCTGGGTTTGGTGGAACTGCTCCTTCCAGGACATGGGCAGTCTGAGGCTTTCTCTTTTTTAATCCAATAAAGTAAATCCATGTTATTTGCAGCTCCATAAACTCAGTGCCACAGGTCAAGATGCTGCCAGGCTGCTTCTGCTGGTGCCCCACCGGCAGACGCCCCAGCCCTCAGCGAGATGTTTGCAGCTCGGACTCCGCATAGTGGAGCATATTCTAATTCCCAGGCATGTGTCATTAACAGGCCATGAGGAGTCTACAGGAGAAAAAGAAAAAAAAAGTGAAGAAATGTGAAAAAAATGAAAGAAAAGGGCACTAAAGTGGAGCAGAGCTTGGCTTAGTTCCCTAGTGAGTCTGAGAGCTTTGTGCAAGGAGCTCCTGCTGAGCACCAGCATGCGGACGCGAAGCGCGTAGAAGTTCCTTTTTCTGCTAAGGGCGATGTGAAAAGCCCGATTTCTGACTCTGCCAAGGACAGAACGGGAATCCTCTTATGAGGATTAAACTTTCAAGAAAAAAAAAAAATGTTCTTTTCTAAGGAAAGCCGTGCACTTCTCTTGTAATGCAGGTAATTAGAGAGAAAATGTTGGGCAGCCCGTTCCACTGTCAGCATGAGAAGCAGATCGAGGCAAATTTGGTGAATTTGCTATGATTTGGATTCGATCTTTCATATGTAGCTCCAGATTAAGTTATATTTTCCTGATAGGATTATCAGTTTAGCCCTTTATTCTCCCACTGTACAATCTTTCCAAAACTCCTCAGCTTCTGATCCTGTGCATTACTTACTTGGTCAGCACAGAACATGCTTTTGACTAGAGGCCAGTGACTTTTCCCATTGACATGGAGGAAATTTGGACCTCACCTCAACTGCAGAATCTTTTCTCATTTGTCTGCTTTATTGCCTTGTGGAGATTTGATCCTCCTCTGGAGTCACTTGGGCGAGTTCCAAGGGATACAGTTGGATTCGCCACTTCTTTGTTTCTCCTTCCAAGATGGAATGGACTTTTATGGAGTATAAAAATCAAAACACAAGCTATCACTTGTGTTTGCTACACAGCTCTTCCTGTGCGTTGGTGGAAGTGCTCTCCGAGGGGTTTGGAGCCTGTTGTACGATGTGTGGGATGGGGAAAGAAGGACTCGTGAGATGGAGATGGAGTGCTGTGAGGAGGTGACGTGCCTGCTCCAAATGCCCTGAAAAGCGAGGGACAAAGCCCAGCAGAGCATCGTGGTACTCGTGTCCCCCATCCTGCCTCACTCCCTGTAGTGGCACCAGCAGCGTATCTCTCAAGGTGGGAGATGCCCCTGTCAAGGCACCCTGTGTGACAGTGATATCTCTCCTCTGGGAGGAGGAGGAGGAGGGTGTCGGTGTCCCCAGGTGTGGGGCAGCCAGCGGCTCGCGGAGGAGGACGGTGCTGCTGTGACAAATGAGGGCTGCTGCAAGTGTAGCACTGATGCCATCTCATGCAAATGGCATTCTGCACTAATCTATGTTAACGAGTTTATCAACAGGGCTTCCACATCTCCTTCAGAGACAGGAGAAGCAGTAAGAGATGCGGCGGAGGTGTGATTTGAGGGGTGTCTGTGGCAGAAGGGACGGGAGGCAGAGGACGTGCCGTCCCTCTGCAAACACACCGGGGGGCTGAGGGGGATTCGCCCTCCTGTGCCCACCTCCATCCTCTGCTGTCTGAGCTGCCAACCCGGCGCTTGGGAGCAGAAATCCAATTTTTAGAAGAACAAGTCGCATCTGGAAAATAAGGAAGCTGCTTTTTAAGGCATCGTGCCTGAGATGAGGCATTGCTGCCTTGCCAAGGGATGTGTTCTTAGTTCATAAATAACTCAAGGAGAGTACACCTTATTATATACCTGGCCTGTCGCTACGAAGCTTTTCCTGTGGCGAAGCCAGGGCGAGATGCAAGCCAAGCAAAGTTGTATAACACACAGAGCAGCTTAGAGGTAAGAGGAAGTGCCAAGCAGAAAATTCATCTGAGAAAACCAAAGTCCATCAAGCACTTAATGGGCAAGTCGATACACAGCACGGAAAGTCAAAAGCTTCCTTGTAATCGCTCCGCCGTAATTCCCTGAACACCCTTCCCTTTCACAGCAGTTGGCATCGCACGGACACCGATCATTCACCAGGAAGAGCTGAGCACTTGGTGGAGATACACAAATGATGACATCAGATGCCCAAAATGCCTTTGATCCCCGGTGGGTGTTTGGCTTAGCGAGTTTATTTCCCAGCTCAGCAGTGTTCAAGTGGCATCGCTCGTGCTGGCGGTTCACAAAGCAGCAGTGGGCAGCCAGCCTGCCCCGAGGACATTCGCAAAATAAGGAGCAACTGTGCTGATAGCATTTCCTGCTTCAGCTCCGTGCTCGCAAACCAGTAAAGTTACTGTCTGGGAGTAATTTGGGGGAACCTGACTAGCAAGTGCAAAAAATCAGTGCAAATGTGTGACTCCTCTAGACTTAATTGCAGGGGAGCATCTGTTTACATTCCGGTATCCAAAAGGCACCATCGCCTATTGGGAAGTTTGCAGCCTGCAAAGACGGCATGCTACTGAGTGAAGTTTTGAAAATAATATACTGTCATTCACCAGTTCCGTGCAGTTGCATCTGTTCAGCCACTGGCCAGAACCACCCTATTAAATCCACAACTGTGGGTATAAGTATCTCTAAGAGCCTTCGTTGAACTCCCTATCACAATCTTTAAAGCAATCATTTTGATTGCTCCCACTTTAGCAATTACGGCTGAGGGACACATTTTCAGCTTTGGAAAATGATATGCCTAGCCCAGTTTCCTTATGCATAAGTCTCTCATATACATATATATATACACACAACCATATTTACACGCTTTCGTGTGCTAAACGGCTTCTAAACTCCTGCCTGTCAAGAAGCTGGCTGATGTACGAGCAGGATTCCTGTCTGATGGCTGTGTGATGTGTGCCAACAGCTCCCTCTGGGTTTTTTGTCTAAGATTTACTTCAGATACAGAAAAATCAGACAGCGTCTTTGTTCCCAGCATTATTTTTGGCAATGGACTGTACGGAGCATGACCCATCCTCACAGCCTGGTTGCACGGGCTCTAGACAGCAGCTCCTCGGGGCCAGCACAACCTGGGGTGACGAGACAAGCTCTGTAATGGAAACGATTGTGCCTTTGTGTCTGGGAAGTCAGAAAGTGTCATTCTTTGAAAGACGGAGTCTATTTTGGAAAGAGCATCTCGAGCTGAGATGGGCTGGAGCTTTCCAGGGCACCATGGAGACATCCAGTTGCATAAACCTGACAGTCACTGGGAGACGGTCTGCTGGAAAGCACCGCAAATTCCCCCTCTCCTGTGCAACACAAAGCATCAATGACCTCAGTCCTTGGCCATCCTGTCCATCTCCAGCTGAAAATGTTAGAGGGAATAACATCTCAGGAGCCCCTCCCATAAGTTGTGAACCAAGGCAGTTAATTTTACAGCTACTAAAATATACCAAAGTTCAAAACAATAGCTTTGCGAGTTGACTAACTGGTGAAAGGGAGCCAAAAGCAGGAGATACATGGATTTATAATGAGGTGAGCAGTGGGCAGAGGCGGAGCTGGAGTCCCTGCACCCAGATTTGAAGGCAACAGATTCATACTGAATTTCACCAGCCGAGTGTCTGGTGCTGTGTTTTTGCAGCCACCGGTGTTGGTCTAATAAGATCTCAGATGAGAAGCAGGCTGCTTTGCTTCTTCATTCGTCAAAACTGGAAAGAAATAGCTGACCATCTTGGAAAAATTCTGTGGAACTTGGTAGAAATGGGACTGAGCGTGCCATGGAAATTTAATAGAGTCCTATGCAGAAATTACTGTAAATACTTGTAGAATTTAATAAGTGCTTTTATGCTTCCTGTTGGGTTATTTTTAACACTCTTGTAGAATTCCATAGTGGGATATGATTATGTATTAAATTTTAATAGTTGTTTTTAAAAAAAAAAATCTGTTGAACGCTATCATTTTCTATTAGGTTATACAAGATGCCTCCATTTGTAGTGTTTTTCTGCTTCCAAACAAAGTCTGAACAGATTTAAACACTTGTACACAAGCAAAATAATCATAGCTCAGGGAAGATATTAATGAAATCCAGGATGGAAAAATGTTCAGGAAGCTGCTGTAGTGTGTCTATTTTCAATTTCAGTTCACACAGGTGAATTCAAGAGCAAACCAAGGTTCACCCCATCCTAACTGTATTTGGGGGCACTGTGAAAACCCTGAACTTTGAGGTGTTCCTTAAGGAAGTCTCCTTGATTCATATCTTCCTTTGTGATCAAGGAAAAGCTTTCCTGCAATTTGAAGAGACTGTATACATTTTGTGCCTTTTCTAATCTAACCCCATGTGGTACAGATCAAAAGCCTTCATGTAGTTCAGTGCATGAAGCTCAGTAATCTTGTGTCCTGAAGGAATTATCCCCCAGGAAGACATCCAAGTCTTCTGTGAAGACGTCCGTTGCCTTCTATCATTATGTGTGCTCATCTGGTTGTATAATTAATCACTACGATATCTGTAGGACCGACACGGTCACGTCTCATTAGCTGGTTCACCACGCATTCATTAGTGAGGCATCATCAGAACATCTTTGGTTTTTAAGACCATGCTAGGTTTTCACAAATCACACACAATTTTTACCAGAGTGCTTGGGAATGGTGGTTGAATTCAAGTCCCATTGGGCAAGGGGTGAATTGTTCTCTGCAAGCTCATGAGCTGAGTGTGCCAAGATGAAGAAAGATTGAGGAGGATGTGGTCAGCTGCAAATATCATGTGAGTGTTCCCAGTATTTGGGGTGGCTAACTTTTTTGGCAGGATTTGGGTAGGAGAAAATTTGCTAATGAAAGAAGAAAAATAAAGAGAAGATGACCAGACGAGGGTGCCACCACACTGTCCTCCAGCCTTGATACATCAGGAGCTGAAAGTCTCCCCCATAAGGGCTTCTTCAGCTTTGGTAGCTGAATTTCTGAGCTGACTCCTTCCAGCTGTATTTCCTGGTTGTGTTCATCTTCCATGGCCAAGTTGGTGCCACGGAGGGTTCAGCAGTAGGGCAGTGGCCAATGTCTCAAAGGCAGAGGGCTGCCCAGGCACCTTCAGCTTCGGCCATAAGGGAAGGGCATCATCTGAGCGATGGGCAAGTGCAGGGATCTGTGTCCAGGGTTTTGTAACAGATGACGTCTACTCCAAGCTGCTCCAAAGGGTGATGCAAATGCCTGCGAGAAGCAGACGCTTTTTCCGCGGATTCTGTCTCCATTTATTTGTCATGTAGGCAGTATTCGTTCTGACTCCATTTACTTATCTAAATACGTTGCGTGCTTACTAATACAGACAGCGTGCTCCCTTTTTTTAGCTTGAGAAGGAAAGTCTCATGAAATATGTTACCGGTCTAAATTATTCCATGACTTGCCTACATTTCAAATTAACTGGAGGAATATCAACAAACATAATGGCAATTCTTTTCCAATCCCATCTCCTCCAGTCAGTCTTTGACCCACTTATCAGACACTTGTAATTACAAAAATAATCAGGAGAAGAAAATTCAGCAGTGCTGAATCCACACTACTGTACTTTTTTTTTCTTTTTTCTTTTTCTTTTTTTTTTTTTGGACTTGTGAAACTCTTCGTTTCTGTTGGACATACACCAGCCTGACATTGTAGAAACACAGCTGGCTAAATCCATTGCGTCTTATTACAGGTTATCAATTCTCCTGTGCAATAAACACATTTGACAATTAGCAGTGAATTGATGAGTGACTCAGTTTGGGCTTTGCCGTTTAGAGGAGACTATTTCTTTACCGTTTTGCGCTTAACAGAAAAGCTCACGATACAAGCTTAATTTGTAGAAAGTGCAAAAAGCTGGTAAAGCCATTAGCATTTCTTATAACCAAAATGACAAATGGTCTTTACATTAATCTCAAATCACTTCTTTAAAGCAAGGATCAGGAAAGAATTTTCCTCGAAAGGATATTGCTGTCCAAGCAGGGAGCTGCTGCTGTGGGGCTTTCTCACCTTCTGTGGGACCCATATCGTAAGGGACTGCCAGGCTGCCTTTCTGGGCTTGATAAAGCATAAAGCCACCCGTTTAATTTGCTTTGATGAATCTTCTACTTCTACCAAAAAAAAAAAAAAAAAAAAAAAGACAGAATTGCAAACTTTGCATAGACAAAGGACCAAACCACACTGTGACTCACACCATACAGTAACCTTTTAGGAGTAATATTGCAGTAATTCAGATTTAACTTGTTCAGTTCCATGTCTTACTGCAATTAAACTGGGATATTTGGCCAGCTGGCTTTTTTCGATTCCAGAGCTTTATTTAGGGGAAAAAATCTGCCAATGCCAACCACCATATCAAAGCTCTATAGTAGTCTGAAAATAAGGACTGAAAGAGACTTTGGAGGAGGAACCTGTTCCTTCCCTCTCCCCTAAGGCAAGACGTCACCTCTCCACTCCCCAGGAACCAGCTTCCCCAGTTGCCCAGTCAGTACCAGTTCATGGCAGCATTTCTTCCATTCAGCTTTATAGAGCGATGCATCAGCCTCACTGGCTAAAATGGACATTCATCAGGAAAAACGCAAGCTACTTTCAGTGCAGTCTCAGAAAACAGCCGGTCAGCTTTGATCTTTGCAATGTGCAAATAAAATGAGGCTGGTGAGAGAAAGAAATCTCTTTCCTTTCTGTTTGCCAAGCACATTAATATGTTCTTGATCCCCAAATGATTCTCATTTACTCACTGTAATCACAATACTTTAGTTTTTCTTTTTTTTTTTTATGATTTTTGCTGCTTTGGATTTTTTTGTGGGTATTTTTTCTAATCATGAGTTTTTTCTACTCATGCAAGCTGAGTATTTTCTTACTGGCAAACTTGTCCTTAACTTTGCTTTACAAATGCACTTTTTCCTTCATTTTGTTTCCCCCTGCTCCTAGCCGGTGCAGGGATTTGCTCCGGCAGTGGAAACAAAGGGTCCGCTTGGTGCTGAGGAAAAGTAAAGATGACAAGGAGTAGCTTCGGTCTGAGAAGCAGCATGAAAATGCCCCACGAGTATCCATTAGTGAGGGAAAGAGTTTGTTTGGCTAATCTCCCAGTCCAAATGCCAACTGGATTTGGGTTGGGTTTTGGGGCAGGGGGGCTTTTTGTCTTTGGAAAGAACAGCAGCTTAGGCATCGCAGTGGTCTCTCTATTCTAGAAAAAAGGATGGCTGAGGGGGGACCTTATCAACACTTACAAATACTGACGGGGGGGGGTCAGGAGGATGGGACCAGGCTCTTCTCAGTGGTGCCCAGGGCCAGGACAAGGGGTAACGGGCACAAACTTGACCATGGGAAGTTCCATCTAAACCTGAGGAGGAACTTCTTTCCCTTGAGGGTGGCAGAGCCCTGGCCCAGGCTGCCCAGGGAGGTGGGGGAGTCTCCGTCTCTGGAGACATCCCAAACCCGCCTGGAGGCGTTCCTGTGCCCCCTGCTCTGGGGGACCCTGCTCTGGGGGGGGTGGGACTGGGTGATCTCCAGAGGGCCCTGCCAACCCTATGATTCTATGATTCTATGATTTGCTGATCACTTTATATAGTGATCCTCATATATACGAGGAAATATTTAAACAGAGTGAGGTGTCAGCCTAGTGATGCTCCAGACCTCCTCGGGGGGCACAAGGGGTCCCATCGTGAAGCACGAGCCGGCGGTTTAGGATGTTGCTGTTAGAGGCCATAAGAATTCACCGCCTCTGCTAATCAGTGCTATATGCGACGCCGTGTGCTGGTGCTTCTTGAGCCTTCAAGCTGTGTTTCACACTCCAAGCACAAGCTGCTGGGCCCCGTGTTCCCGTGGTTAATGGGTTACTACCTGCGAGCTGTACATGGGTGTAAACACGCTCTGGGGTTACTGCAAGGTAACTTTGTTCAGGACACGGGGAGGCAGGCTTAAAACAAGATGCCTCGCTTTGCATCTGCCACAGATGTAGAAAACAAAACCAAAAAAAAAAAACAAAAAAGCACATAGAGTGATTTCCTACAGCTCAGCTGATGCATGGTAACTTGTTAAACCTCAGTAACTTGAAAGCTCTTCCTGGCAGTTGAAATATAGCTCTCCCTGGGCTGGCAGTGTTTTAGCAGAATACAATGGCACCTCATAATATTTAGTGATGCTTCTTAAAAAAATATGTCCAAATTATATCATACAGGAAATACGTAGGAGGTAACAAAGAGTAGTGGGTGAAAAGCAGAGGTTCCCAAATCAATCTGTTGTGAAAATCATCTGCAGGTTCCAATAACTGTGTCAGCTGAATCGCTTGGGCTGCTTTTGTGTGCAGAATCATGCAGGAAATCCCAACAAAGCAGAGTTTCTCGTAAGACTTCTGGTGCATCAGCCTGTGGTCTGAGCCAGAAAGAAACCACAAAACAATCGCTCTCCTCGCTGTGCGGCTACTACAAGTCCCAGGTGGAACCTGGAAATGAAATGTGTGTGTGTGTCAAAACATTGCAGGACTTTCCAAAATCCTCTTTTTGGATGTAGTTACAGAAACAAGCACATGATGAGGGTCAGGGGGTCGTTCTCTATATTATACATTGTTCTCTCATCAGCCTGGCTGGAATTGACCCAGCGACTTAATTTATTTAAGAATACATTAAAACGTTTCTTATATGTCTCAGATTTGAGCGCCCAAGATCATGTATCGCTTTGGAACATCTTTAAGGAAACTTTAGAGCTTTTATATACTTTACTGAACAATGGACCCATTTCTTCGTTGTTGTCCTGAGATGGATATCTGCTGAACCAGAAATGTATACACAGTGAGGAGAATTGGCTCTAAAAAGTTTTTAAAGCTAATTTATATTCAAGGCTTGGTTAAGGAGCTGGATTATCCTATTCTTACCTTTTAGAGGACCACAATAAGGAAGGTAGCAGACTGACAATGGTAACACAAGAGACGCTTGCAAGTCCAGTCTAAATGTTATTAGTGCCTTCTGGATGCCTGGTAGATATGCAGGGCTTGATCTCTATTATGGAGTTCTCTCAAAACCACACAGCCTTCCTCTCTTGGAGGAATCATCACCAAGATGGGAAATCTTGGTCCTCATCACCAAGAAGGGAAATCTCAGCGGTAGGCCTCATGGGTTACCTGTGGCAGGGGAAAGCAGAGACGGCAGCGTCAAAAACCTCTGGGTTTGTGCCGACGTTGTTCCCTCGATGTTGTGATGAAGCGCCCAGCGAGGTGTCCCAGTTTGGCTGCTGTCTATAACCACCATGTCTTGCAATGTTGACACTCACATGTTGACACTCACATGTCTCTGGCGAAGCAGCACAACACCCTGGAAATGACAAACAAGTTAACATTAAAGCAGAAGAGTTAATTCTCTTAAAAGTCTCATGAAGAGAGGGATATTATAATTTGTCCACTAGCACTTTAGCTGGCTGAGATTCCAGCTAGGAAATGTTCTCAGTAGAAATGGAACTTTTTTGTTATTATTATTATTTCCTAAAATCCTATTGATAAATAATTTTCTCAGATTTCTTCAGCAATGTTCTTGATCCTGTTTTCATCGGATCATGAAAAAGAGAGACGTCTGCAATTTCTTTTTTCTTTAAGGGTGAATTTCACCCCTTTTGCAAAGTTTATGAACTACCCAAGTCCCTTTTAAATCCTACCCTGTAGTTTTAAGAAAATGTCATAGTTTTCATCTTGCAGCAAAATCTCTTGGAGAGCAGAAGTAAGAATTCTGGCATACCGGCAGAAAAATTAACAGAAGAGAAGGGTTTTTTAGGTTTGTTAGGGAGATATTACTGGATAAAAAGCTGGGAAGTAGCACATAGATTATATAGAGTAAAAAAAAAAAAAATCTTTATGCCAAGGATCTGGTCTTGTTGTCTTCCTCTGTAAAATACCCAGAAAAATGCTGGCACTATATGAAACTAGCAGTGAGACTGAGGCTGAAAGCACTAAGGCTATGCTGAAATTGAAGTCTTGTTAAATTAATTTTTTTCCAGGGTTTGCGAGAGCTATTTCCCTTCCACCTGCTGACCAAACAGGATAGCAGTAAAATACTTCCTCTTAGTGACTCACAAATCTGTCGGAGGTGATGAGGCCCAAGGGGAGTTTGATGATGTCTTAAATAGCGATTTGCTTTTCACCTCTTGGCAAACGGTGTGCTCCGGACTGGTAACACTAGCTGCTTTTCCAGGCTATGGAAATGGGAACCAAGAAATGTCTGTTGTTCCTTGTTTTGCTCTCAGGAGATTTCCGTCAGGCAGATACAGCTCAGTGCAATTCGAGATGTACAAAAAAGAAAGGAGGACAATTTCAGAAGCGTTCAGTGATGTGCTATCTCTTGGAGGCTGAAAAATTGTTCGTTAAAGCTAATAGTCCCATATCCCTGCTAGGAACGGGATCTCTCCCCCGCTACATGAAACAAGGTCTTTATTTGTTCAAAAATTATTTTGGTGGGGGGATTCTTCCATTTCAGGGTATGGAAAGACAAGAGACCCACAGCCCTGGGAGCAGACATCTCCCTACAGAAGGTCTGACACTGGCCTGTTGAAATAATGGGCCCCAATCTTTTTCCAAAGGGAAAATCATAGAATCATGGAATGGTTCGGGTTGGAAGGGACCTTAAAGCCCATCCTGTTCCACCCCCTGCCCTGGGCAGGGACACCTCCCACCAGCCCAGGTTGCTCCAAGCCCCATCCAACCTGGCCTTGAACCCCTCCAGGGATGGGGCAGCCACAGCTTCTCTGGGCAACCTGGGCCAGGGGCTCACGCCCCTCACAGCAAAGGATTTGCTCTTAATATGTAATCAAAATCTCCCCTCTTTCAGTGTAAAATCATTACCCCTCATTCTATCGCTCCCCTCCCTGATCCAGAGTCTCTCCCCAGCTTTCCTGGAGCACCTTTAGGGAGTGGAAGGGGCTTCAAGGTCTCCCTGGAGACTTCTCTTCTCCAGGCTGAACACCCCCAAGTCAAAGGTTTCTTTGGCCCAGCACAGCTCACTCGACACAGTCCTCAAGGTATCTCCATATCGACAATAATTACTATCGGAGGACACTGCTCCTCTAACTGACAGCCAGAAAGCCAGGAGACAGTTTGCTCCAGTAAATCTCAACTGGAGTTTTTTCATTTCTATTTCCCTGCCATAGAGGCAAGACAACAACGGAAGATTAAAGTGAATTATTATATGCTATGGGTTTCGGAAACATCCTTTTGCTTCCTTCCTAGGTCATGCACAGTCCTGCGGTTTGCAGCTCGGCTCCTGTTTCCAGTCCGGTAGCTTTCCATTCACATCGTGCCGAGCCGCGTCTCCAAACGTCCGACTAAACGTGTCTCCCGGTGTGTTTGTAAGGGGAAATGATTAACTCCAACCGTCTATAGAAAGCAATACTTCCTATTTCAAGACACTCCCTTCAAAGCTGAGTGTGGGGAAAAAAAAAATCACTATGATGGTTTCAAATAAAAATATGCTGCACTTTTTGCAAAAACTTTTTGGTGTTTTCCATGAAGGATAAAGAGAAGTTTCTGTGGGGGAATATCTGCCATCTTGAAGCAAAATTATCCACTGTTTCCCCATATGAAATAAAATCCTGTGCATCCGATGAAACTACTCATTTCTAGGTAACTTTAGTCGGAGTGCTAAACTAAAGCATAAACTGACAATCTAGTAAATTAAAGAAATTGGATATTTAGCTGCACAACTCTTAACATTTGGACTTGCATTTAACTGATGATCTGAAAACAAGGTGACACCCATGAACCCTCAGGCGCAAAAAGCTTCGGTTTTATTTTCTTTTGTTTCAGAAATGCATTCAGGACTGAGACATTTATTCGAAATATCCTCCCAGCTCCCCAGACCCGCTGAAGGTTTTAAACAAAAGTTAAAGAAGGAAAGAAGCATAAGCAAATTTCAAGGGACAAGATTAATTACTGCGCATCTGTGGGTTTTTTCCCATTCTGCTAATAATCTACCCTGGAATATTTTTGTGTTGTTTTCACTGTGCTAAAGTGTGCCAGCAGATTCTGACTGAAGTTACCCGAAGACATCTGAGCAGTTCTTCACTCAGTGCTGGCCTCCAGTTAGCGACTGCCTCGAAAGCCAAATGAAACCAGTCCTCTTCCAGCGGGGTCACATTTGTTAGCAAACCTTAAAATTGAGATGCTGCTTTTTCTTTTCCTGAGTCATCAGTTTGTCTGTGCCATAACGCTTCCAGAAGGAGGGAGTTTTCTGCAGGCATCTACGAGGGGGGATATTGAGGAAAAAGGCTCAGAATTCCTAGCAGGAGGTTTCAAAGTCAGTGGCAACTTGAGGCACTTGTAGGTAAACATGATATCTAGGATGGAGCCATTCCCATGCGTATGTAGAGCAATCGCTCTCTCCCTAAAACCAAAAAGAAATGTTCCCAGTTTACATATTTCCAGTTTACATAGCATGGAAGGCTTACGTAAGTAACAGGGGAAAAGAGAAAAATTTAATGAATTTGCAACAGCCCAGCTAGGCACGGTATCCAAAGCTAAACCTGTCAGGATCTGGACTGGGGAGGATGCTCGTTGGGAGAGCTGACAAGTGAGACTGTGGAACTACAAAGATTTATTGTATACCAAAATAATTCCTATGCTTGCTTAGCAAAGTTGCTGCCCCGGAGTAAATGCTCTCAAAAATATTTTCCATCGCGAACTCCAAGTCCTGTTTCTTGCCCAGATTCCATCACAACAAACAGCCCGAGGATTTACGTGCCTCTCGCTTACCTTGGGGTGACTGCCTGATGTAGAGGTTTTATGGAGACGAGAGGGAAGGAGCGCAGCCCCCCTTGGCAGTCACGGCAGAGGGGAACTGGGGACCGGTCCATCCTCGTCTGAGCTGAGATGCCCAGGTGGGATCCTGGGAGACCGGTGTTGTTTCAGCCCTTGGTCTGGTGGATCTGTTGTAAGAGCAGAGCCAGGACATGTCTAGCCCGGGGCTAACAGTGACCAACCTCAAACTCACTAGGTTTTTTTCAGACACAATAAGAGGCATTTTCAGAGGCGTTACATCACTTCCTCGCAGTGGATACCAGACTTTAAAAAGAGCAGATTTCGGATAATGCTGGGGAGGTTTGAAATTCTCATTCTTTTTTTCATATGCAGATGACCCAGAAAAATGGGGCAGAATGTCCTCTTCAGAAAAGACCTTTATTTGTTCTCTGGCAGTTCCTGATCTGCTGCTCAGCAGCTAGAACTGGCTTACCCAAAAGCCATCACCACCTTGTTGATGTGCAAACTTCTACATCAAAGTCAAATTCATCTGCTTTGACTTCAGGGTGTCTGAAAGTTAGATGACTAATCCTGGGCTTATGCCCTGGCCTCCCTTTTTATTCCCTGAAGAAAAACAGACAAGTCCAAAGTTTTGCTCTGCCCGACTGTCGGCACGGGTCTGAGGATGAGACGAACCTGCGCCTTCTCATGGGGATCGTACATAACAAGCCCAGGCTGAGGTGTAAGCAGCCTATTTATAGGATTTCAATAATAAATCAGGAAAATTATATTGTCATAGCAATAGAAATACCAAAATAGTGTCTCTGTACCACTGCCCATCCACATAGCTCCTTCTGCTGATAAAGATGGCATGGAAATGAGAGGAGGGAAAAACAGCAACAGCTTCTGGGATAAACCGGGCTCAAAAAGTGGCAAATGGAAAAGGAAAAGAAAGATGCGGCTGTATTAAAGATCACAGGATAAATGAACCACAGGTGTAACAAGAGCTGAAGAGAGAGGCAGATGCAAAGTCGATGCGTTCAGGAATGAGAAGGGAGGTCCCTGCCTTGTGTGGGGCACTGGGACCAGCCAGGATCTGGCCCATGGAGCAGGTGCAGAGGAAGATGTGGGGAATCAGGGCGGTGGAGAAGAAACCAAAATAGCTTTGTTTAGGCTAGGAAAAGGAGGAAAAGGCGAGGAAAAGGATTGCTTTCTATAAATAGTCTAGGTAAAACCCCAGGGAAGGGAGATAGTTATTTAAGCTAAAGGACAATGTTGGCCCTGAATCAAACTGCTTGTGAGTAAATAGAGGGTGGAAACATGAAGAAGGTTTCTGAGCATCACAGTGAAGATGTTCTGAAACAACTTTCCAGTCGCAGCAGGAACCTGAGCACTTCTAAATCCGTCCGAGCAGGAAATTGATCTCAGTGCCAAGATATCTTCCAGATCTACATCCATATTACTCATGCTTTATTTCATCTTTATTTTGCCAATGATAAATTTTGCCCTGCCTGCCAGAAACTAGGACTGGACAAAATCTTGAGAGATTGTGTAGCTGATAGCCTGACTGAAGGCAGGGTCATTCATATTGATGGGAGTTGGGCTGGCCCTTTCCGAACATCCACAAGTGACATCCTACAGCCTTCTAGGCCTCCACCCGCCTTATTATTGCAACATTTTGTTCATGGATTGGGGGTTTTTCCTGTGATCAGGTCTTATCTCCCTCTCAGCAGTTAAAGCTCATCATTAGGCTGATAACAGCTAATGGACCACTGCAAGAATGGTGGTATTTTTTGCCCTGGGAGAAAATCCCATGAAATCTCCTTGAGAAAAACCTCACTCAACAAAGACTATGGAAACAAACCAAAACCAGGACTGGTGACACTGTTTTGAATATTGCTGTTGAGAAAACAGAGAAACTGAGGAAAATGGGTTCAATTTTCCTCTCCTCTAATAAGGCCTTTTATATCACCATATACAGAGAAGTTTGATAGTGATACAGGAAAAACCCTCATTCCCACAAAAACTTTGGTGCACGCTTTCCAGCAGCAGTGCATGAGGATAAACCAAGGTCGTCGTTCTTTTGGGATTAGCATCATGCAATATTTTGGCTTGGCTCTCAACCTAGTAAAAAAAAAATAATAAAATTCTAGCCCCGTTTACACAGAGTTGCATTCACTATTTTCTTTTGTCTTCTTTATATTTGAGGTAAATTGTGCAAGACAGGTACTAGCGTTTGAAGTAGTTAATACATTGGGCAAAGTGTTTTCCTTCCTATATAGAAGACATTTCTGACTCTTCGCCTTAAAGCAAGCTATATATAACAAATAAGTTATTTTATAAAAGCTGTGTCAATTTACATAGGAATTCTTGGTATGGAAGGAGAGATAAATAAATAATATTTTTTTTTTCTCTTTCAGCTTCTGAAAAAAAATCAGTTTCACTCTACCTTAAACTTCTAATTTAATCAGGCTGTTGTAATCTTGAGACAGTCACCACTGAATTGACCAAAGTACAGCAAAGCAAGAAAATAGCTTTTTCACAGCTGAAAATGAGTCAACTGTCCATCTCAGCCTCAAATCAAGAAAAGACAAGGCTTGCTGCATGCCAAGGTGGGGAAGGGACTGAGGTTTTGTTGATAAAAGCAGGCTATGACCCCCTCTTACCCTGATGAATAGTAATAGCCCTATGCTCCTAACCGGGAGTGTAAAAATAACCTGTGCCAAGTACATCATCATCCATCTCCCTCACATATCACGTCTGAACCTTCATACCCCAATCAAACATCAGTGGGTGGTTATCAAGGGCTGATGAACAACCTCTCTTCTTCGGAAATTCTCTATTTAATAGAAGCTCCTTCTATGTCTCCACAGTTGCACCAGGAGCCCTGTCCATCTCCCACGGCCTAAAAAAAAGCCATTCGTGAAAGCAGGCAAGCACAAGGGCTGAGTAAACTTGGACACAGCTCTCAGCCAAATTATGAGCGTGTTGCCAAACATGGAGAAAAGTGCCTCTGATTCTTCTGTTAAGGCGTCCAAGGAGGGCCACAAAATTATAGTTCAAACTATAAACAGAATGAGTACATTTTGTTCATTTTCCTGTTCTCTTTATAATCGATGCAATATGAAGAGTTGCTATCAGTGGAGAGTTATACAATCAGATGGCAGCAATAAAAAGAACGTTAGCAAGTCGAGGACATCATAGGAGGTTGACTGAAGGAAGCAGTTATAAAACAAGACCGTTTATATCTATTTAGATGAGAACATCAGATTCCTGACAGTCATTTTGATGTCTGTCTACCCACTTAATACTCAACTAATGGGCATCTGCGTCCTGATTTACAGCGGTTGCCCAGAGAAGGATCAGTACCGAGGATTATATATGCATGGACACGGCTCTTTGTGCACCTTGTATAAGATGTATGTTACACACAGTGACAGAGAGCCATATAGAGGTGAGATAATCTTATGTACACACTATATGCATATGCAGACTTTCATAGTTATTGTCTGGTTTACCGTTTCCTCATTCTACTAGACTCATGGAAGGTTTTGGTTTTTGTTATTGCTATTTTAGCACCAATTGGACTACAGGTTCAGAGTCTTTCAAATCCGTGGTGTGGAGAATACAATAAGTACAAGTTGGGCGTCTCCACCAGCTGTCAGCAGGGAGCCTTTACTGTAGCATCTTTTGTTCTTTGGCATCTGAAAAGGTCCTGGTTCTCAGATGGTCTTCAGGCTTGTTTTCTTCTCTTACAGCCATCTCTCCTCTGATATCTGCAGAATGTGCTTGGAAAATCTAGAGACTATCAAAATGAGAGCTGTAAAGCTTTAAAAACAAACAGACATTTCACCTGTCTCTAATCAGCCCCATCTCATGGTTTGGCTTTGATTTCCCCAGTGCAGAAAAGAAACGTATAGGATTTTAATTTCCTTGGCTCCCAAGAGCAGTATGAATGAGACTGCAGCATTGCATTCGGCTTGTGTTATTAATGGGCTCCATGCTTGCAAACGTCTCATTCAATATATTTGCTCAAAGTGCTTCCAAAAAGGGGGAAAAAGAAGAAAGAAAACATCAGGTTTCTAGGTCTAATGTATGTGACCTGACAGCATGAATACATTAGATCTTCTACAGAAACATACAATTCCAGCACTGTGCATTGGATCTCTAGCCTTTTTATCTTCATCTGGACTCTAATCAGCGTGCGAGCGTACTGCCTGGAAATAAGCCCTATTTTCCTGCCATTCTGGCTCATACTTTCTATCCATTTGAAAGGGTATGACATGCCTCCTTATAGAGTCACTGTAAGCTGGGAATGCTTCTGAGCTCTCTGTTCAAGCATCCTGAGCATCTTCCAATACAAGTGCTTTCTTTTTTTGCCGAGTTGCTTGGCCCCATCGATGCCAGAGCCAAGACTCCCCCAGATCCTCTGCAGGCACAAGGCAGCATGGCTCTGCTGAAGGCCATATGCTCGTGTCTCGCTGCTGAGGATCTCATACATCATTTTCCAGTCATAAAGAAGGTAAGGTCCAATAATCCTAAACTGAGACCTATGAGCTCTCAGTTGTCTTCTGAAACTTCATGGCATTTCCCCACTTCGTGTCTGGTTTTCCCTTCCCATGCTCTGGCTTATCTGCAAGCCTTTAAGTTCTTAAAAGGAAGAGCTGGTTTATATTATGCATCTGGACAGTGTCTAACACAGGAGGGCCCCAGTTTGATTAGGGTCTCTTGTGACTACCGTAATACAAATACTGCTAATAAAATGCATTCAAATAGGAAAAAAGGCAGTGATGCTTCTTTTCCAGTTAGCTCTTACCTTGGGAAAGGCTGGGGGAGATGGGCTTGTGAGCCAAAGGCAAGGTGGCCCCACCAGCCATCCTGGCACGGACAGCCCTGTGAGCTCCAAACCCAACTGAGCAAGAGCTGACCTTGTCCGTGCAATGCCCTCCTGTGCCGGGAGTGCTCTGCGCATCCAAATGTGCCACATATTTGCCTTCCCAAAGCAGGGCCTGCTTCTGTTAACAGCAATTAATCACTTCGTAGCCAGTCTTTTATTATTATGAACACAGCAGATGTGTTTCCATTAATAGGTCCCCAAGTGAGCCTTATCCAGCATCACTGATACTTAATGAAGGAGATTATGTGGCCTAAATAGAGCTTTAATTTTCAGCATCCTCCCATTTCTATCTGCACTACCAAGTAAGCAAACAAAATGAAGCAGGAATCTTGTTACGGGCTCAGTTACAGTACCTAGAATAAACTTGCTGCCAAATAATAAAATGTGTCCACTAGTTTAATGTGATTAGTAATAGCTAAAACTTGCACCGGTACTTTTACAAGGATCTGAAACAAAACATTAAAAACAAGCGCGTAGATGTCTTTATACTGTAGTGGTAATTCAAAGCTCTCCGCTTCCCCAATTAACCTCAATATTTGAGCAATGAGAGGGCAGGCAGCTGACTCCCCAAGGACATGTCTGTCTCCAGAATATTGTTCAATCTCAGGGAATTTTTCAAGTGTGCTGGTTGCCATTAAAAAGTCATCACTTCCAACAGTGGCTAAGACCTAGCAAGTCTTTGGGCGCTTATGAAATAGTGTCTCACTGATGATGGTAGCCCTGAGGGTTACCGAGCCGTGGCACGTGAGGCTTTCCGGCGTGAGAGCTGGGTCCACGGCGAGTGCCACCGCACTGGGGCAGAGTCAGGCCCCGGAGGTGGGATGCAGGCACTGGGCAGAGCATCACTCAGCTGGGATCTGCATCCCTCTGCGGCTGGCTGTTTGCAGGCATCCCGGGTGAGGTGGGCATCGCTACACATGGACGTGTCCCCGATGAACCGCCCCGATGCTGCTCTGCACCTGCCCCATAAATAATCAGCAATAAAATCTCTGCTCTGTCCTGGAGCCTCTGACTTTTCTCTTCCCGGAGAGCAAGGAGCCACCACGGGTAGCAGGCACAGGGCTCGGCTGTTCTTCCAGCAGTTTTCTGAAGAGGATGTTTTCCAAAGCATTTTCTTTAAAAGGTTAGACTTTGCAATCATTTTTGCTCCCCTAAATTATTTCTAGAACCAGATCTATTCTACCCAAAAGGCTTCCTCACCCATTTTCTCCTCTGCATTGTCTGGGGCTTATCGAAATTTTGTCTTTAACTTACTTGGATCTTAAAAGCAGACAGTCAAGAGGCTACATCTACTCCTTATTCCTGGCACAGTAAATAGAGGAGGCAGTTTCTTGCATAACAGAGACAAAAAAAAAAAATCCTGTGCATTTAAAATAAGTCTTCTGGGATTCATAAGGAGCA
Organism: Rhinoptilus africanus; assembly: GCA_013400135.1. Lineage (NCBI taxonomy): Eukaryota > Metazoa > Chordata > Aves > Charadriiformes > Glareolidae > Rhinoptilus > Rhinoptilus africanus. The sequence continues at coordinate 1,123,517 of VXBO01002870.1, forward strand.
CCTCCACAGTATAAACATATCATATAATTTTAAAGTCCAGAAGGATCATCTAATAAATTCTACAGATCTGTCTTCCACTGGTCTGTGCAATAAAGGATATTAAAATATGTAGAGTCTGCAGTATGGAGCCACTGGAGAGGGAGTTCAGTCACTCAAGACGAAGTATTTAGCCGTTAGACAGTGACAAACTGTCTTTGTCCCCATAGGCAAGGTGGGAGTGCAGTCACATTTAAAATCACGGGGTGTTGTTCTATAGATCGCAGTAACTCACGAGCGTGTTTTCAGTCCCTGCACGAAATGCTTGAGGTATCACAGATTGGAAAAACGATGAACTTTCTTTCTCACACACATCAAACCAGCTTTACCATAAAAAAAAAAAAAATAGATAGCTATCAAATGATCACTCTTAGCCATGTCTCTTTAAAACAAAACAAAACAAAGTGTTGCGTTTTCAATTAAAGCCCAATTAATTTGAATAAAGTGAGGAAATCACATCTGGGCCATTGCTGCTATACAGCTTCTAACCACAGCATGCGTGAGGTTACGTCAAGGACTTGCTTGTCAACTTTGCTTTAACTCACATATGGGACCGGGTATGAAAGAAAACCCAAGAGTTTTTACTTTCTGCAGTAAAAGCCAAACTAACATAAAATGAGATTAATGGCAACAGCAGTGACTGCTTTCATTTCCCAATGAACTTTCTCAATAGTACCAGTAATCAAGATCAGGTTGGCTTTTCTTCTTTGTTTTTTTTTTTTTTCTTTTTTTCAGAAAAAAAGAAACCCTACTTTTCATCAAAGAAAAGAAAAAGAGATACTTAAAATACATAGACACATCTGTTCTCCCATATTCACAACATTACATCTCTCTCCATGTGATGCATAATGAATCATCTCAGTGTGTTTTGCTTTATAGTTTTGTACAAATCCAATTCCTTATGACTATTACTGTAATAATAATATTTTCCAATTCAAGAGTACCTTTCATTATGAGTTTCTCAATGCAAGAAACTGTAACAAGAAGTGAGGTGTGTTGAACCCATTTAAGCAGCTAGAAAAGGGGAGGCACAGCTGTAATTACCAGAATTAGAATTTGTCTTATAATGGGGAGAAGATAATGGTGCAGATAATAATTTTTTTTTATGCAGACATATAATTTTCACTTCGTTTGGGTTAAACAAGCAGGCATTGTCATCTTCATTTTTAATGCTTGGAAAAGCAAGGCTTACGGCACCTTACAAATGCTTTTGTCTTTTTTCTCTTTCTCAAGAAGAATGAAGCTGCATCCACGGTGCATGCCAAGCAGGGGAGAGTTCCCACCCAAGCCACTGCCGGCCCCGTTCGATGAACACGGGGCAGAGGTCCTGCAGCTCACCCATCTTTTGGAGGGATGCTGCTGAGGCTTTACCAGAGCAGAGAAATGAACATCCAGCATCCCACATTCCGGTCCTTACTCTGCTGCTGACTGGATGCCCTCAGGCAACATGTTTGCCTTTCTAGGCTCCACTCAGTACGGCTATGGATATTACTGATGCTCCTCAAGGACCAAAATTATATGAGGTTTTCTTTTCCTTCCCCATGGCTCCTTGGAAAAGGTGATCTGAGCTAACTGTTTTCCAATGAATTAGTTAAACCACAGTAAACCCCAGTTCAGACGCTCTGGATTAGTGGGGATTAATGCTCCTAAATAGGTACCAAAGACATATCTACATGCTTCCAGTCAGTGGAAAACCACAGAACTTAGACACTTACATCGGTTTTATAGGAACTGTTAATCTGATTTGGCAGCAGTAATTAACAGTTCCTCGAAAGATATAGATCCTGATTCATTTGACTATGTGTCTTAAATGCTGCATGAGGACAAAAGTCTTGTTTGTGTTTGCTACCAACGTCCAACGGGAGCGAAGGAATGTTCTCTGCAGCAAGGAATGATAATGATGATTCTTTATTTTATAAAAAAAAAAAAAGGAAAAAGAAAAAAAAAGAAAAGAAGAGAGAAGAAAGAGCAAGAATCCTTGATTCAATTAAGTCTTAGTCATGTAAATAGTTGGGAGTTTCCAGAAAGTAATGTCTTTATAGCAGGATGCCAATGTAGTGTATAATTAAAATGTAAAAAATGTAGGAAGGTCGCCAAGCCTTTGATAATAAACAAGATTTTCCTAACCCACCCATGACTTGGCATTTTGATCCTGAAATTTATCAACAGGAAAAGGTGATGATTTCTTTTTTTGGACTGGAATGGAAAATAAGTGAGTTTGTAGAGAAATAAATCTTGTTCACAAACTTTATTTGGTCATTACAAAGGCTTTTAGTATTTGATCACACTTTAAACGAGAAGGATTTTCTGGAAAGGATTTTTGTTTTGTTTGATTGGGTGCTTTATATAATAACTGCTTTCTATTGTATAATATGAAAAGCAATGCAAAGCAATCAGTTTTTACATAACAACAATTTAATTACAATAATTTAATTCAGCTTTACTGTGCTGTACCAGAACGATAACAAGACTAAGCCTGACACTGGCAGCAGATACCAGTGTTTAGCACAGAGGAATCCCAAAATGTCATTGAATACTTTCTCCAGTTTCTCAAGCAGAACTCCTAAGCAACTTCATTATCAAGCCCTACGCAGTTTTGTTATTATTTATACCCTCCTCTGATCTGGGAATTAGGTGAAGCCATTGACATAAGGAGACTGAATGTTGTATGATACTGTATAGATGCAATATCATCGAGCAGCGGCAAACAGTAGGAACTTGTTAATATCCCACCTAAAGCCCTAAGTCCAGGAAGAGTTTTCTGTGGACTTCAGGCCCTGAATGAGGGTGAATTTAAAAATGCAATATTGTCTTTTACTTTATTACACTTACCCTTGCATGAGAGTAGTCATTAAATGGAATATCGTAAGTAGTGAAACTTCTTACATGAAGTAGAAAGGGCAAACAGAAAGGAAAGGCTTTTGAACTCTAACTTTTGCTTCTTATAAAGTTCCTTCTGGTGTGGTCAAGTCTTATGGAACTGGCAGAAAGCTGAATCCATGTCTGATAGGACTTTTCCATCTGTGCTCTTCATTGCCCTTTCATCATGAACCTCCAGTAGCGTAAATGCCTTTTGCCAACGTTCGATACTTAACCCCGCATGAGCTGCAAGCTGGCAAAAGAGAGACAATCCAGAATAAAACCTGTTCAGAGCTAAGCAGCTTGCTCAGCTGTGAAGTTAACCCTCCAAATGGTTTACTACTGGTGCCCCAGTTGGGTGCGACCATGGTAAGGAATGAAAAAAATTTGGACGCGAGTCCTGCCCTCCTCACCAGAGAGTGGAAAGTTTCAGCACCCCCGAGAAGCCACAAATTTAAGCTTCACTTACACTTCAAAGTAGGAGTCTCCAAATATCCATGATCTCCAGGGCAGGTTCTTGATTCTTTGTCCCCTTGAACATTTATTTTTCCTTGCAGCACTGTGTAAAGTCCAGGCTTTACATTTTAAACCATAAATAGGTAAGATCAGTAAAATATCACATGGCATGTATCCTCCCTGATTAGTCACTGATGAACAGTTTGGTCTACAGATTTTCTCATCCAGGTGTCTTTGATGTAAGGCTTGTTCCTCCCTATCTTTTCATGGAGGGGTTGTTGTAATCACAAAGCTTGAACTTTTGCAAAACACAAACTGTGTGATTTCATCAGAATTTATTTGCAATCAGGCAGCTAAAAAGTAACATTATGGCTAGAAAATGCAAGCAAAAACAAATAACTAGTCATATATTGTTCAGCTAGACTTCTCAAAGTGTATTCATGTGTTTTAATATAACACCAAGCATGTTCGCATTTTTTATTACAGAATATATCATTCAGCAGCCTGCAATACAACAGTTCAGACTGTTGGCAGCAGTGATCCAGTTTCCATTTCTTTGAGTGCAAGATTCAGGGTGTGGAAACTTTCTACTTCCTTGGAAACTCTTCTGAAAACGGGTTTTCACTCAATTCAGCCTCTAAGTGTTTAAGAGGTGACTGAAATTCTGAAAGTGGACTGACTGTTTTAGTGCCATTGGCAACCTTGTGAAGTTTCTCACTATGTGAAGGAAAAGAGGGGGATAAAAGTGGGGGAGAAGTCTACGTTATTAAAAATATAACTCAGGATTTTCAGTGAGCACCTCCTCTCTCTCTCCTTCTACTCCTTTGAAAAGCAGGAGGTGAAAATAGCATGATACTTTTCACTTCGAAATATTATTCACCCTCTGCATCAAAATTTCTACCCATGCAGCTGTAGCTTCACTTTCTGCTATTGCTCAGCGCCGGTGATTCCATGTGATTGGCTAAAGGCTTCATTTAACCAAAAAAAGAAATACACTTCAGAAAATTCCCACCCTTGTCCAAGTAGCAGGCAAGATTTTGGCTGAATATATGCCATGACTAGAAGAATATTCCAAAAGAAAGTAGCAATGGGACACTGTTGACTGACCTGAGACAGAGGACCCCATAGGATGGGATTAATTTCACCCAAGTTTACCGTTAGGCATCTGTTTGAAGCCGATCGTCTGCAGTCCCTCTCGAGTCACTGGTGGTGGGAGATGCCTGCTTTCAGAGGGTGATTCACCCCATCCGGAGCTGGGTGCATGAATCACCCTCTGCATGCTCTTGCCATTCCCTGCTGACAGTGGCAGAAAGCAGAGGATGATCTCAGGCCATGTGCCGCTCCGAAGTGGCTGCTGCCAAGCGGGATGAGTGCGGTGCACAGATTTATCTCCCCTGTGAGGCCGTTGACAGTGTGCGTGCTACAGGACTTGGGGAGGCTTGTCTTTGCTGATGCTCCATCTGCCATGGTACAGTCAGGTCAAGAGACAGATTTTGTTGCTTCAGACATATACAAAATCAGCAGCAACCTACAGAAGGCTAATTTAGAAAAGGTAGTCACTGCTCAGCGTTATTAATAGGTCACGATTAGCTGGGGAAGAAAGAGACACTTCTGCGGCTGTTGAGTAGTAAGGGATTCTTCTGAAGCTGGACTAGATGGAAACATGCATTATTTAAAAGTCCATTGTAGTATTGGTCCATCTACCAACGGACCATCAATGGACTATCTATGGACCATCAGCACCTTAAGAGAAGAAAAACAATAAAACTACTGGTAAATTCAAAGACAGAAATAAACGCAGCCTTTCTCAGGGTTTATTCAGAAAAAAAAAGAAAAATAAAAAAAAACCCCTGCCTTCCTCAAGCTGTATCTCATCTCACTGTGTGTGATTTTACAATGGTGCCACCAGTTCGGAACTGGGGACTCACCAGTCCCAAGACACTAAAAGACAGCCAGGGCACTGCTCTGAAATAACTTTCTCCAAGTGATACAGTTGAGCCTGTGGCCGTACGGCAAACAGGAGCCAGGACAGGGGAGTCCCGACTCAGATCTCTAATTTATTCACAGTAATCTCACAGGTTTATTGAGGCCTTAACACATATCCTAGATATTAGGCAGTTGCAAGATTGTCATATAATAGGGAAAACTTGTGAAACCTGTGTTCAAATAGCTTTCTCTATTGCTTTATTTACAACTGGCATAGCTGGCTGGAAAAGGCTTCTGTAGCCAGGAGTTTGATGTATTTTTGTGTAGTATTTAACAAGACAGTCATAAGATTTTATGAACTTTCTGCCTCATTGGAATAGTCTGATTTGTGTCTCTGTTTAACTTTGGTCTCTTAATCTTGTCCTAATCTCACTTTCTTCTTTTATATACTTTTTTTTTTCACTCCACTTTTACATCTTGACATTCCTTACCTTTGGGCAACCTTCGTTGTACAAGGGAAAAATTAGTACTGAACAAACTAACCTTGGGATGGTTAAAGAAATAACTCTTTTCCCAATGGAAATATCTGAAATTCCTCAGCAATACCATGAGAAACTAATCTTGAATTTGATCTGATTTTACAGGATGAGTCATGGTTTCTGACTCAAGAAAAGTAAACTTCTTGATTATAGTTGAGGTATCTCATCTTTAATGAAAAGACGCTATTTATTTTGTTACTTTCCCTCTAACCAAAGAAAATTTATTATTTTCTTTCTCTGTTGCCAATGCATTATCAATATTAATAGCTGACATCCACTGTGGACCGAGTAAGATGTGGAAACATAACATTTCTCACCAACCAGCCAAAGGAGACAAGGCAGGACCCAAAGGAATGGGGGGGAGTTTGCAATGAAGAGCTTCCCGAGCTGCGCAGTGAGCGGGTTCAGGGACAGCAAAGCATCATCTCGGCTGTACTCTCCTGACCTCTGTTTCGAGTTGGCTGTATCACTTTTTGTTGTTGTTGCTGTTTTAATGGAACTTCTTGGAACAGACTGTGCGTTTCTCAGGGTAAGGCTAAGGCACATGCCATAACACGTTATTTTCAGTCGCCATGGAAGGAATGGGGCGGCTTTTATATCCCGGATGAGGTTTTCTTGGTAGTCCCTGGGATTTATTCACCCCACTGGCAAGTCTGTATGAGGAGCGAAACACTCTGTAATGTCATTCCTCAGTCCCAGTGCTGTGTTTGCATTACTGCACCCAGATGTCCATCACCTGTCAGATTTACAAGAGACTTTTTTTTCTTTATTGGTAATTATAGTAGCTTCCTATATGGCACTTGCCTTTAGGTGTGGATGGGAGCTGTGCCTTTTTTGCGTGAATGTGGCAAAGTCATGCAACCCCGTAAGCCTCGGCTTAAAATAAAAAGCAGATAAATAATAAATAATAACATAAAAAGTAATAAAAAGAGTGTGAAGTGAGCAGAAAGCAAATGCACACCCTAGTCTTGTATTTATCCTAATTCGTACTTGACTTATACATCAATGACATCAATGGATTTACCAGCCCAGGGACACGAGAGGGAACTGGCTTGTCCTGGCTCGCTGGCCCGGCAGTGATGGGGACACACCTCGAAAGCTGACACCTGAATTAGGGTACCAAAACCCAAAGCAGCCTGGATGTTGTCTAGGCTATTGCAGGAGCTGAGCTTTAAAGCAGATGCTGGCTTGGAGGGGAACTGGTTAGGATGCCGCTGCTTCACTTGCTGGGAGAGAACAAGTGTATTAAATTATGAATATTTTATTATTGTTATCTACAATAAAACAGCTATGCTCACTGCTGTCAGAATGCTGTGGCAGAAAGAAATACTATTGAATTATTAATTCCTGAAGGCTGATTAATAGGAAGGATGCTAGAAAATTTTGCAACTAGAAATTCAAAGCCTGCGCATACTTAGCCGTGAACAACTAGATGTGGTACTTAGGGACATGGTTTAGTAGTGGTTTTTGTCGGGGTAGGTTAGTGGTTGGATGTGATGATCTTGAAGGTCCCTTCCAACCTCGCTGATTCTATGATTCTGTGATTCTCTAACTATCACCTGGTCCAGACTTTCGGTCTGACAACTAGAGTATTTGGCATCATGCACACAACCAAACAATACTTAAAATAATTACACAAACACACTAACCTGGCAATAGGTTAGCAGCAAAAGACAACTGAAAGAATTTAATTTACAATTTATTACTCAAAAAATACAAAAATAAAACAAAAGCCTCTTGCCAGCTGCTCCTTTTAACCGAGCCAGTTCAGCACGTGGTACAAAGCGGATTGCCCAGACTGACACAGGCTGAATGTCTGATTTATAGATTTGTCCTCTTTTTGACATGTGCAACTGAAATCTAATTTCAGCTGTTGTTTCTACAAGGTAAAGATGTTGCTGTAACTATCTGATGCAGTTGTTAACTTTTTAACTTGCTGATTCACTGCCGTGCCTTCTTCTGTAAGCAAGGTCCAAAGAAAGGATAAGAGTGTGAAACAGCATGTGCTGGGAAAATGGAAATTCCTTTTGCTGCTGGTCCAGCATTGTCTTAGCCGGAGTTCTGGGTTGTGGTGGCTGCAGCTCCACTCCTCCTGCAGGTACAGGATCAGAAGGGGTGTTGGGAATGGTGGGAGAAGGCAGTGGGAGGCACTCAAAACCCAGGTGGCTTCTTGCAGCTGTTTACTCTTTCTTCTTCCCTGTTGATATTCGCAACCTGGAGCAGCTCTGCAGTAGCAGCCTGGTTGGCACAGCGGATCGGATTCCGGATGGAGGACATGGTCACCCCTGCTTGCTTCCATTTTGGTCCATGTAGGACATTGAGGAGCAGTGGGGTCCGTATCCCACCAGGTAATTCTTAGCTGTGCTGGAAGGAAGCAGGTCTATCAGCAAGGCCAAGTAGAGAGTTGACAGCTTCTCCACTCACAGGGCTGCCTTCTAGCTTTTTTTCCTCAAGCAGGTTCCATTTCAGTGCAATGCAACCACTTTAAAGCCACGTGCATTCCCTGGGAGCGCTGTAAGGGCTCAAAGGATACGTTTTTCACGGGGTGCATATTGCCTGTTTTCATTCAGATCTATTCTATGACAATTACAGAAGCAAAGCTGATGGCATATATGGCTAATGACAACAAGGAGTTGGGCAACAAATTCCATCAAGGACAGAAAACATCGCTAAGGGCCAGAAAGTCATTTAGAGTAAAGGAATAAACATCTAGTATCAGAATAAACAAACTGCTAGAGAAGGTGAGGGAAAAGACTCCTGTAACTATAAGGCACACGCTGGAGCTTCATTAGCAGATACTCAAATCACCATATCTCACCTTGTTTCTACCTTTTGGGATGGTCTCGCAGAATACTGACCATCTCTAGCTCTGAAGGAAGGAAGCATAGAGCTGAGGAGCCCATGGGAAAAATGCAACTGGGGTTTGTTTTTTTTTTTTTTCCATTTTGATAAACGTACACTTAGTATTAGCAGAGCAAAACAAGTTTCTTGGGTGACAGAAGAAGGTATTATCATCCCCTGCCACCGGTGACTATAGCGAAAGGGCAGTGCTTGTGGCTCAGAAGCTCTGTGTACCTGGGACTGCGTGATACAGAACCAAAACACTATCCCTGACCCAAAGATGCTACGATTCAGAAGGCTCGTTTCTTAATAACTTCAAAAACACGTAGAGCATTAGTCATGGAGAATTACACTTATGTTAAGTGCATTTATCCCGTGGTCCCATGGCTACAGCGTGAAAGCTTGTTGGGAACCAGCCTGCCCTGGTGGTTGGTTGAAGCACATGGACTCCGAGCTCTTTCTTATGACTCTGATTCCCCTTCAAGATGTGCCACATCACACGTTCATGCTCTCAGGGCACATGGGAGTATCCAATCAATTTAAGAAGGGATGTAATCCATCCATATCAAAACTAGGTTCTGTGGAAGCAGTGGCAGCATCTGCAGCTAGAGCAGCTTAGCTTACATTTATTTTACATTGAGGAAATTTAAGACAGTAAAAGAACATATTTTGGCTAGCCTTAATCCTTAGCAAACTCCTAACGATTTAGACAGCTGCTCATTTCTGAAGGACGAACACATCTCAAAGAGTAAAGGTTAATATCTGTGAGAGAAACTTCCCCCCCCCCCCCCCCCCCCTCTTTTTTTTTTTTCTTTTT
>VXBO01002870.1:1133011-1165322 GCA_013400135.1 Rhinoptilus africanus
AGATTTTTTTTCCAGATGGAGACTGTTGGCTTGTTTGTTTGTTTGTTATAAATTGTACCCAACAAAGAGGTTAAGAAAGTTCTCGATTTTATATATTTTTTTTTTCTTTTAGGGGGAGGGGAACTAGCAAACTTAAACTGAGGAAATCCAGGCAGCCAGAGATGTCTGGACTATCCTAAAATATGTCGCCCTGATTTCTGCAAAAACAATAAATTTCACAAAGCTACAGTCAGTTGACAGAACATATCCAAGGGATAGAAATTTCTTTATCTTGAGTTCAAGGATGCTTCAGCCAACGGACTTGTTGGAGATTTATTCCAAATTCTACTTGAATATAATCTACTTCAGCACATACCGTCTTATCGTACAGCTACTCAATAAAAGTGTTCATAAGCAGCAATTTTCTATTTCACCCCTCTCTTCGGCAGTGTGGCAAGGGCATTGCCCAACCATCTTGGCAAAGTAGGCACAACCGTGGGCACTCTCCGACCCCACTCTTTCCTCCTCTCCTGCCTCTGCCCCCCAGGCTCCTTTTCCAACCACACGCCAGAGGTCTCGGTGGAAATGGAAAATGTCCGAATGTGTATAAATATTTCCTTATGTCGGTAATATTAGCAACTTGAATAAGCTGTCCTTGGACATGCTGAGCTGATCGTTTCTCTCAGTGTTACTCCAGTTAAATCACTGGATGGGTTCGAGGGGTTTTCACCACCTCAATGGAGAGTGTGGTCTGGCCCTCCAGCTCTGAGCCACCGCTGCTACTCAAATCCAAGAAGAAGGAGGTTGAAATGCTAACGGAGCCATCCCTCCTTTGGATTGTGTGCTGTTGTTACCTCCCAGTTGGAAAATAGCACAGTGTACCTTGGCCTGGAGACATCAGCCTTTAGGAAATTTCAACAAGTAAAGATGCAAAATTGAGAGGAGCCTGAAGACAGTTAAATAATAAAGGAGACCTTGAAAGATAATATTGTAATGTAAAAAAAAAAAAAAAAAGACAATACATCGATCTAAGGATCCGTTTGATCATTGGAAATAAGAAAAAGAGCGAGATAATATGCATGTGATAGAAGAGGGGATGGATTGCTTGAGAGCTCATCTAAGGAAGACATTCTAGTATATTATGCTCCATTCTGGCAGCATGATGAGGGGAAATTGCTGCCAAAGAGGAGGATAGCTAGAGGAGAAAAGCAAACAGAAAGAAAGGATAGGAAACATGTCAGACTTGGTTGTGAAGACAGGTCAGCAGAGGTACACATGTCCTTGTTTGTGTAGCGACAATATCGAGTGGAGCAAATCGCACCTAGCTATGTAATTTTAAGACAGTGGAAACATGGGGGGATGCTGAGACCAGTGAACAGCCTCATCCTGTCAAAAGCCTGTGCTGGTGTATGGGTCCCGTTGCAGAAGAGTAAGGTGAGATGGAGGAGGTCTGGGTACAAAACGGGATAAACCAGCACCATTCAGCATTGTATCACCAACTAATGTATGTGAGGGCCCAGCAGGACTTCGAGGAGGGAAAATGTCCATTTTTCAGGATGGCAAAGAGACGAAAGAGGTAGGATTGGGTCAGCAGGCACCTCCCAGCATCGCCCGAGCCCTGCCTGTGCCGAGCCCTGCCGGCGGCGCTGCTCCATGCCCTGCCCCTGGCAGCCCCTCGCTGCGGCTGCTGGTGCTGCAGCTCGCTGCCGTGATGGATGGACTGATGGGATCCCCATTCCCACACTTTCCAACATACATCTGCAAATCCTAAGAGGGACAAATGCAGACCAGCTGCCAATTGGCCTTATGGATTTAAGGGCTAACATCCAGTTGGCATCCAGCGGGTTATTCACACTGGAATAGGAAGCAAACTTCTTGCTGCAATTACCCTCCAATTTCTACTGTTTACCCCAGGAATAAACTAATTGCTGCTGTAAAACACCCATCCCACCAGGTCCAGGAGCAAAGTATGGAAGAAACGAATGTCAGCCAGTTGGTCAGTGGCCAAATGACTGGCCAGAGGCCAACTGGCATCCCATGACTTATTCGCAATGGAGGAGCGCTCGAGTGCCTTGCAGAAGATAACCTGCCTGGCATTTTCTGCTGTTTACCCTCCAAATACACCAAATGTCACACGGTAAATCAGTGTTTCCCTGGTGGCCTGGCAGAAATATGGCAACCAGGGCAGGTCTTCATTCTCCCACTGAATAACGTCTAGTTATTTGAGAGTTAGGAGCAGGGTGTGAAAGGGAAGAGCAAGCAGGCTGGAGAAGGGCTAGGCAATTTCCATGGAGATGTACAGAGGATCTCTCTCAGTGATTCAGCCCTAAATGCCACCTGACACTGTAATCTTGAGTCTCTTTTCTTCTTTTTTTCTATTTGTTTGCAAGAAACACGGCAGGGGATATTGTGCCGCTGCTGGCAGGCTGGTGGGTTTGCCTGCCAAAGAAAAGAGCAGAGCACCACCTTGCAGCTCTTGATCCCTGCCTTTGATTTGCTGTCACTGGGTTGTCTGGGGCTCGGGATCCCTTTGGGAGGGGGCAGACTGATTTGAAAGCACGCCTGCAAGCAGCACACCCCGTCCCTCCCAGCCACACAGCTTTCCATCAGCTTCGCATCCCGTCCAGGGGCAGCCAGCCTGGATGGAGCCGGTCCACCTCCGTTTCCAGCTGCAACCCCGGAGGAGGATCTCACAGGGATGTCTCTTAATTGCAGTGCACTCCATAATCACTCCTCTGTTTCTGTCTTTCTAAATTCTGCTCGCAGTGGCGAAGCCAATTTTGGACACCAGGAGTAAATATTTTTTGTTTTTCCCTTTAGTGTTTTTATCCCAGCAAAGAGGAGTGACAAGAGTGAGTCACTGTGTGGCATTTTGCAAAATATCCCCAGAAAAGTGTTTGCCTGAAAAAGTGAAAAACCTAGACATAGGAGAGGTGACAGGATCCTTTAGGGCCTCCCAAAATTCTGGGAATGGAATATTCCAGGATGGGTGGACAGCGATAAGCAATAAAAAAGCAGCTAACTCCAGAGCTGTTTGAGTGCTTGACTTTTGCCTGGTAGATATTAGCAGTTGTATCGGATTGCATGCCTGACTTTTCCTCTTTTTCCATGAGGAATGACGCTTAGCTCAGCAGCTCGGGTCCCCACGCTAACCCTCTGCTCCAGGCTGGGCTTTGCCGAGCTGCCGTCCTCCCTCCGTAACGGCAGCGGGATCTGCCCCACGGAGGAGCCCCTGAACCCCTGGCCCTGCTCCCGCTGCCTCAGTTTGTCACCGAGGTCTGGGACAAGCAAAAGACACACCACGATGTGCCCGGGGGCAGCAGCCTTGGTCCTTACGCAGGTGGGAAGGGTGCAGGGGGGCAGAGAGCTGCAGAGAGATCTCAGCAAAACAGCCTGCAAAAGTGCAAGGGTTCAGTGCTTTTGCATTTCTACTCCTCTCTGGTGAGACTGCATCGAGAGTACTGCATCCAGCTCTGGAGTCCTCAGCACAAGGACATGGAGCTGTTGGAGCGGGGCCAGAGGAGGACATNCAGTTATCATCAGGCTCTCACTGCTGAAATCAGCACCAAGGGACTCACCGCCTCCCGTGGAAACAGCCAGCAGCTCCAGGTAAACTCAGTGCATCATGGACAGGGACACAGGAACCTTAAAATCATGACAAGATAATTAGGGAAAAAAAATTGGGAAAAAATCCAAAATTACCCAACCTAGTTAACTCTAAAAATGCCCTGCCTCCTTTAAAACAATGCCTTGTGTCACTTGTTCTTAAAGCTTGCAAGCACCTTAGCCTAGTATTTTTTCTTCATCAAATGTGAATGTTCCCCTTAAAAGAAAAAAAACACAATAGAACCTATGTACATCGCTGCAAGACTGTAAAATTTAATAGCAAACAGATTACATACTTAGCAATAGACTAAGCACAATTAGGCCTCACATTCCTCTCACTCCTATAAATAACTCTCAGTTTCCTCTCTGTGTCTGCAAATTTCATTAGTATGATGGAAAGAAAAGAAAAATATGCACACACACACATGCACACACACGGGCAGACAGACGCACAAAAGCCCTGAGCTCTCTTTTCTTGCAAAGTCCAGAGCTGATCTCTCAATCAAGGGTTTTGTTCAGCCTGGGGGAGGAGCGGGGAGTTAAAACACCCCCCTCCACCAACCCTTGGGCCATGTGTTCCTGGCCACGAAGGGAAAATTTTCTGCAGATGGCTTAGGAATTCACCTGCAAGAAACAACAAAAGAAAAAAAAATCCCCCTTCTTTCCTAGTCTCCGTGTACAACCTGCAGCTGAGGCTGTGGGGAGCGGGGATGTGCCGCTGCCTTTTGGAGCATCATCACTTCTGCTTGTCCTCCACACCAGCAGGAAGGGTGGACCTCACCCCCAGGTCAAAGCCACCCCTCAAACGCCTCCACCGTATGTGTGCCCTCTTCGACATCTCTGCCTAGGCTTCCAGCCCCCATCCCTGGAGGGGTTCAAGGCCAGGTTGGACGGGGCTTGGAGCAACCTGGGCTGGTGGGAGGTGTCCCTGCCCAGGGCAGGGGGTGAAACAGGATGGTCTTTACGTTTCCTTCCCACCCAAACCATTCTGTGATTCTATGAGCATTTATGATTCTTGGATTCAGCTGTGGATTTCATTCTCTTTAAAGGAGACAACTCTATTATTTGAGGCTCAGAGGTCTGTACAGTACGATGTAGGTCTTCAACCTCTGCGTCTTGTCTTCCCTGAGTGGAGACCCACCGCATACCCTACGCACTAAGCGCATGTAAATACAGAGTGCAATTGTATGGAGTACAGGAGCACATAGTGCTGGCCTCTTCTATCCCTGTGCTCTACTGAAGTGACCTCCGCTAAGTTACTAAGAGAAAAAAATGTTGAAAATTTTCTTATTAAATACAATAAGGGGGGAAAAAGGAACTGAAAAAAAAAAAAGGTCAAGCTCAGAAAATAGTGTGCAGATCCTTGGAAAGTTGATGTAGTCAACACTATCACTTAATTGATAGAAACTGGAGATGTTTCCTTGGTTGTCAGTGGTGTTGTGTTGCACTGACTGGCTATTTTGTCCTGGGTAACTTAAGACATGTTGAAATACGATGGCTGAGGTGCAAGGCAGCCTGGGCAAATGGACTTCTGCTATGTGGAAATGGTGGTGGTGGCATTCGGGTGAGAACGCGGGGAGCTCAGGTTATATGTCCCATTTAAAGGGTATCTGAAACTCCGAACCAGCAGAAATGTTAGTTGTTAATAGCTCTTATAATGTTTGGCAGGAGAGAGATTTGAAGAGTTACACCAGGAAAAAGCTCTTGAAAGAGAAAATTGGTATTTCTGCTGTGCAGAAGCTCCCACTGTGCACAGACGAGCTGTGTGTCTCACCCTTGGAGCTGGGACCGTGTCTGCCGCCCGGATCACAACATCCGTGCCTCCATGGCATGAGTAACAGCAAGAGGCACAGCTAAAGCTGCCATCCCCTCAATCTGTACTCTGCTGATTTGTCTCTGTTCTTTTGGGCATCCCCCTTCATAAGCCACCTCAAACACGGGGGGAGAGAAATGAGGTGGTGAGTGGTTTTTCCCCTTGGCAGCAGAGACATCTTTATTTTCCTTTCTATATGTTCTCAGCTGACTCACATGTTAGTATCCCAAAGTATGTTGCATAAATAATAAAACTCATGTGGTTCAATGAATTATTTGCTCTTTTTTCTAAAAAACAAAAAAAGAGCAAGATTTCTTTCCCTTTCTTTCCCTTCCTCCTCTGGACTCCTTTCATCTTTTGAAGAAAGACCCATATAAGAAATGACGGGCAGCCATCCAGAAATAATGAGACAAAGATGATAATGTAAACCTCAGAAGAAAGAGAGTTGGCTATTGCAGGCAGGCTTTTTACATTTGCAGTGCTGTATATGGCCAATAGAAAGAAACATGGCCTGTCGAGCGTGTAAAGCAATCCAAGATACATTAAAAGAACATGCATCAGCTGAATACGAGGCATAGACACGTGGCTAAGTCCACATCTAGGTGCTAGAACACGAGCACCCCGACTCTCAGAGGAGCCGAGGATCTATAGGTAGGTCCAAAGTTGATGGATAGACTCTCCCAAGTTTTTTGCTGTTTGTGTTTAGGGCTCCTCATAAAATCCTTGCCAACCTCAAAAAGGTAGCACTTACCAGCTCATACTCTGCGATTTGTTCTCTTTTTCTTATGTCAGAATCTCAGCAAGCCAATTTACTCCTTGCACCGTTATCTTCCTCTGACTTTACGAATTCCATTAAATTTTTACCCAAGTGAAATAATTGCCTGGCTTTTTTTCTGCATTCAGTTCATTGTTGTTTTAGTCTCCAGTGGCTGAAGGATGCCGAGATTGAAAGATCCAGATGAATCTAAGGAGTTAAAGGCTGGAAGAGCCTATTGTTCTGCCTCAACATTTAATGAGTTCTTACCCAATCTATTACTTTGCCTCATCTCTCCGTTGCTATCAGCAGCACTGTGGGTCTGCAAATAATCAGGTCCTGGTCCTAAAGCCCATAATGAGTTCATCCCAATGCAAAAAAAGAAATGTTATCTCTAATGTGTTAAAAAGCCAAATTGCTGCCTACCTTTGAAGCAGTGTAAAGTCCCAATCAACAGTATGGAGGAAATGAATCACTGGCGAAGCCACACTTTGAACGCCACATCGTTATTATTAGAATGGGGAAGCAGAGTTGAAGATAAAGTTTGATTCAACACAATGGAAAAATACTGTACAGTGGGAGAGAGGCCTGCCTGCTAAAGAGATAATGCCAAGTTTGATGAGAAAATACTTTATATTTCCTCTCCCTTGAAATCCAAGTGTATATTTTCCAGGTCTACTGGAAAGAAACAGGTTGTAAGATGTCACTCAACACTCGAGGAGAAGAGATTGCCCTTTTCCAGACATGATTTATACAGAGGCAACATGCGTTGCTCACAAGTATTGTTTTATGTAGTATGAGATGTTTCCATGTCTAGACTACCTGCAAACTGAGGATAACCAGGCAGGCTGGCATGGTTCTCACCCGTGTTTTAATCACTTAGCTTTCAACGATTTCTCCCTCCAAGGAGGCCTTTAGAAAAATTCATTTTAATTTCATGGAATGCTTCCTTCTCTTCATAGGTAGAGAAAACAAAGTCGCCCTGACTTTGCCATCCTCAAGAGTGAGTGAACCCCTCGATTTTGGAAGGCTTATGAATTAATTTTAACCAGACAGGGATGCAGGCTGGGGTTTGCTAAGATGTGATTTCTGCAGAGCAAATCATCTTTGCTATCCAAAGCAAGGATATAGTGGGGAAAACATAGTGTGTACTCAGTAAGCATGGCAGACAGGAGATACAGCTTCATAATGTCCCTTTTACACTCATTTCCCTGCCCTGAGGATAAAAGCTTCTCAAATGTGGGGGAAGGGAAAGGCTGGTCTTTGTTTTCTTAATACACAGTACTCAAACTGAACCTCATACCAGAGCTTTGAAAGGGTAATTTTGCACTTGATGTATAAACCATAACATCCGAAACAATGTAGACAAATCTTTCCATTAAATAAAAGACTTCTTCTGAATAGGTTGTAAAACTTGGTTCCTCCGCTCTGGATTCAGTTAGCCTCACCTCCTCAGCTGTCCGTGGCAGCGGCTGCCGAGGGAAAAGTGTGAGGCAGAGCTTTGCAAACTGCTTTCCCCCTTTCCGCCCTTCTTATAAACGCAAAGCTGACATCAGGCTCATGGATACGCCGGCTGAGATCAAGGACGCTCTCAAAACGCCTGACCAAGAGCGTGACTTCACCACAAAACCCAGGATTTTGACCAAATTCCCATGATCAGAGTCAAAAGTAGGAAGTGAGAGCTGACCAATGAGCAAGGCAAAATAATGGATTCTCCTGGGCTGAGGCTCACCCAGAATAGAAGCAGCCAGCTCAGGGTCTGCTCGTTATTTAAATCCCATTTTGTCACTGTTTTTCGCAGGGCCTGGGTAGGAGTCTGTAACCCACTGTTCTAGAAGGCCCCGGGGAAAAGAGCAGTGATGGGATTTTCTCACACCGACATATCAGTTTGGGTCACGTTGTTCCAGTTACAAACTTCCCATCAGAAGAAACCCTGTTGAATTGATCAGCCAGCTCCTCAACAGATGTAATGTCAACTCCACTGCTTCTGACAGGTTGAACATCTGCTTTTGCTGATGTATGAGCAAGAAAACACTTGTTTCATAGATCTCAGAACACCGTTGTCTGTTAGACAGGAAGGTCCCTCTGCAGTGCAGAACACATGTATAATCTCTCCTGTGGCTAAAATATATTCTTATTCATTCACCTGATTTCCACTTTGGCTGGATGAAGCTGATGGTTTTTTGTAATGTTCCCTTTTCACTCGTGCGCTCAGTAACATTCATGTCTTTTTCACCCAAGGATAATTGAATCTCCAAAGCACACCACCACTATCAACATTAAATCTTCCCTGACATATATACACTCTATTGGATTTTATTAAAACACATCAGTGCTTCACTGAAATCATGAAAAAGCATCTCCCTGGAAAACTAATCTTTTCCAAGAAACGAAAAGTCTGTTTTGAGGAGCCCAGAGCAAATGATGACCAGTCTCATTTTACTGGATATGTGGAAGGATATTTTCACTAAAACTGGGAAGATGCACAAGAAATGGAAATTCAATTTTCCCCATAGTGATTGTGGGCCCACATGGACAAATAGGAGGAAGAAGTAGATCATATCGAAAATAAGACAAGAAAGACTTTTTAAGCCACCAACACCATGTCGCTACTGTGCTCCATAGCTCCAGGTGGATGTTCCCTAAGAGCTATGGAGTTAGGTATAAATAATGCAGAAGAATGCCTTTTTCTGATCCCTGAAACACGATGTCAGAGAGTCCAAGAGAGGAAACTACTTTAGCCATGGCTCTCAACCCCTAATTAGAAGCAAGCAATGGAGCTGAAGCAATGGATGGCTGGCATTTAAGTTCTTTTGCACTTAATAAAGTTTTGAAGGCCTGATGGGTTTCTTTACTCATTCTGGGCTGGAAAGGGGCCATGCCAAGTGTCTATTGCATGTGAGCTTAATCAGCAGTGATGTAAAGTGATTACACTTCTAGACGGGTGCATATTGCGTAAGGCAGAGCAACCTCAGCAACAGCTGATTGAAACCACAAAAAAGAGCCTGGATGAACTTCTAGAATCCAGGTTTGAGACTCAGTTCTTTGCCATCCCTGCACAGCACCTAATAATGTAAAGTCACCAAAAAAAATTTATAGAGGAAGGGAAAATGTTTATTGTTGTTTGAGCCTGTCCTAGACAATCTCAGTAAAACCATCTCTTTCTAATGTTACGCAATGGGGTATATGCTGAAATTTGTATTTTTGTTTCTGCAAGGCAGTCTTGAAGACATAGTGAGTTCTGTGTAAACCAGATGACTTTTTTCCTTTAGAAAGCTATAAACAGCAACAAGTAATAAAATGCTGTAGTGGAGAATGTGCCCATTTTACAGAAATGAAGAACCAAGGAGAAGAAAAGAATAAAGTGATCTGAATTAGGGACGGGGCTCTGGTGACTGCAACAGCTTCATACCAAAATGTGGGAAAAGGGCTTGCCAAAGGCCCCCAGCTCTTGCTGACCGTTGCTGGGAGTGCTTTTCCCCTTGCCTGTTTTGGGGAAGCTGGAAGTTAGATGACCAGCCAGTGGTCCCTCCGCAGGTGATGGAGGGAGTGAGGAAATACAGGATCATTTCTCCTAGAAGAAGGTGAATTGCTCTTTTAAAGGATGAGATACATGTCACCTAACGGTAGACATCATTATTGTCCCAGGGGCAGTGGGTTGAGTCTGTGACACACAGCGTAGTTGTTGTCACCTCCGATGAGGATGCTGTGACATGTTTGAGAGTACAGATACTTTAGGAATGCAAAACACTTGCTTGTGAAGTATTAAGCTGCCTTTGCCTCAAGCGATGCAATCAAAACAAAAGAAAATATTACTTTTGTTTTACTAATCTTCTGTAGACTTGGTAAAATATATAATACGTTCCATTAAGCTCAAGTTAGTTAATTACTAGTTAGGAAATCCAATATATTCTCCGGGTTATTTTCCAGTTGTCATTTTGCAAGAGAATTTTGCTTTGACGTCATTGAGACACAAAAAACATTCTGTGGACAAAAGAAACCACAAATAGAGGAAAATACATCAATATTGTTTTTCTTATAGCCCGCCACTCATTGGGTGGAATTTTTTGCAATATCGTGAGCCTGCCTCTGGCAAAGCTCCATTTTCAACCCTAATGAGTGTGATAATAGAAGACAGCTTATGGAGCCATTCCTGGAAAAGTTTTGCAGATCTTGCAAGTCTTTTAAGGGCTATCTTCAGCGAGGCTAAATACCGACCCACATCTCAATGAAGAGTTACCACTGGGAAAAACAGAAAAGTATATATACATGTATATGTTCATGTTAAAATTCAAGAAGATTGCTTAATTATTTTTTCCTAAATTCTTTTACATTCCCACCCAGGTGTAAATCTGCTCCATGACCTTCATCAGTTAACAAGAAAATTGGAGTTGCCAAGATGCCATACTTCGAACAGAGAGATACTTATGCTCGTTAATATTAATCTGATCATCCACTGAATCTATTGTCCTGCTTCAGCAGTAGCCAAATTAAAATTATCATTTCAAGTTCATTATCAATTACAGACTGACTCTAGCAAGGTTTCTAATCTGATTAATTCTTATCTAGTTTATTTACATACAAAAGCATAAAGGCATCCATCAAATCAAAACACATGGTCAGTTGTTCTGTACACGGTGCGTGTTTGTGTACACAGTGCTGACTGCAAAAGTTGCTATAAAAAAACATATTCTCTTGGATTCTGCAGGGCTAAAGTGGAAGTTAAATAGAAATGCTTAACAAAATGTTGAGGTTTTTTTTCCTCTGGAATTTTGTTTTGGAAGAGAACCTGAGGGAAAAAATTCTGACAATGTCAAAATATTCTGTTTTGACTATTTCAGAACAAAATGTTTAGAGTTTCCTTTTCGAAATGGCTTTTGTTTTGAATTTTTTGGTTTTGTTATATTTTCTCTATTATTTTTATATATTAAATATATTATATTATAGAAATAAAAGTTAGAAAACTATAATGAAAATAATTGGGTTTATCTACAGAAAACATTTTCTGGATTCTTCCTGTGGAAAATTTTACTTTGGAGCTTTGCACAATCTCTGGTTTGTAACAAAGGACTGTGCTGGCCTTGAAGGATGCAGTAGAGAGAAACCAGCCACAATACCTTTCCTAATCCTGTAGGAGGACCCAGCAGACACACAGTTTCTAGCTTAGATCCAGCTTGGGTTAAAACCACCAGCTGCTGGTTCTTTGAAAGGTAAATTGAGGGACGACGGCACATGGGGATCTTGTCTGGGCTGCCCTTTGCTTCTCTGCCACTTACCACAAGATTCCTCCAGACTTATTGGCAGCAATGGCAAATGATGAAGGAATAAAGAGAGTTTATGATCTACATCCCATTACTGACGTGATACTTCACCATACTGTTATTTTGACATTTGCGATACAGACTCAGGAGAAGGAATTTCCCTCCGAAGGCTGCGTTCGTGCTATGTGCATCCAACCAAAGAGGCCATTGCAATTAGAACAACTTTTCAAGAAGGCTAAACTTAATCTCTTTACTCTTGACTTCTTATTGCTCATTAATTTAAGGGTTAAGTGCCTACTTTGGACATGCTGATTGCGGAGATGTTGCCATCTCCATCCTTGCAGATACTCAAAACCCAACTGGACGCAGTCCTGGGCATTCCTGTCTGGGTGACCCTGCCTTGAGCCAGGGCACTAGTGGGTCTCCAGAGGTGTCAGGAGCCTTGGTCCCCTCTGAGTCGGTGGGGCTGAGACAGCAGAGGAAGAGGAAGAATTGATGGTGAGCCCTGCGTGTAAACACAGCCAAGGTGTGCGTTCCCCGTGCACAAAGAGGAGCATATGGGTTTTTATACACCAACTGCAACAACGGCTTGAAGAAAAAAGACATAATAGCATTTCTCTTTTACAAGTTCAGGTGCAGACGTGTCTTCCAGGTAGCAAATGCATAGCATCTGTTTAACCTCGTCCTTGCATATACCTCATAATGGAGAGCTGCCTGTTGCTCCCTCTGCTCACTGACAAGCAAAATGCCAGCACTCTCTACCCTGAAAAAAGATGTGTTATGTTAATAAAATTATTTTCCTGATGAAATCTAAGCCTGGAAAAAACCAACAATGCTTGTTTACGGAGGGGAATTTTTGTTTGCCGTAATCTGCTTGGCTTACTTCACTCTGTGATGGTGGCTGCTGGGAAGAAGGAGACTTCTCATCTGAACAGTTGTAGTAAAAAGGCAAACCGGAGAAGGAAGCTTATTTGCAAACTCTTGCTGGATAATTATGTAGATAACACAGCGTGACCTTGTTCCTGTTCCCATCTCACAGTGGCACAGATCTCCGCAGTCCCAGGATGGATCCCCCACCTTGACTAGCGATGTCTCCAGAGACCTGGAGCCTGGTTGAAGGTCCTGCCCCAGGAGGACACTGCAGATCCCGGCCATGCCGGCACAAGGCTGGGACGGGGCAGCAGCCATGCCGGGGAGCAGCACCCACGGCTGGAATATGGAAATTTGGAAGCTTATTGCTATAATCTGTGGTTATGATTTCCAGCCCTGCCAGCAATGCCGGGAATCAAACCACAGTCTCCCGAGTGCAAAGAGCCTTTATTGTAATCCGATAAAACCTTAACAGCCAGTCTTCTTCTTTTTATGGTAAATTAAGGGCCTCATTTACTCTGCAGTGGCCTCCTTGCCCTTTTGTTTAAGTCTCAATAAGAGTGAGGCAGGGGAGCACGGGAAGGGAAAATGGATCCCAGATTCCCCCATTCAGCCTTGCGGCTTTGAAGAATACAAACAAAATCCTATTTTCTCAAGATATCTGATTTCTTACTGGCACTTTGGCACCTGACTAGAGCACCTAGAAGCCATAAACAAGGCCAGTCGCGAGGCTGCATGGTATGAACTCCAGTGCACCTACTCCGCAACGGTGTCCAAGTTTCCCTGTTTTGTTTCTTGGAAATGCAATCAGCTCTGAATCTTAGATTTCTCCCATACTGGCAACAGCAAGCTTTTGCCTCAAACGTCTTGACTGGATGCCTTCCAGTGAAACTGTACTTTCAGCTGTCTTGGTTATTTCCATGTGAAATGCTCCCACTCACAAAACACTGTCCTCTCGGATGGAGACGTATGTACGCTGCGCACCATTGTGATAACTCATGGCACTAATTACAGGTATCCGTTTCTTTATGGGATACAGATGGGCTACCCAGGGACGCTGCCGCTCCCCGGGTCCCTCTGCAGAAAGGATCTGTTTCCATAACTCTGGGGTAATTTATGAACTTCCTTCGTCTTTTTGGCAGGCAGTCGTCCTCGAGCTGATCAACTGCAACCCACACTTACAACGTAATGCACTCATCTCGCTGCAGCGAGTGATGCAGATTCATCAATCAACCCGACATCCCTTTAACGACTCAACCTGTTCAAAGCCATCTCCTGACCTCCGGGGAATCCCTTTTATTCTGAACTAGCTCATGGTTTGGTTCTGCCTTTGCAGCAGTCTCTGTGCTCCCCTGTTAACTCCTCAGTTTCAGCCTTGCTGTAGCGGAGACCTTGCCGTCACTCACGGCGCTGAGACCAGATGCTGATAGTGAAATCATTAGGAATAGTTATTTTTGCCTAACTTATTCAGCTGCCACAGCCCAGCGTGTGGGTGGCGATGGACATGTGGAGAGCAAGTATTGCCCGTTTGGCAATAGCTGTCACCTCTGTGCAGTTGCATTGGGGTTTGGGAGGGCTTGCCTCGCTCCTCATCGCTGTGAATGGTCCCATGAATAGGAGTAAACCTTCTCATATGCTTCCCATAAAGGGGAAAAAATGTTTTAGCAACACTTCTTCCTCCTTTTCGATAAAAAAGCAGTAGTGAAAAATACTTTATGACCCAAACATTAGATTATCCATACACAACATTAGCTTACCAGTTCCTTCTGGGTAGTAAAGAAGAGAGAGGGAATTACAATTTCGATTTTGTGCCCAATAAGACACAAATTTGGTATGGTTTTAGGAGTGCTGAGCACCTTCATTTCCCAAGCAATTCAAGCATTGTCAAGCATTTCTGAAAATCAGGCCTGAGAGAGGACAGCCTGGATTTCCAAAAATGGAAAGACTTAAATCAGAAACCACTCAGAGCTTAAATTGTTGGCCTTAAACATCTCATTCCCTGCTTTTCTTCTCATTACCTGGAGGACAAACTTGAGTGGAGCTTGTTATCTGCCTTAATAGTTGGGCTACAGCAGAGAAGAGGCCACTAAACTCACAAATTCTCCAGGATGGGCCATCGCCACGCTCTCGGGGAGATCACTGCAGAAGAGCACAAACATCAGAACCAAGAAACCAAATTGTCTCCGGCAAAGAGAGCCACTGGACTGAAGTCGCGTTGCCTAACAAAGCTCTCATCAAATAGCTTCTTTTCACAGGTTTGTCACTGCAGCAAGTAGATCTCACTCACTTCAGGAGTGATTTCCAGTGCAGCTTCAATGGGCAGAACCGGTAAACAAAAAAGTTGGAATTAAGAAGATTTCAGGCATCATAAAATGCTGAAAGTACCGATGGTTTTCAATAAAGCCATCTTGATTTATGATTTCTTTTTCAAAAACGGCAGATCTTGATTATTCCTGGGATATATTTAAAAAAACCACACTCAACCTGAAGGTATTTTTGTCGAATATTTTCATTCCTTTTTCCAAAGGAAATAGTTGATTTTATAACTGCAGATGCCTCTTCGTGAGCTGTTCAAGAAAAATCCCATGATTTTTCCATTCATTAGTCAATCCAGACTCTCTTTTGCATCCACAGTAAGGTGTTGCCACAATAAAACTGGGACACAGGGTTTGCATTTTTATGGTGTGCTCATAATTAGCAACTTTCTTCGATGTCCCTCTGGTTACTAATTAAAGAGCAGCTGACACTTGATGGAAACTTTAAGAACATTCTGTTTTGAGATTATTCTGCCAGCATGTCACATATTTTCTGCTTTTTATTAAAAATAAGGGTAAGTCTACAAAAATAAGCTCATTATTGTTTAAGATGAGACCTGGTGCTTCTGCCTACTCTCCAGCTGAAATTTTCATGTTGCTGCGTGACATCAGAACATTACCTATGGCATATATATATAAAACTATCTGTGGTGCCACAGTCGTAGAGATGCGATGTCAGGTAGGAAACGAACAGCTGGAGTAAATGAAATCTGAAATTCATTGTGGCAGGCAAATGAACCCCTGAATACTTGCACATGTGGAGAAAAAGCAAATAAAAGCTAAGCAAAAATATTTTCCTCTCAAATGTCCCGTGAGCAAGCATTCAGAGGGCAGGCTTTTGCTGGCCAGATTTACTGGTGGACCTTCACAGCTGCAAAAGCCTCTCTACGTTTGTGCCATGCACTTGTTTGGTCCCACAGTGTGTGCACAAGCAGCTCCATCTTGGTTATTTCTGTGCTCAGAACATCTTTGTGCGTAAGGAGGTAAGGCAAACTGCCCAGCAGAGGAAAATACATCTCAGAAATCACCGTGCACCTGCATGCTTGCTAACATTATAGCAAGAAATGGGGTTTTTTTGTAGTCTCTCATACATGGGAATTCATCTGGGACAATGAGAGTGCTTCCACCACGCAGGTGCCTCTCGTTTTCCATCCAGATCAAGCCTGTAGACTCCAGCAGAGGTCCTGCAAGGTACTAAGAACGCCAACATCTCATGGGTTTCCACAGAGCCAGGACCAGCCTGTTCCTCACCAGAGGTCCATGGTCACAGCAGCAGGAGACACTCTCAGCTCATGCAGACCTCTGCAGGACTCCATTGGAGCCAGCGGGAACTGGGGTTGGAGACCCTCAGCAGGTCTTTAGAGAAGCCTTTCTAATACGGCAAGTTGTTATTTATGCCTCTAACTCCTGATCTGCTCTGCAAATCTGATGAAAGTTGTTCACCCCCAAATTTCATGCCCCTGGAGAGGATCTCTGTTTGGCTAGAAACGAGTGAAATTTGTCATAAAGTTGGAGCCCTTCCATATAAACACTTACACGTGAATAAGAGGAGGGCTGTTAAATCCATCTGTGTGTAGCACAGGGAATTTTTGCTTTATGTTCTGCCTATGTTCAAGCTTCATGGCTTCATTGCTGCCAAACAAAAAAAAAAAAAAAAAGAAACCAAACGACCCCCAAAGAAGTCGTGTGATCACTCCAGAGTCCTTGAACTGGAAGATGATTCTGAATTAAACGAAGAACAATACATTTACCAAAGGCTGGCAGATACTGCATCAGAGCCTTTTGCCTTTTCTCTCCCAATGGATTACTCACTGTTGGTGAGCTGATACCATTCCCAGGTTATATGTGATACAAAAATGCTCCGATATAGAATTATTGTCACCTTTCAGCTTTGCAATTCTCTTGCAAATTACCTCTTTTAACTTGTTTTTTTCTGTCTGCCAGACATTGAAGTAGAGAGAAGGCAAGACATCGGCAGAGAGTTTGCTTTTCCCACTGGTTCACAAATTTCAGGCTGAAGAAGGGATCGCTGTGGGCACGAACTCAACCTTCGGCATGGTTCAGAGAGCAGAACCTCCCTCCTCCTCAAGCTCAACAGATGGTATTGGCAGTAGGACCATCTTCCAGGGGGCATCTCAGCTTGACAGAACAATTTTGAAGGAAATTTCAAGAGACTTCACCACTTCTCTTTCTCTTTTTCTCCCCCCTACAGCTATTTTTGGATTCACCGGTGTTACTGTTACTGATTCTGGCCAATGCTGCCTTGCAAAAAGCCATTTCCCTGCATATTTGCAGAGTGTAAACATAATCTTGCAGAACAGAGTATGTGCTTCCAGAAGGTCTGAGGAATAGCAGAGAAGAGGGGAGTTGCTCAAAGCACATCTGATGAGAGACCTTCTATGAACAGCAAAGAGTTTCTCAAATAAGAAATCTGGCTGCAAGATTTCAGTGTCTTGGGCTACTGGAGCAGTTAATGAGGAAATAAATAATAGATGGAGAAAATAAGCCCTGCAAAAAAGATTGGTGCTTTATGTGAAACTTAACTACTCCATTTAGCATCCTGGTATGACAGTTCCTGTCGTACAGGTTAGCCAAATATTAGTATCCCTCTTATCTTGGCTCTTTGGGGTGGCATATCCCAGCACCAGGGCTACCCTTTGCTCAGCAAACATCTCCCCTTCCCATCTGTGAGGAGAAAGTCTGGTTTTTTGCCTTTGCAACCACTTTCAGAGACTGCTTAAAATTTAAAAATAAAACCCAGGTTCTGCAGAGAAAACAGGTATCCGCTCATTAATTCCTCATCACATGGATTTTACAGCAAGTGAACACATGGGAAAATATACGACTCTGATAGTGCATTGTTTCTTATATTTTTATATCGATAAACACTGACTCACCTTCAAAAACATAATCCAAAGACAATAAAGGGAAGTACATAGGGATCTCATGGTCTTTGCTGACTTTGTTTTGGTTTACAACCCCAAAACACTGTAAAAGAAATATCCATAAGCATGTCCTATGTCTGCAAAGTACGGGCTACGGTCCCGTGTAAGTGCTGAAAAATCAAGTAGAGCCTCTGCTTCCTGACACAGAGCTGCAAACGCTGTAGAGTAATAACTAATCAAGTTTGCTCACACAGTCGATTTTTTCTAGCTATAACTTCTTTCAGAGAATGAAAAAGTACCATATTTTTCTCATTTGTCTTTTTCTTTCCCACCAAATGCTGCATTTCATAACATTCAAAATGCTGGTAAAATGTATTTCCGATTCTTAAAGGGGACCATGCATGAAATCAGCTCCAAAAGGGGCCAGCAACGCTCATAACTAATAAACATCAAAGGGGAACATTCTTCTTCTTGCACTGCTCGCTGTAAAAGCACCAAAATTCCCACTTCAAAGTGGATCTGCCGCGCTGCAGCGGCGGGCGTTAGGAACACGTCCCGAACACCACATACCACTATTTTGATGAAACGCAAGAGAGAAGTCACCCTAAAAATACTGTGCGACCACACGTGGTAAGACAAAGGTGATGAGATCTCAAGCTTCAAGCCCTGATCTCTTTCGCAGGGAGCCAGGAAGAATGTCCAGAGCTGCAGGACCAGGAGATGGTTTGAAGATCATCTCGACGAGGTGCAGACTATTGGCAGAGGGAAGGAGCCAGGTGTCCGCAGGCAGCAACGCTCCCGGCCAGCATGGCAAATCCTTCCTCGCAAAAGCCTTGCTCGATGTGAAAACTATTCCACATCCCCAAAAAAGTCAGTGGGAATTTCTTGTTAGTCTCACTAACACCAGGATATTACCTTGCATGTCCTAAAGCTCACCAAAAAATCATTAGAAGTTTTCTCATTAAACAGAAAAGAATGAAAAAGGCAGAGTCTTGCCCATAGGCGCTATTGGCTTGTGATGTGTGAAACTCACGCTGCCGGGATTTAAACTTCATCCTTTAATAGCCTTCATTTGAGCTCACATCCACATATTCCCACGAGGCTCAGGATGATGAGAGGTAAGTACCACGGCTGCCCAACCAAGATTAATTGCGCAGCTCTGAGGAGGGTTTTTTTGGTGGCGACAAGTCCCGGACCTGCAGTAGATGGTGGTGAATAGACAGAGCAGAGTCTCTCACAAGACATTTTATTACAAACCACAGCCCGAGCAGGGACTGGCTCTAGCAGATACCCGCCGGCAAACCAGGCTGTGTCCCTGTGAGCGCAGATGGAGGCAAAGTCCCCCTGACATGCAGGTGTTGGTCCCCCATGTGCTATCTGTAGCTGCAGCCAGCTCATCCCACCAGCGACAGCTCTTTGTCTGTTGTTACTCTTACCTGCTCTTCCAAGAAACGTAACTACTTTCTTCTCCTTGATTTCCCTTTTATCATGCACAAACATCCCACCCGAGTTTCTCTACATCTCTTTTTTTTTTCTTTTTTCTTAGTTACCACATAACAAAAATGTTTCTCTTACATTAATTTTGTTACTCAGGCAAAGTAAACCATCGCTCCTCAGTATGTCGTATAAAAGCCAGAAAGGGAGTGACTCAGTCATGCAGGATTTTATTTAAACCATTTGTCCTGTGGTCAGAGTAGATTAAAGGCAGATCAGGTTGCCCTCGGAGCAAGGCTGGGACAGTGAGAGTGAGAGATGTTGGCACTTGCTCCCCAAACCACATGCTGCTCGCGTGACTGCGGCTTCCTCCGGCCGCTCTTTGCCTCCTGTAAATGCATCTCCGTGCGGGAGCACCTGCCTGGACGTGGGCTGGGGGGGGGACCAGTTTGTCCCCGGCCACCAGGACCTTTGGGACACGGCAGCATGGTGACCCCCAGGGAGGGGGTGGCCGGCCAGGGTGCACGGGGTGGGAAGAACGGGAGGAGGAGGGGATGGGAGAGCACATTTAGGATTTCCCCGTCCCTCCGCACACTGAGGGGCACCCGCTGGGTTTTTCGCCCTGCCTCGTGCTGCTCCTCTGCAGGAGGGTTAATCCATCTGGGAGCATGGGGTACGTCGATGATTTTGGGACGAAAATCCAAAAGCTCACAGAAGATCTGAAATAAAATACACGTGATAAACTGGCTGTTCTCTGCAGAGACGTCCTTGCTGGACCACAACCACTGCAAAAGGATCCAGGCATGGATCCTGCCTCCGTGTGAAACTGTTACCAGGAGAAATCACCCAGAAGTTTGCGTCGTAATGCAAAGCTATTAATTTATTTTAGTAGCTGCTGTTACAGTGTCACCACCGTGCACTTGGTGCAGAGGTGGGGTGAGGTGGAAGGTGGCAAAACCCAACCCCGCTGGAGGTGCTGCAGAGGGTGGTTTCACACCCTGAAGTGTTTGGGGGTGATACCGGGTCCCCCCTCTCCCCATCAGAGTCTGCTCACCCTCCTGCCACCCCGAGCAAGGCTCCCGCCCCTGCCAGCACAGCCCCATGCCATTGCACCTGCCCCAGGCTGAGAATTGATCTGGCTTTAAAATAACCCAGCAGTAAAATAACCTTTGGGTTAATTTTAACAAGCATCGTGTCCCTGATCTGGCTGGGCAGCACCAGAGGAGCAGGAGCCACGGGACGGGGAGGGAACCAGCAAGGGAAAGGCTTCGAGCTGCTATTGCTGCAGGTAGCCACAGCCTCCCTGAGCTGCAGGAACGTTAATAATTTATTTAGAAATTGAATTTAGGGCTATATTATCTCCAAACAAAACGTTTACAGACCTGAGCCTTCTTTCTCCATCACGTGGTGACTCCGACAGCAGACGGCCAGGGTCTCCTCTGTTCCTTTCACTAAAACTCAAAGCAAAGAAACACAAAAATGCCATAAGAAGAGAGAATAAATACAAACCTGCATTGTGAACTGCTGCAGACTGTCCTTTCATGGCTGGAAAGGCCATTTCTAGGGGCTTATATATGCACACGTATGTATATATAGATAGATATAGATAGACAGATACATAGATTTATAGATATAGGTTTATAGGTAACACATAGGAGGCTGGCCAGCTAAATGCAAGCAGCACCCATGCCATGCACCATAGATTTATGCAAAGCTTTTCTCCCAAACTTATCAACCCAGCAACTTACAAAAATAATAATTTCCCCCATATTAAAAAAAAATACGTTGAAGGCTTTGATTAACCGTCTCATCTTTCCAAATCCAGCCTTTAGATCCAGGTAATGGGGTTGCTGTCTGGGATGCTTTCTGCTAATGTCAAATCAACTCATTACCCTAATCCTCTGAGAAACAAAGGCTGGCAGCCTGCGTGGATTTTTATTACGGATTACAACTCTTGTGATCAGTTAATCCAAGAAATTACTCAGTTCTTCCAGTTTACAAAGTCAAAATATGATCACTCTTCAAAGAATGCAAACTTGCATGAATTAATCTCTTCATCTAGGGATATAATGGTTTTTTACTAATTTTATACAAAAATATTGCCATGTGTGGGCTCCATAAATCTGTCTCACCCTGTTACTAGTTACCTTCCCCAGATGCTTTGAACTTTTACAAAAAGTTGCTTAACCAAAAAAACACATCTGCCACATGTTGTAATTTCCTCTTTGGGGGCATCTGTTGCTGTCTTTACAAAGGTTTGGCCAATGTTTCTGAGGATTTTTTCTCTATTCGTTGTATTTCTCGGTATCTTTTTAATTTTATCCCAGAGAACAAAACTGCTTGTTACTATGTTTTCAGCACCTTCCCAATCCCCTCTAGGATGGAGTTGCGTAAACTCAGGTTATGTTCAACACTTAGTAAAGAAATTACATTTCCCAGCCCTTTGAGCCCTATCAGGCAAGTTTTCCATTGCTTATTGGGTGTCTGAATTTTTGTCTGACCAACATTGGTGTTGAATGCAGGGGAGGAAAGGAGGGAGGAAAGACTTACCGTAAAACAATAAATTTAAATAATTAAAAAAAAAAAAGAATAAAAGGCCATGATGTGAAATTTACCTTTATGTTCTACTGCCCAAATGCTTCCCCTTGTGCCCCTTGAGTGCTTCGCCTGACTTCAAAGGGGTTATTTTTGGAGAAGGTGAGTACGACTTGGCCCGTATTCCTGATGACAAATACTGACATTCCTTGGGTGACCTCTAAGCCCAACACATCAAAAGTTTTGCTTAAGTTGCACCTACAAAATACGTCTGCAGAGGCACAAACGGTAAAGTGAGCAGGCACATGCCAAAATACATAAAGCAACAAGCAGAAGGCCATGAAGATCTCTGCTTGCTCAGGAACTTTGCGATGGAAATAAGTGAAATTTAGAGTGGGCTGATGTGCAGCACTTTCGGGGTCCCCGCCTGGCGAGGATCGACCACCTGGAAAAGGCCATGCCGTGCCCTGCTGTGGCGGTGGTCCGACTTTTGACATGGGAGATGGAAACAGCGGTGATGTGGTCCTGATGCTGTCAGGGTCCAGAACGCAGGTCAGGGGGGGCTGGAGGAGCTGGGGGGGTGCTGCCTCCATGTGAAACTGATACCGTGAAAAATTACCCCAAAGTCTGCATTGCAGGAGTGCTCCTAGGGTACCGCTGTATCCCCTCTGTGCTGGCCCGACGCACGCTGGTGCGCACAAACTCTTCCTCCTCTCCATCATTCAGCGGGGCTGGGGGCTGAGGGATGCTCCACAGATCACCGTTCTGCTCTTTCCAGCCCAGAAACTTCCCCACTGGGGGGAAAATATGTGAAGTTTGGCAGGAAGGGCACTGGCTGTGTCTGCAGTCACCACCGCCTGCTCCTCAGGCTCACTTTTAGGAACCCTCCTCTTTGTCCTCCGCCAGCGCCTGTGGAGGTGAGTCATGGTGGGTTTCCAAACGCTGCAGCGGGACAGGGATGGGACACAAACAACCGCACGCCCACGCAGCAAATTGGCTCAATTACTCCCTCTCTTCTGTAGTTTGCATTAACTAAATGGTCCGAATAACCACTGTCTTTCCGGATCCTGGGGGCACAGGTACCATTGTGCAGCAAAGTGCCATTTCCCAAGAAAATTCAGAGTAGTTGGAGGAGCTCAAGCAGGGATCTTGACTCATTGTTTTCTAGCTATACTTGGGGATCTGTTTTACTGTGTGGCCTTCTAAAAGTTTGTTTCTCTCCTGACTAATATGAGGAGTGAATGATTTTATTTGGCAGATATT
Organism: Rhinoptilus africanus; assembly: GCA_013400135.1. Lineage (NCBI taxonomy): Eukaryota > Metazoa > Chordata > Aves > Charadriiformes > Glareolidae > Rhinoptilus > Rhinoptilus africanus. The sequence continues at coordinate 1,155,727 of VXBO01002870.1, forward strand.
GCTCATTTCTCCCATTGTTTTTTTAACTGGCTTTTTCTTTCGCTTGTTTCTTTTTTAAACCACAGATAAAATTAGCTGATTTCGAGTTTTGTTTTGCCTTCTGCAGCTTCATTTTAAGTGGAAATCTTGTCATTGTTCCTCTCCCCTGAAGACGAGGAGCTGAGAGAGGAGTGTGAGTAAGCCAGAGCTTATCATCTCCCTCCTGCAGAGGAGATGGGTCGGAAGCTGTCAGAGCACTGGTAACTCTGAGATGAAGCATCAGGAAATGTTTGACTTTTCCTCTCTGCTTACTCTTAAAGAAATCTACCTTTTTCATGATGGGTAAAGCAAATTTGGTCTAAAAGCCAGCTCGATCCAAGAGAAATTGCCTGTAACATGAATGTCAAGGTGAGGAGCCCAAGTGATGCAAGAGGAGCGATCCCGGCTCCGTGGTCCTTCCCTTCCCCTCCTGCACACACCCACAGAGCCACTGCTTGCCCCATCCCACAACCAGCTTCCCAGCAGCTGGAGAAGTAGCAGAGGAGTGGACCTACGTTTGGTGGAGTCCGAATTGTTTTCCATTCCTTGTTTTTATTGCACTGACTAATACACCTGGGGTTTGTCCCATCTCCCCATCAAGCCTTATGGGCGTGATTTGTATTGCATCTGACATTGCTATTTAGGGCTTAGGAGGTAATTACCAATAAGCACAAAGGGAATTATTAGGCACCTCTACGTCCCATACGACTGGCCGTTCATTATAATCCAAGGTTTAGTACCCATGGTAGCTCTGCTCTGGGAGCCATGCGACACACTGGCAGAATCGCAGCGGGACAGTTTTTCAAACACTTCATTTTATGGAACGCCAGCGTGAAATTTGAAAAGGAAACAGGGAAAGAAAGTCCAACCTAAGCTCCAGGAGCTCAGCACCTCCAAGAGTTGGGCCCTTTGGAAGCAATACCCTCGCAGTGGTCCCTGCTATCCTGCTCTTTTAACGATCCATTTGACTACAATTTGCAGAAGCAGACTCGGTAATATAATTAATCTTTGACTATAAAGTAACTGCTGTGCTGCAGAGAGGTTGAGACAAATATGCCTTCTGGAAAGTGCTTTGTCTTATAATACACTGCTCTCCTAATATGTATTCTAATAACAGCGTAAAGGGGAAAACCATTTGGAAGGGTATGTTATTTCTCAGTGCTTCGTGTTGGAATTCATGTCACTGTAGAAGTTATTATTGTAATAAAAAGTAAAAATGAGTTCTCAAAATACACTGTAGCATATTATTCAGGACAGCCTGTAAGCAGAGCCCTAATGTTAAGCACATGCATGGATCACTCTGAAGTCAAACCGAAGACTTCTGCTGCGAATAGGGATGAATTTAAGCTAACTATTTTCCTGACTCAGGACTCCACATCGACCCTCCACATAATACAAAAAGACAGACACAAACTCATGGGGAAAAAAAAATCCTAATCATATTAAATCAGTGGTAAATTCTCCTTCACTGTATTGCAGCCCAGACTTCATCGCTAGCTCAGGACAGAGTAAATGACTGTATTTTGTTTTGGAAACATTTCTGCGTGAACCGTGAAGCCAGGCATAGATGTGGCATTGCATTTGGATGCTCCTCGCCATCGCACAACACCCATTTCAAAAGGGATTAAGCTCCATTTTTACTATATGGTTGATTTGCCTCTTCTACAGGTATGTGAAGGTTGCTCCAGTCCCTCTTGCTCTGATAGGTACAAATGTTTCAGGAAGATTTCTCTGCTTTATTAAAGACTTATTGCATCATTTTCATGCAGAGAAAAAACAGGATGCCTTACACTCCAGAAATATTAATAAACCCGTAAGAGCCAGCACACAGGGGCAGATGAGTTTCGACACCAGGATCCTGTCCCTGAGAGGTGGCTCCTGGGGGGTGACATACAGTGACCCCAGAGAGATGACTCCCAAAACGCTCTACGAGCCACAGCTCAGGCAAGTCCTGAGTGAGAGCATCTGCCCAACGATTCCTCATACAGGTGCTGCTCCGTGCCTCCGGCATCGCCCCATCCCGCGGGCCTGGGTGTCCATCCACAGTGCTCCTCAGTCATTCCTGAGAAGAAGAGATGATGGCTTCAGCGTGGCCACTAGCAAAAATGCAGGTGACCTCAAAGGGAACAGGAAAATCCCTGAATTTTTAGAAGAAAATGCAGGAAAAGCAGCAAAGCAGAGTATGTGTCAAATACAGACTGAAATGCCAGGAGATTGAAATTCTACAACTCAGGATCAGGTTGTCCAGAAGATTTACAAAGTATAGCAGTAACTCATGCAAAACATTTTAACAAACCCTCTGCACGGCGTTTCTCATCAAAAAAAAAATCAAAAAAAACCCCAACCCACATATTGGAGTCAGCGCAATGTATTTGATCTTTCATCTGGTTCAACTTCCATCACCCTGAATTCAGGGGAAAAAAATGTAGTATTTGGAAAGATTTCCCAGGGCTGAAGTTTTGGGAAGAGCGTGCCCTGCTGTGCAGGGATCTCTATCGGAGACAGCTGGTGCCACCTAGGCCAGGAAAGCTGATACATCCAGCAGGCAGCTGACAAATTTCTTTAATAAACAATGAAAACAAAAGAATGCCTGCAGATACACCCATGAAACTCATTTAAAGCTTTGATACTCTATATGAATTAAAACATTTCATTGCTAAGGACTTTTTGACTGAGGTCATGAAGTAGGGATGCAAAGTAGATGGAAAGCGCGCCAGCAGGAGGTCTCCTGTTTTTTTCTTTTTATTTTTAAACATAGGTGGTTTTGTAATGCTTCCCCAAGAAGTGAAACGAGCCACTATTGACCCATACCTACACGTCTGGTGAAACCCGCCAAGACCACAGCTCTGCAAAATCCATAACTAGTTCCTGCGTTATCAGGAAATATAGTGTGTAATAACCCGTGCTACTGCCAGTTAACGTGACTCAAAGATGTATTTCTCATCCTTTCCATCTCTTCAAGATAGTTGCTCATTACAAGAACTTATTCGGGCAAAAGTCAAGAGTGGAGTGGCCTTCCTTCCTATCGTGCAACTTGTCGAGATACTTGAAGGAATTTTAGGAAAGAAAATCCACGCTGAGCATCAGACTGACGGAGGCAGAGAGCTGCCAAGTTATTATTACAGCATTTTGTTATCATTTAATAGGAAGTATCCCAGACATCTTAACAAATAAGAGTCCAAGAGTCCCTTGCGGCCGGGCTGCACAGTATTTCTTGGATCCTGTGACTCAGCACTTTATCGACACGGCAATTATATAAAAAATAAGAGTGGAAGAGGCAACGAAAATCAGAAGCGGTGGGTGCACCTGTCAGGACAGCATTGGTGGGAACCGCAGGAGCCCCTGGACCTCTGGGCTTGTCCTTTCCAACATGAAAGTGTCATCCCAGTGCCCAAAGAGAAGGTGGTGCACTCATGCTGGGTAAACAAGATAACGTATCTGGCTAAAGGAAGGCTCCAGTCGTGCTAAAGCATTTCCCAACCTCCTCATGGTGGCCATATGAGGGATGAAAACTGGTTTCACACCAGCATTTGCTGACAGCAAAATATAATGAAAAACATTTATATGAAACAATGTAGACCACATACTAATTGGCATTTTATGTAACCACCCTGAAGATCATAAGATTCCAATTTAGCATAGCTAATCACGGCATCGATTGCGTTCCCCTGGAGCCATGCATTACTCCGAGGGCGTACGGCTGCACTGCTGTCCTGCGGCTCCAAATCACGTCCCTGGATGTATATTCTCATCTTGTCAAACCCTTCAAAGCAAAATAAACACTGAGTGCAGGAAGCCCGGTGGTGGTGGCTGTGAAACAGGTCTTTTGGCAGAGTCCCAAGAAAAGGAAAAAGAAGGAATTAAAATTCAGTCCAGTCCATTGAACTTGGCCACCACTGGTGTGCCAGTAGCTGGTAGGAAGCCTGAAAGTCTCTTTAAGGGTATCTGGGCCCTGGGACATGTGGACTTTACATCTTGGGTAAAGGCTTATAAAGAAAGGCACATGCTAGAGGAAAGAAGAACATGGCTGTGGGGGACAGGAGGACATAGGCAGGTGACACGCAGCAGTTTCTCCCCCTGCTGTGTCCGTGTTCCGCATGGGATGGCATCCCGGCCATCAGTCCAAGCTCACCAAGGACATTTCTCCCACAGCAATGAGCGAGCTCTCAGTCGTGGGCCACGTCCAGAGAGGTGACAGCTGAAGAAGTGCATCTGGCGTGTGAGACCCGGAGAGCTGGTAGCTCAGCAGAAACCCTGGCTCAGTGGTGTGCCCTGCTCGCTGGCATCCAAGATCTGGCATTACCTCCAGACCTGGAAACGGAAACACTTGTATACACCGTGACTTCTAACAAAGCCTTCCAGGCTGAGCATCTTGCTTCAAACCTGGATCTCATCCTCATTTTGTCCATGAGGTTAGCAAAAATTCGCGACGGACCTTTTTTAGGAGTTTCCTCTTTGCTGAGGAACAACACGGCGATGGTGGACTGAATGAAATAATTTCATGTGCTGGTCATGACCTGCTGCTGCTGCTCTTGTGCATGTATGTAAATAAAAACAGTTGCATCACACTTCAGTTTTTAAACTTATGAGTCATTTCTATCTAAACATAATTTTTGGCATAGCATCTCAGGCATTTTCTACCTATAAAGGTTGGGGTTTTTTCTTTGCAGGAACCTCGGCTACTGTAAAAACCTTACTTTTAATAAGAACCAGGGGTCAGAAAAAGCAGCAGAGACACTTTTGCTCCCTTTTGAGGGCTGAGGAAGGCAACACAAAAGTTTGGTCCCACTTGTGGTTTCCCCAGGCATCAGCCTGCTCCCCCAGTTACCCCCAGCCCTCTGTGCTCCGTGTCCCAAGAGCCACAAGTCAAACACGGCAGTGCAGGAGGTTTCGGTGGCTTTCCCCTCTGTTGGGGGGAGCTCTTGGCAGAGCTCTGCCGTGGGGCTGCTCCGCTCCTCCCGCTGCATCTCGCAAAGAGCCTGAAACCTCCAGAGCTGCATTTTGCTTCCCTCCTCTCCTTCCCCCAGCTGCAATCCAGGGCATAAAAATACAACCAGTCATGCAAGAGAAACATTTAAAAAATTAAAACAACCCCAAGAGGCAGCTGCTGCAGGCGGAGGGAGGAGAGGGTGCTCGAGCAGGTCCAGGGTGGGTGTGTGGGTGGCCACCAGCGCCAGCGAGAAAGTAGGTCCAAGGTAATCAGAGTTAAAAACAAACCCACCACGTCCCGTCCCGTACCCGGGGTTGTTGTTTTCTCGTGTGAGGTTGCTCAGGAAGTTTGCAGCAGGATACGCCGATGACCTCTGCTCGGGTAATCGCGTTAACACTTCGCTTACCTTTTCTCCCACAATAAACGGCATGTTTCCTCCCTGGGAATCTGGTGTTGGCTGCAGGTTTCCTGTGCTGGGAGCAGCTTAACCCTTTGGGAGACCCCGTGCCCTGGCCCCCCGGGGTCGGTGGGGCTGAGGTGCATCCCATGGGCAGGTGGAAGGGTGCAGGTGGGGTCCCTTTGCTCCCCAGTGGGGACAGCGGAGTCAGGGCGAGGCGGGATGGGGTGTCCTTGGAGGTGGCAGGGCTCCCATGGCGAGGTTTGGGGAAAGGAATGAAAACAGAGGAAAAGGGAAAAAGGAAAAATGGAAGAAACCAACACTTGGTTGATCTTTCCGGGCAGAAAGTAAGCGGTGTTTGAGCCAGGGGATGGAGGGAGATGGGCAAGTCCAAGCCCATGGGAATGGAGTCACATTAACCTTTTGTCTGAAGTCACCTGGAGAGAAGTGGTCGTGAGGGGGATGCGGACAAGGCAGGAGATGGGTTCAGCCCAAGCGTGGCCCCCAGGGATGCAGGGTGACGGGGAGAGGATCCCACGCAGGGACCTTGGCAAGACCCAGAGCGCTGGGTGGGCTGTGGGGTGGTGCTGGAGGGATCTCACAGGGTCTCTCATAACCTGGCAGAAAAAATGCTGCAAATAACACCAGGACAACACCCACCGATAGCTACAGGGTACGGGAGAGGAGAACGTCCACCTCCTCCGTGCACCAGCACAGCCCAGCCCATGGCGGGGCTGGTGGGACCCTCCCCAGCCGAGGGCGACAGTTCCCGAGGTTAAGAAAACACTTTGTTCTCATCCAAACAAACCAGAAAATAAATCTGGGAACAAGTTGTATCATGACAGTTGGACACTAATAATATCCTGGAGTGGCTGGGAGGCACCCCAAAGCCTGGAGGGGCTCGGGCTGTGGGAGATGTGGTCCGGGAACAGCCCCGGCTCCCAGACTGTCCAGTTGGATCCCTTTGGGATGCCACAACAATTTGGACTTATTGACTGACAGCAATTCTGTACTCTCTTATCCACGCCTTATAGGTGGAAAGGAAGAAATAAGTTATGAAAAACAAATTATCAAGTTGTTTGTTTGGTTTTTTTAAATTAAAATTTTTTTCAGTCAAAAAATGACCAAAATTCAGGGGCTATGCAGGGTGCTCTGCTTAATGCCATGATCACGGAGACCTGAATAAAGGAAGATCCATTCCAGAAACATGGGGAGGTTCTACCACGTGGATGCAAAATAAAGATTCATTAGCCAGAAAAACCATCTTCATTGTGGGGAGTCCTGTGGAGGGACCTCTCTGGAAGGAGCATGAGGGACTCCTTGGGAAAGCCTTTCCTTTGTCCCCAGAGGTGTTCTGGCCCCATTGCTCACTGGTATCTTGCAGCCCCTATTAGGGGGACTTTGGACTAAATATTCAGGGCCTGGGGGGTGGAAAATCACATCCTACCCATGTATTTCAGCCCCTTTGAAACTAGAAGTGCCCTGGAAGAGAGATGGGAAATATTCTTACCCTCCACCTCTGCAATACCTGCCCTTGCCGGGTGCATCCAGGGCTGGAGCACTGCGAGAAGGAGCAGGGCAGCACCATCCTCTGGGCTCTGATGGCTCCTACCGTCTTGGTTTAATTGCACTTTGTTGCTGGTGGAGGGGGGAGGCGTGGGGGCTGCAACAATGGCTCGAAAACAGACTCTGGAAAGAGCGACTCACTTGCTGAGCCATTGAGGATGTTGTTTATATGTTAGATCCTGTTTTCTTCCTCCAGCAAAGTGCTTCTCCTCCCAGGTGCATCTCCCGTGGCTCCCCACCACGCCAGGGCGAGAGGGGGCTTCCTGCCGGTGTGACCCCACTGGGAGCGGCCAGGCTCAGCCGGGGGTACCGGCAGTGCCCCCCACCGCGGGGACAACACCACCTTGCCCAGGGAAGAAGTGCCGCAGCCGAGGGCTTGGGCTGGTTGAGGTTTCAAGGCACTAAATAATGCCCCCCCCCTTATCTTCCTGGAGGTGAAAGCAAGAGCTGGGTTGAGCACGATGGACTCTGCTGTCTCGCCTGGGTTGTGTGGGTCCATGCGGGGCTCCGGGCATCCTTCAGCCTCGTTGGGGACCACGGGGCAACAGCTCTAAGAGTCCGGGAAGCTCAGGTGGAAGGGTCGCCATCATCACGAGACCCTCTGTGGGTCCGCACTGCACAGCCAGCCCATGGCAAGCCCTCGGGAGCCAGCGTGGGTGGCTTTAGGTGTGCAAGGAGGCTCAGGATGCTGCAGCGTGATTTTCCATAGCAATTATTCCTGACGATGCTCCGAAATGACAGAAAAGGGGATACTGGTGCTGTTTCCAGCACGTATTTGCTGGAGGTGCTCCGCACACTGGTGGTGGCAAGGAAGCAGATGTGCCTGTGGGGACACTGACTTGGGGGAAAATGCCCAAAAAATTGATATTTCTAGTTTTACTCCAAGGGAGAGAAGCTGGGAGCCTGGGGATGCTGCACAGGTGATGCAGCGGTGCCATGCACGGGGACATGGTGGTGTCACCAGCCCAAGGGGCTCTTGCTGCAGCTCATGATGCCCAGGGGGGCCCTGGGGGGGGGGACCCACCTCCCACCCTGCCCTCAGCATCCCCCAACTCTCCGGCGGCCCAGGACGCTGCCCAGGCTGACACGTCGCCTTGGGGAGGGGAGGGGAGACGGGAACCGGGACATGGGCCGGCAGCGCAGCAGCTGCCAACATGGGAATGTTTGAACAAGGAGCGAAACCTCATTTAAACAAATAAATAAACAAGCTGACATCCTCTGGGCCCAGGTTTATGATAATAAAAACAGAGCGCACAGCTTGTGGGAGGAAAATACATCGTGTATTTTCACATCTCCCGTTTCCTCCTGGACCGTCGCAAGAATTTCCTCCGAGTCCATCACTTCCTCCTGACATTTTTGAGCTCAGAAACCCATATCTGAGCCCGCTGCCCTCTCCTTGAGTGACGCAGGAAGAAGCGGCTTTGAAGGATACCTCTCAGCCACATTTTTGTGCCTGGTTGCTTTGAAGTGCTGGAGGCACGCAGAGACAAAGCAGAGCCAGGGATGAGAGCCCACCGCATCCCAACCTGGCTTTTTCCCCTTTTTCCAGGCTCATAACAACCCCGGAGAGCTGTGCACAGCAGCACTGTCCAGGTTCATTTACCCTCATGAGGGTCTTCTCCAGCCAGGCTCTTCCTATTGATTTCTGGGGGATTTTCAAGCATATCCCCAATTCTGAGAAAATAAGATGCGTCTGGGACCTGCACTTGCACCTTTAGCTGAACCCATTCAATTTTTTGATTAAAAACCTCTCTTGCAGTTTGCAGGTGAGGAGTGGATAGAAAAATCCACACCAAAGGATGCAACAATCATTAATTCAGTGCAGAGCCACGGTTTTTAAGTGGGTAAACTGAGGCACCAAGCAAGCAACTTGCTTGATCCCCCTCCCAGCTCCATTGCAAAGCCCAAAATAGAGTCCAGAAACCTTTATTATTTTCATGTGAAGGTGCTTAAAACTCCCTGTGCTTTCAAAAACTGGGGCCGGGGCGTTTTCCTGGTGTCTCAGCGCCTCGCGTGCCAGAGCAACGCCTAGTTATTCGCACTCATTTGTGAATGAGCTTGAAAAACTCGTGCTAAATCTAAGACTACAGTAAACAAGTTCTGGAGATGTGAGCTGGGATATCCTGGAAAGCCCCAGTTTGGGGAAAGAAAGGAAAGAAAAAAAAAATATGTCACAACTGCATGCCAGAGTCCTTTAAATTGAGGTGAAGTTGCCCTAACTCTGGCTCCAGGCAAGGCAATTTTTTTTCCCAGGGAGTGGATAATTTGGGCACCTTTGCCCTAAAGCGGTGACCTCCAGCTTTCACCTCGGGGCCGTGTCCCCAGGGCAGTGCCATTCATGCCGCGCCGGCCCCCGAGCCTGAGAGAGACCCAGCGGTAGTATCACAGGGGAAAAAAATAAAGTCACCTTGGGAAGAGAATGCTTCCCATTTTTTGGCTCTCAGAGGTGTCAAAGGAAGCAATCTGACGTCGAAGGGCCGGAAAAAAACAGCTTCTTGGCTGATGTTGCTCATGTACAGCGAGGTCACTTAGAAAGCTATCAGTGGCTTAAAAATAAATGCAGCATGGAGGCAGCCATTCAGCGATATCCTGTATCCGAAAGCTGCGAGGGGTGTAAGCAGGAAGAAACTGGAATGACCTTCCCTCCCCCCACCCCCATTCCCAGTTTGGTTTGTTGTTTTTTTT
>VXBO01002870.1:1165482-1231905 GCA_013400135.1 Rhinoptilus africanus
TGGGGGGTGGGTCAGGCAGGGTGGTGGAGTCACCATCCCTGGAGGTATTTAAAAGACAGGTAGATGTTGTGCTGAGGGACATGGGTTAGTGATAACTTGGCAGTTAACGCTTGGACTTGATGATCTTAAAGGTCTCTTCCAACTAAAACAATTCGAGGATTCTACGGTTCTACAAGCGGACCCCTTCGGGAAAGGAGAGCCCAGCCCATGTAGAGGCTTAAGATTCTGGGCACATTAAACATGGAGTAAAACAGCCCTTGGCCCAAACGCCTCCCACCTGGGAAGACACCGGGGCGTCATTTGTGCTCCATCGCCCAGGGGATGGTGGCAGAAGCCCCGCAGCCAAACCAGGCAGCTGCGAGGCTCTGTGGGAACGGGGTGCCCGGGCTCACGGCTTCTCTCCCTTGGAGTAAAATTAGAAATATCGAATTTTTGGCCTTCATCCCTGTGGGGCTGCTCCGATTCACCCCAGGGATGTCCACGGAGGGGATGATTTTGGGATGCTGGTTCTGCTTCTCTCCCTGCCCAGCCACGCTGAAAATTTGTCACCACCGTTATCAGCATCAGGGAACAGCTGGAGGGATGTCCCCATCGTGGCCACGCAGACGTGGGTTTGCTAAATCAGGTTCCTGCGCTGGCAAGTTCCATCTCCTGCTCTCCCTTCTGCACCCCGCAGAAAGGACCTTTCCCTTTGGGAAAGGTTTCCCTTTGTTCGTTATCCAACAGGAATGATAAGAATCGCCAAGGTAAAAATCAGCTTATAAACCCGCTTGCATTTTCTCCTGGGAAACTTCAGAACACAGGAAAGAATTGACACCCAAACAGGGTAAGAAAAAGGAAGAAGATTTATGTCTCCTACGACTAAAGGATCAAAACCGGCCATGATGTAAAATGCGATGGAGCCCACAATCCCCTTTTGATGTCTGCAGGAAGGAAAGAAGATGCTGAGAACTTTCTCAGCTCTGTGGACGCCAGCCCTTATTTCCACGTCCAGGGTCAAGAGGTGGTGGAAAGAAAAATAAAGCCCAACCGGGAAATAAGAAGTTGAAAGAGCCTTTCCTTCCCCGAGGCTGCTGGGCAGGGGCAGAGCCGTGCCCGGGGGTGGTGGGACAGGGGGGCAGGTGCTGCCCCAGCCCAGGAAAAGCGGGAGCCCTCATGGTCCCATTCCTACACCACGCTGGGTGGGTGGGCAGCACCCACACGGGGCCGGCAAGCGCCCGGGGAAGTTTGCAGAGGAACTGAGAAAAAAAACCACCATGGGACGCTGCCGCGGGTTGACCCCACTGTCCCCACTGTGTCCCCTCGAACAATAGTGCGTGATCCTGCTACGCTGCTCGCAGTGCATGAGACCCCTAAATTTAGATATACCAGCTGTGAAGGGTATGCAAGGTATTTAAGGGCCTATAATTTTAGACTAAGCATAATTGTGAGACGTATTTAATCACGTTATATCTGGGGCTGAGCAATGCCAAATATTTTCCGTGGTTATTCCTGCAGATCTTTACGCGAATTAGCAATAGCCACCATGATCCCGCTCGATGGAGAGACGGAGAAGCGGAATTTTTCATTTCCCACCAGTTGGTGTTTGTGAGAGAGGCGCTCAGGCATCCACCGGAGCGAGGGAAAGGAAAATCCCCGGCTTGCCGGGGATGGGTCACAGGCAGACAGCCTGCCTGCAGCGGGAACGGGTTCTGTCCATCACCAAAGTAAACACAGATAAATCAATCCATAGAGGGGGTTTACCAAACAAGCCAAGAAATTTAGGGAAATTTTTATCTGCTCACAGATGTTCCGCAAAAAACTGAAAAAAATAAAAGAAACGGGCTGGTGGGGCCGGGTCAGGGAGTGGGGTGAAGCTGGAGACAAAGTGCTGATGTGTCAGAGCTGAGGGAATCCAGCTTTGGAGGTGCTGGGGAGTCACTGGGAGAGCTCTGCTGGTGGAGCCACCACTGCCCTCCCATAGCCCTGAGCAACCGGCACATGCCGTCTGTCTGTCTGTCTGTCTGTCGGAGCAGACAGCCATGCCCGGAGATCTGGGAGCATCTCGGAAAAATCCTCCAAAAACCACCTCTGCCCAGCAACTGGGGAAACTGGGTTTGCTTTCAGCCAGGACGGTCATTCTGCTCGCAACCCACTGGCAGCCGGCATCTTCCCTCCCTAAGGATGGATAACACAGCCCTTCATTTTTATGCCGTTCTCTGGGCAGCTCCAAGATTTCGTAGGAACGCTCCCTTTGGGCCATGCCTGCATGGCGGGCTCAGCCCCGGTGGGAAAGGGCAGCTCCAGGGAGTCCTGGAATTAAACCAGGGTGCGAAAAGCCGGGGTCCCTGTCACTCTGTGCAATGGGCTCAGCCATGTGGCAAGTATTTTACTGCCTGCTGCATGTGTGGGGACTTTTTTAAGCAGCTCGGCACCTTTTCCTAGAGGAGTGATGGAAGCGAGCCTCTCCTGCTGCAATCCCCCTTCTCCAGGGTTCAGGCTTTCATCCCGCTGCCCGGGGATGCTGCACTGCACAACCCGGAGCACCTTTATTTTCGCAGCCTGCTGGAGGATCATTCCCGGTCGAGCCAGTTGGTCCCAGTTACTGACCCTGCCAGACAGTGTTTTAACTTCTGTCATTTTTAATAATTCACAGCCAAAATGCTGACTAGATGGGGTTTGTTTTGCTGGCCGGACCTCCTCGCTACCGCTGATGGAAGGCCTCGTGTGCCTGGTTAGAGCTGGATTGCCTCTGTTGTCCTAAAGAATTCCTTCAGAAGTGGAAGAGAGGTGCAGCAAAGGGCTACCAAGATGCTGAGGGGACTGGAACACCTCTCTTATGAAGAAAGGCTGAGGGATTTGGGTCTCTTTAGTCTGGAAAAAAGATGGCTTTTCAAGGAGAAACAACTGCCCTTTTTAAGCTGTTTCAATTTCCTCCTCTTGTCCCCCTCTCTTCTTCTTTTTTATCTTCTTGTATTTCAGGAGGGAGAGGAGGAGAAGGAAGGAAGGGATAATTTTGACTGATGATGAGGAAACAATTTGGTGTAACTCTAGCCCATTTTTTGTCAAACACTCAGCACCCAGCATCATTTTCCCCAGCTCGGGGAATCTCGTCTTACCATACTACCTGGGGGGTGTTTAACGGGCTGCGTCCACCCCCCTCCCCGAGAAGGTCGGAGTTTTCCACGCTTCCATGGAAGGGAGGAATTGGTGTTTTGTTTTTTCCTTTGCCTTATTTCAAAGATGACTTGTCCCTTCCGCCTTGGGGCAGGTCCCGAGCTGGTCCCACGCTGCGGGGAGCAGCAGCATCTCTTAGCAAGCAAAAATGTCCCAACACATGGAGAGACTTAGAAGTTGCCATTTTGGCTTTTGTGCTGAAATATCTTCAACAGGGCACACAAGAGGGAATGTAGCTCTGCAGTATTTATGCTGATAGGAGAAGACCACAACGGAGACAGGGAAAGTCTGAAGAACTGCAATTGCACTGGAGGGACTTGGTGCAACAGGTTGCAGCTCTAAGAATGGATTTTAATAAAAGACAGCAGAAAACCATCAGTGATGAGGAACTGGCCCAGCTCACAAGAGTCTGAAATTTCCCTCTAGTGTCTGAGAGGGGACGAGACTCGGTTTTGGCATCGCCCCCTCCCCTGTGTCCCCTCCGACTCAGCTCCTGGGGGTCCCTCTTAATGCAGATACATCTCGCTACACCAGCATCTTCTCGATGATGGTCACCAAGGAAAGGGAAGATGACCCAGCCATTCTCTAGCCATACACAGCCCTCACTTCATATTCACGGTGCTGAACGTGAATGGTCTTGGCTGGTAACACACTGTACAAGAAAGCAGAGAGAAAAAGGTGAGGAAGCTCCGAGGAAGGACAGCTGGAAGAGAGGAGTCACTGCCAGCGCGTGACTCACAGGTATAGGCAAAGACATTTGTCTGCATTGTGAATAACACTCCTTCCCTAGCTGACTAAAAATGATTAACTTTTAAAAAAACAACTGCTTTATAATATTAATGTTCTACCTGAGCGCCTTGCACTTGCGAATAAAAAAAATTTGGGCAGGTTTCAGATTTATCTTCAGGTGGTTTCACTTCAAGTGTTTTAGAGATAAAAAGAGGTTTACAAACAAAATAGAGATTTTTTTTTTAAATGCTTTTAATGGAATCATTTCATGGGCATATTATTCTCAACTCATAGAAGCTTTTTCATTTCAGTTGTTGGGGTTTTATATTTGATGGTTGCTTTGAATATAACAGAGTTTGGAAGTTGTTTGGTTTTTTTTCTGCTTCGGGATGACTAGAAGTACACGGCATCTGGTAAAGTTGTGCGAGCATGTGGTTTAAACCTGCCTCGAAGCAGTTGCAAGTGTGTTATGAATATTTATCAGGGACAGAGGGATTATAATACAATTATTCACTACTAGTCAATAAAAGAGGAATTATCATAACAGCTTCCATGTCACACATGGGATCACATTGCAATTAGGAAGGAAGAGCCCGCAGTTCATCACTCTAAATGCTTTCTTCGTGTTTTACAGGGTACGGAGGGGAGCATTTCCAGAGAGAAGTCACAACCTGAAGCCGCTGTGGCTCAGCACCCGCTGCCTCGGGCGAAGGCGAAGGTGCCAGGACCAAACCGAAGCGGGATGGTGGCAGCTCCGCAGTGCTGGGCACAGGCACCCGCCTGCAAAGCTCTCCGGCCACCAGCTCTGTGCCCTGGAAAGCACTCGGAAGCGACAGGACTAAAAGGATTTAGGACCTGAACGACTTCTGCAGGTCTGGGCTGATGTGGTCCTGTATCGCGGCCAATATACAAGAAAACTTAACCCAATTCCCTTGCATTAATCCCATTATGGAAAAAGAGTGTGTGCGGAGAAAGCAGAGGGGGAGAGGGCTGAGTGCTGCCCTCGGATGGTGTCTCTGCATTGGAGGGAGAGGTGAGGGACGAAGGGCAGTGGGGATGGCTGTCCCCACCATGGCTGGCTCCTGAATTATCTACGCGGTGACACAAAGCTGCTCCCTGTCACTGCGGGGTGTTTGCTTTCAGGGGGTAACAACAGCGCCCATCAGAAAGGGCAGCGATTTCTGAACCGTGTTCGGGTTCAGTACGGGGAAATGGAAGGAGCTGCACGTGCTCCTGCCAACGCGTAGAGACAGGGAGGGATTTGCGACTCATTTCTCTCCGTTCACTGATCAAGTGGTTGGGAGAGAAGCCACTCTGGCATCACCCAGGTTCGTTTCTCCAGGCTTTAAGGGAAACGCACACTTACTTCCCAAAGCCGGCGCTATTGAAAAACGCATCTAGCCATGGATGTGATAACTGTCGGAACTGCTGCTGGCGCTGGGCTAGTTTGCTGCTGCTATAATAGAAGAGCTATAAAGAAGAGCCTCTTCCAAGCACAATAAATTCTGCGACCACCAGCCCCAGAAGTCTTTCTTCTAATTAAAGGCTTTGGGTATGGATATTCCAAGAGCTGCTGAGATCCGGTGGAAGCGGGACAATGTAAACACCTTGGAAAATGCCTCAGTTTCCAAATGAGTTCCCCACATAAAAACCGGTTGATGTACCAGAGCAGACCTGCAGTGAGGCCAGTGCATTAGCCCTCACTCTGCTAAGCCATTGGGGAGACGGAAAAATACAGCATATTCCTTCATTCCTGGTCATTACTGATCAGCAGTGGTCCAGAAACTTGGTAACTGAGAGCTGTTATTTTTTTCCCAGCTTTTGTATATAAGAGTCTATTACTGTTATTGATTCCTGTCCTATTGCACCGGATTTCGTGCTCTAGGAAGGTCCTAAAAAGCAAAACCTTTTCTTGCTCTGTGGGCAATGGGGACTGGAAACATTTGATCCACCTTTCCAATGTTCTCCATGGATTTTACTCTCCCAGGGAGGCTGTGACCTTGGGCATTGACCATCAGGGGTAGTAAAACCCATTCTGCATACTTTGACATTATCTTCCATCAGCGATTCCCTGAGGCCTTTTTACACTCATTAATTAAACCTCACATGTAGATACAGGTTATCCACCCCAATTTATGTTGGAAAAGGTTAATTAGCTCATCGGACCTCACAGAACCAGGATAGCAGGTGCCCTTCCATTCCCGCCGAGCCCCCAAATAACCTGGGACCGAGTCACCTTGCATTGGTGCCGTTTTCTCTTGAATCCCATCACAGACCGCACAGGGGAATCAAGTGAACAATATCCAAAAAACCCCCCTCCAGCCTATATCCATCGCCTGCTTCCCTTCTTGCTTTTCTTAGTATCCAGAAGAGAGAAAGGAAAAAAAAATTTAAAAGCAACATGAAACCACTCCACACTCCCAACGAGAAAATAAAAATGGATGTTGCAGGCTCATGTGTTCTATACGTTTCCAAATATTTCCATCTGCTCCTGAAATTTCCATTCGGAGTTGCCAAAAAGTCTTACAGAATTGTTAACACGATGGTAAATTTAGATTCTTTTATGGAGAGACGTTTCCCCACCCTCTTAAAAGTCTGGTATCAATTTGTTCTGTCACTGATAAGCCAAAGGTATTGCTGAATTTGCCCTTTTGCCCTGCTCATGGGTTTAGCGCGGGCTGGGACGGGGACGGCAGCGGAGAGGCAGTACCCATGCAGGGAGCGGGTCCGGATTCACCCCCAGGTCTGTCCTCCTCCACCCCCTATAATATAACGTTCAGGGAGTCATATATATTGTCCCCCACATGCGTCAGCACCAACAGAAATACCTTGCAGGAAGATTACGGACCATCTGGTCTCCTCAGCCTTCGCCCCATCGACCTGTTCTTCAGTTTGGAAGCTCCCCAATCCAGGTTGGAGGCCATTGCTGTGTCCTGCACCACCCACAGTCCCACCCCCTGATTAAAAGTTAATGAGCAGGTTTCTGTGCCCAGAACGGCTCGGGGCAGCTCTGCCTTTAGCTGGAGAGGGTTAAGCTGGACGTGGCCACATCGCCTGCCATCAGCGTGCCCACATAGGAACCGGCTTGGTGGCGTCGCAGGGGATGAAGAGTAGGGTGGGAGAAGGTGGGATGGGAGAGAGAGCATCCCTCAAGGATGGTGGAAGCTGGAACGAAGGAGCAAGATGAGGTAGGGAAAGGGCAGGGGGTGGCCATAGCATCTCCTTGGCCAGGCGCCGGCGGCCACGAGGATGCAGCCCCCTGCGTCGGCCACGTGCAGTGGGTGCACTCGTGAATATTTATACACACAGCGACATCCCGCAGGCACAGATCTGGTGAAGCGACCTGGTTCGGGTGAAGTTGTGTCACCGGGCTGTTCCGTCAAGGATGGTTTGATCAAAATACTGTTGCTTTTTCAGTAAAACAGGGTATTCTTTCCTGTCGGAAAGTGCCTTTTCGGACTGGCTGTCGCGTGCGCCCCATTCGGTGAATTAATAGTGGCACCATTCAGGGCTGATCAACCCGTAATTAGAGTAAATGAGCAAGAGCACAGTGAGTACTCCACAATATTATTTTAAAGCAACTACTCTCCATGACCATTTAATAATACTCCCCACAACATAGCAAATAAGGGCCATTTTCCAGAGGAGGCGCTTAATAGAGATTAAAGATTCAGAGCCATTACAAAAAGGCAGAAAGCACTGCTCACTTCTCCAGCAGCAGGAGTGATGCTGAGGAACCGGCAGAGCCTGAGCCTTACACAACCTGCTGTTTGCATCTTGAGACAGAGCCCGGGATTTAATCGCCTGGGAATAAATACACTGCACTGGGGCTGATGAGCAAAACCCCAGCACAAAAAAAACCCCAGTTTACAAACATCTTTATTTAGGAGTAAAACCCTGCTAGAGCACCTAGAGAAGTGGGATTGCTGGATGGACACTATAAGGGCACTATAATGCACTTAGAGACGCTATAAATCATAACTTGAGAAATCAGAAAAATCACAGTGGCTGCCTTTAGGAGTGAGCCGTTCCCACTGAAAGCAAACCTATTTGATCTCATTCTAACCCATTCCCTGTAATTATGCTTATCATATTTCCCTCCCTTTCTTCTTCGAGAGCAACATCCTGCACTCTGATCCCAGCACGGCGTTTCGGGGAGCGCTCTCATGCGCCGGGACACGGATATAAATGTATTGCCACCTGCAGCCTGCTCGTAAAAGAGCCGCGCTTGGGATGGAGCTGCTGAAACCAGACTGCAGCCTGGTCTGGAACCTGCTTGTGCGCTTCCAAATCCCAAGATTATTCAGGAATGATGGGCATCAGCCTTTGTCTCATCACTGTTTAAGTTAATTAGTCCTCTTTATTTCAAATTTTAGAGCTTTGTCCAGAGATACGAGCTTGGAGGAAACAGGAAAGTTTCCACCTGATTACATGCTTGGGCAGTATGAATTATTAACTACCTCGGTGTTAAAAAGTTGTGGTTAATATCTTCCCTGCTTTTAATGTTCCTGTCCGTTTTCAGAGCAAAACTCCCTCGCCTTCAGTGCTAAATCCACGCAGGGACCAGGGCAGCTCCGCAGAGCCGGGCAGAGCGGGCGGTTGTGCTGCCGTGCGTCTCAACCGCTTTTATCTTAAACTGTTAATATTTCATAACATTGCATTTTTGAAGTATTAGTGACTGTGCTCTTAGCCAGAATTTTTTTTTTTTTTAATATTTGCATATTTGTAAGCAAAAAAAATAAAAGTATTTGCCTGGAGAAAATATCAAAATTTGAACAGATGGGAGTTTTTTACCAAAAGAAGACTGTTTTGATGAGAAATTATTCCATTTCCAAAACCTCAAATAAAGTTTCATATCTTTCAGCAAATCTTGGACCGGGATTATAAATTCAAAATAAAAATACAGAAATTTCCTATGTTGAGCTTATAAATGCTGGTTTACAACATTTTCTGGTGTCTTAATGAAAGCCATGTGACTGAAGTTACATATTATAGGAAATAGCCAAAAGGCACATATTCTTTTACAGGTATACTTTTAAATGTAGAGGATTGCTTTTTAAAATTTTAACACAAGATGTTATTATCCTTTTTTAATTAAAAAATTACTGGGCTATTTTTTCCATTTTTAATACGCTCTGTGCTCACGAGAGAACCAACTCCTGTCTCCAGCCTCCCCAGATGGTTGTACCAGGGGTCTTTACATCCCCCTTGCAGCTCCCAAAAGCTCAGACTCACTCATTTTCTTCCCTGCAAGCCCTCACGGCGTTGCTTTGGAAAGAGTTTTGTGAGTACAGCACCACTGATGTTGTTAGATAGTAGCAGCATCATTAAAACACATTTATTTTAATTAAACCCGGCAAACTAAGACAGTGACCACAATGGCATGTAATGCTATTGGAGGATGAAGACTCGGGGCCCTTGCTAAGCCTCACTAGTTATATATTTTATATATATTTATAATGTTAGATGTTATATGTATATTTAGTGTCACGGGAGACCCAAGCTCTCTGGTCTTCACAGCTTGGTCCTTGTAATTATCCCCATCTCCAGCCCCATCTCGGTTTGTTGATCCCTATTGATGGTGTTGCTATCTAATACCCGGTAATGGGTTGTAGCCTCCCGCAATCCTCCCTCTCGATTCCTAGCTCAGGGAAAACTCAACAGATGAGCCCATGCACTAAAAGGATGGGGGCCCACGCTCACTTAAGGCAGGGGTTCCCCGTAAAGCCATCAGTGGAGCTCATTCAGGTCTCGGGCACGTGGGGCACACACCAACGATAACGCAGTGGTGGTTTCTGTCTATATACAGTGCTCATGATTCATTTTGAAACCAAATTCATCAGCTGGGTGGGCATCTTGAGGCGGACCTAGGGAGAAAATACACCAGGTCAGGCTCAGCAGGGGTATGGAGAAGTCCTTCACCCCAGGCTGGCTCATGCCAGGAAGGAACCACAGCTGAAATCAGTCCTGGCATCCCAAATCACCGTATGCTGCCACGAGATCAACACGTATCCCTCAGACAGTCCATAGAAGCCTTCAGTGGCACCAATTTCCTTGACAAATATTTGCATGTTTTCAATTATAAATGAGCCCAGGCAGGCTCGCGAGGCTCTTTGCAGCACCGAGACTGAGTAACGGATGCGTTATACCGTCCTCTTAAACACTGCCTGGTGGGCCAGGAAAACACTGGGTTTACAAGAGTTAAGGACCGGGGGCTGGGAGTTAATTGACATCTTCCATCTTCACATGATCTCAGGTGGATACTTTATTTTTTTGTCTGAGGAGGTTTATTTTCCTCCAGATTGATTGGATGAATTGTGTTCCCAGAGATCAGAGAGTTCAGATGGCAGAGGATCCTCTTACCAGAAGATGAAAGCCAATATAATCAACTGCACAACTTCAAAACATGCAGCTTGTTCTTGTTGGCTGAGCCTAAGTTTTCCCTGCAGAGAAGCTGTCGACAATGATTTGATATCAATCCAGTAACAATCCCTGGTTTCTAATAATAATTTGCACTTCAGTAGAAATGTTCATGTGAGGCTCTGAGAACATTTAGCAGATGGTCATTAGCGAAGCTCCCCAGTTCTCCTGCAAGGAAGAGATAACAATTATTAGCCTTGTTTTACAGATGGTGACACTGAGGTGAGGCACTGAAAGGTGAAATAACTCTCCTAATTTTCCATAATGAGCCAGTGGCAACAGATCTATGAATGAAACCCAGGCAGCCTGCTGCGATTACTCCACAAACCCTACATCCTTATCTCTTACAGGAAAACGTGGTCAAAGAGGTGAGCCTGGAAAGCAAAGAGCGAATGACTCAAAGGCAGGATTCATGACACATTTCTGGAAATAAGGAATTAGGTCTGGGTCAATAAATAACTGGAAAACCAGGGGGACGCAATCCGAGAGGCATGTGAAATGAGGATGGATGGAAAAGAAAGAAGATAATGGAAGGGAGGGGAAGGAAAACACAGAGTAGCTCTGACTTTTTGTTTCCATTCTTGGTTTCAATCAGCGTTGTAAAATTAAAGGTTAGGGCTCTGAAAGAAAGAAGAAAGCAAGCTCCATCTCCTCCCGGGGGGGTACGTCTGATGGGTGAGGCTTCAAACGTGAATTACCGATAACAAACCCTTCCTCCTCACATGTCCGATGGAGCGAAGTGCCGGTCGTGGTGCTACCAGGGGACATCGGTGGTGTTTTGGGTGTCACAGAGACCTGCCTCTCCCTGGGCAGGGCAGGGAAACGGGGACGGAGCTCCTGGGGACGTCAGCTCTGCCCAAGAGCATCCACACGGCGTCAACCACCAAAACAGACAGGCGGTGGCTGGGCTGGAGAGCGCTCGGCCCCGCTTTCCTGGGCCGGCAGCGGCCGGGCAGTGGGTCAGCCGAGGTGTGCGGCCGGGCGCTTTGGGGACTAATTTTAGCTTTCAGTTACACTGCCTTTTCCTTTCTCACCCAGAACGTCTGGACCGCTCATACTGATGGACTGGCTGATACTACAGACCGCCTCACTAACATCACACAAACGCCACGAGGGGAAGGCAGCCCAACTAGCTGGCCCAGCAATGGAGTTTATAAAACAGCCAAATGGAAGCCAAAAGACTTGAGTTTAATCCCTCCAGTTAAGTCATCTAGATTCCTTCTCGCCACCAGCCATCTGATCTCAATCAACAAATCTTGGCCTTCATCTCCTAACCTAGCCGAGAGTCGCAATGCTGAAGCCTGAAGTAATCTGCATGCAAAATGCTTCAGTAATGATTCCTTCAAGAGGGATTTTTTTTTATTATTATTATTTCCCAAAAGCACTCTAATGTGAAAGCGGTAGGCAAACAAGAAAGGTGTCTTAGTAATGTTTGCCATTAATAAATTGTTAACACTCTGTAATGTCCTTCCATGTATTTTCAATACCTATAGTTTATAGAAGCATATTGAAAGAGACTTATTAACGCGAATATGTTAAAACTAATCACTGGGTATTAAAATGGGATGCTTTTCAAAGACTGAAAATACTTCCAATTTGGCTATTCCTCTCATAATATTAGTACGATTTGGCAAGCAAATGAAACAGGATTAAACATCTGTACCTTTAACATCAGCGAACTGCACCACCTCTAGATGCAAGACATTCGTCAGAAACTCTGCAATATACTGCTTTCAGCGTCACACCATGCACTGCCAGCACCACAGAGCCAGAGAGCCAGAACTGCACCCAAAAGTGTCTTGGAAAGGTAAAATGTGGCTTTGTAGCAGGAAACACCAGGGTAATCGGAGAGAGCAGAAGCGCTGTCTGCACTGGCAAGGTCAAAGATGCCCTGTGTAAAACCACAGCCATGGGCACAGGCGCGGATGCTGCTACTGGAAGCAGCGAGCGCTCACCAGCAGCTGACCAGCATGAAAATTGGGATGAGGATTTCGGAGTGCTTCATTTGGCATATTTGCATCTTGGAAGCAAAGATTCCTGCACGCCCAGAGGAGAACCCGAATGAGAGGAGGAAGGAGAAGACTGAGGAGGGGAGCACTGTGCTGCTGTGCCTGGGCTAGAGCCATGTTTTTCAAGATACAGAGACGGTGGCAGAGCAGCTCACGCCGAGGAAGAGTGTGTGTCGCCTCACATGCTCTTATTTCCATGCCCCATTTTATAAAACCCAATCACTAAATTTCACCTGCCTTGTCACAGCCACAAGGGAACCAAGCAGCAGCGGAGCCAACCTGCAGAACAAGAACCGTGTTGGAATAGGCACCGGCACCTGGAAAAAAGCAGTTTCTTCAAATCCTTGGTCTATAGTTGTGGACATCTGTCACCATGGAGAAGTATCAGGAAAACGCCATTTGTCAGGCCAAAGTAAAAGTCACAAATCAAAGTTGGATTGTAGATATTCAAGGCTATCTTTAGCAAGAAGAGCTGTGAAACACATCTCTCTTCATTCTTACACTCTCTAATGACTGCAAATAGTTTATGCCTCAGCATTTGATTTTTCCTTATCATCTCTTTCCAGTTCCAGCAAGCACCGCATATACGGAAAACGAGGACACCTTCACTGGACAGGGTACTTTCCACAAGGACAGGGATATTTCTCTCCGAGCGCCACTTGCTGTGCCAGGGGATCGCTCTTGGGCCATGCAAAGAGAAAATAATCCATAAAACTGTGTGTGTATCTGCAAGCGCACAGCCACCAGGGAAAGGCATTTCAGCAGCCACCTCTTTCTAGCCCTGAGGATTTCAGGAAGGCTCCATCAGCAAATTTATCACCATTATTAGTACAGAAACCTCAAGGTCAAACCCTTCCTCTTGCATGGGTGCAAGACCGAAAGGCAGGAGCTCCTGCCTCACAAATGCTGCCGTTTGTGGGAAACGGGTGTTGTTCTTTTTTAACTCAATTCCATGAGAATGCTGCTGCTAGAAGGTACTTGGGATCTCATTCCAGCTTAATTTGCATTCCTCTGAGAGAAAGTTTTACCTTTGGTCGTGGTCAGAGTGGATTAAGATGGGTACCTGCATCTTCTTGGCAACACATTGCCAACCCAACGTTGACCCTACAAGTCGAACAAGTCAGTTTTGGGAAAGTAACCCCAAAAAAGACCATATAGAAGAGATGCTTTAGCCTGGACATGTTGAAATAGTGTTTTGTACAGGGCTGGAGTTCCTGTTTGGCTGTGAGGACCTCAGCTTTCATTCTTTTCCTCATTTCAGTGTGACGTTCGTTGTGATAATGCAGGACATTATTTTGGATGTCATTTTCTGCCCCTACATGAAGTAGTATATTGTAGGCAAAAAGAGAGAGAGGGAACAAGATCTGCCATTTCACCAACTGAAACAATCGTATTACAAAGCTCAGCACGGCTTACGAGATTGTGCCGTGTTCAATCAAAGTCTATCGCAAAGGTACATACGTATCTCCAGATTATTTAAGGGGTTGGCAGCTGCTTCAGTACACTTACTCCTTTTTATTTATTTATTTATTTTTATCTCCGGGCTTTTAAAATTGATGAGAGGCTGAAGGCAAGAACTGATGCATTGTAGATGACAACAAAAGAGGCTCCGTAAAATTGCTTTTGGCATCTCGTGTGCGTTCTGTCTACATCTTATAAATTACTGCTGCATTTCAGCGATAAAAATAGTTTTGTATTTGGAATTGATTACAGTGAGATAAAGCTCTGATAAAAAAAAAAAAGTACCGATGCATAAATATTCTGAACATACAAGGGTAATTTGATTTGATAAAACAAAAATACGGCTCTTAATTTCTTCTTTTTAAACAGAAGACAAATACACACACATACCACAGTGCAGATAGAACTTCACCAGCTGTTTTGCTGAGGATTCCCAGAAATGGTTACGTGCCTCTTGCAACTCTTCTCTTCAGACGTTTTTATGGCGATCTCCGTATCACCGGCATTCCCATCACCAATGCCGGGTAACGCTGCCCCTGCAATCTGCAAGCCTTCAGCCCAGGCCACTGCGCTTCCTTCTAGGAGATAAACATGGGCTCCTTTCCTGTGCCCTTAAAGGTTATTTTATTAACTGGGCTATTTTTGTTTAGTTCATTCCTTAGTGCATCAACTCTGCAACTAGTGCTTTCGCCTTAACTGGAACTGTAGGATCAGAAGAGGGAGCTGATATATTGTTTTCGTCAATCCTAATATAAATGGGAGCATGATTTTATTTACATGAGAAAGAGGGAACTAGCGATTCATGTTTCAGTATGACCCAGACCAGCATGCTTTCCTCAAGCAAAATGCTATTTGGCTCAGCCTAATAAATTAAGGGTGAAAATTGGCTTTGCATCATGACAAATGCACAGCCCAATCGTTAACCTTTAAAGAAATGTAAGGCTTAATTGCAAATAATAGCAATGGGGCTGGCAGTGGAATCAAGGGTTGGATCCAGGACCTGGTGAAAGACAGAGCAAAGCCCCGCGTGTGTTTTCCAGCCGGCGTGGGGGCCGACAGCCGCGCAAAACCCACCACTCGCTCCAGCCGCAGTGGGGCAAGGGGCTGAGCGAGCCCCTGGGCCCCCAACCCCAACAGCGCAGTGTCAGCCCCAAAACCCGCAACCCCAGGCAATGCTGGGCTGGGAGGCTGTGTCCCTCGAACCCCCCCATCCCCACTGGAAAGCTGCTGGGTTTTGGGGGGGGCAGGAAGGCGGCTGCTCTGGTCGCACCAGCCCTGCCAGAGCCCCGGCAGGAGCGGGGGCTGGAGGCTTTGATGTGGGCTGGACGGGATGCGGACGCGTCTGCTCCCGTCAGCCACACCAGCCGAAGCGCAGAAAGAAAAACCAACGGCAGCAAGACCGGCAATTATTTCTGTGGAGCAGCTTGAGCACTCCCGAGTTTTCAGCAACGGACGATAAGCTTGTTACCAGTAAGATGATCCTTAAAAACCTTCCCTATGAACAGCAAAAGCAGCACAAAGTGTTTCCCCAACAGCTGGCAGTACTTCCACCGGGTAAATACAGGTAGACGGACAGCACGTTACTTTTAAATTTCATTTATTTATTTTTGTGTACATTTTTCTTAATTTGACCGACATACCATTGCCATAAAGATGCCCTGCTCTTTGAATATTTAATCCAAGACCACTAGTTCAAGTGTGGTTATGAAAAGTCACGGCAAACATATGACTGGAAAGAGGTGGTTGGTTTTGACTTCCAGGCAGTTGTTTGAAGCATTTCAGAGATGCACACAATATTCAGCAGAACACACGCACACACAGTGCCGAGTTTAACGAACACACACACGCACGCGCGCACACACACACACACACACAAACATCTGGAAAACGGTTACAGTGGTTGAAGTTTCAAAAAGGTGTACTGTCCCCTTCTCTCAGCAGCAGTGATAAACCTTTGGATATCCTGAGAAATAAAATCAAAGCACAGTAAAGAAGATTAACTTATTCCATCAGCAAGGTCAGGGATTGGGTTTTTTTCAAGTTAAATATATTCTCCCAATCTAATTTGGTTTTTTGGATGAAGAGAGCGGAGGGAAAGGATCTGAGACAGCTGGGGTTAAAGAATACCAGTTCAATTGTTCCACCAATATCCTTAATCCAGTACAACACGGATCCCAAAAGCATCTGGTTAAAACAACAACAACATTAAATAAAAGCCTGTCTAACATTACGCACATGGTCCTACTGTCAGTCTCCTACTATTTATCATCTTCCTAGTATGAGGAAGGGCTTTGAGATGAATGAAGAGAACAGGGATTAAGAGAAGTGTTTCAGAGGGAGTGGAGAGGGAGCCGCACGGGTGGGCAGCCAGGCGACCACTGAAGCACTCCGGAGGGCAGGGGGGACCCTCTGAACTTTGCAGTATCTGACTGACTCCGGTGTGAAATTTCACCTGGTTGCAGACAGGAATAGGAGCCTGGAGCGATGGTTTGCCATGGCGTGGGCTGGCACTGCCC
The DNA here is from genome assembly GCA_013400135.1 of Rhinoptilus africanus. Lineage (NCBI taxonomy): Eukaryota > Metazoa > Chordata > Aves > Charadriiformes > Glareolidae > Rhinoptilus > Rhinoptilus africanus. Next base: position 1,181,774 of record VXBO01002870.1, read on the forward strand.
CCTTGCCACTGGCTCTGCCCTGCTACAAACCCTGGGCAAAGCCTGAGGGGACCTTAACCAGCACTGACAAGACCCTGGGTGCCATCTCACAAAGACAACAGCACTTAATTTCTTTTAAATATTTCACTAAGACATGTCCCCAGGAACTGGCCAAGGCAGGGAGAGCATCTCTCAAAGCCTCCTATCTCTGGACCAACCCACCATCCCCCAAAGTTACGATTTGGGGTCCGGCATTCGGATGTGGGCAGTTTTGAACCTCATGAGGACGGAGTTTCCTCAACAAGGCTAAAAATAAAAAAGTCGCTCGTATTGCGTTGTCCTGCCTTTCCACCTAAGGCTACCTTCTCCATTCCTGCCATCGATGGGAACCCCAGTGCTCTCCCTGCCGAGGGCTCCTGTGGGCTGCCCTGTGCCACGCGCTCCCTGGCTGCCAGAGGGGTTGTGTGAGGTTACGGGCTGCGAAGGAGACATGAGCGCCGCGGAGGAAACAGGCCAGCAAAGACTTAAGACAACAAAAACAAACACGAAGCAATTAAAAGAAGGATGGGAGATGTGGTCTGATGTACTTTTGCCAAGAAATAAATATTTTGCGTTGCCTTTTTTAAAAGCACTCGCATTGTGTTTTTTAAATCTCCAAAATGGTAGACTTAATTCACTCCACCCCCCCATGCACAACACGTGCGCGCGCACACACACACACACACATTCTAATGCACATACGTTTCCAGCTTTGTAGGGCTACTGGATTTTCTTTGAGACAAGTTTCTTGTGCACTTTGACAATTTACTTTGAGACAAGTTATTTGCAAGAAGGCAAAGTTCATGCATGGCTTTGACAGCTCCACTTTCTCATAAATGGTATTTGAAAAGCAGAAAGCAAACGAGGGCCAAAGCTCCATTTAAAGTTCACCTCAGATGCCTGAAAAGCATTTATACCCACATCCTTCTGAGGTCCCTGCTTTATGAACTTCTAATGAGTTCCACATTCTGCTACCCAACATTTCTTATACATAGGGGGAAGAAAAAACAAACCAGAAAACCAATGCAAGCTGTTTGAAAATAGATGCACCACAGCATTCTTTATCAGAGAGGCTGGGGAGGCCTTGGAGGCAGCAGAGCAGCAGCAAGGCACCTTTGCAAAGAGGGGAACGGGAATAAAAAGAACAAAAACCTGGTTTTGAGCCCCCCAGTTCTGCTTGTCTAACACCGGTCACACTGTGGGATTTCACGTCAACGTCTCTTAGAGAGCAAGAAGCAGCCACTCATTAGATGCTCCGCCATTTCTGGAGGCCAAACGTCCTCCGTACCCAGAGGAGACATTTGGCCAGAGGGTGCCTGTTGGCCCTCATCCCTGCTTCGAAGCAATCCTGGCAACCCCGGCTCTCACCAGCTCGATGGCTAAAGGAAAACTCCATGAAAATTTGATACAGAAAAGCCTGGCATGCGACTTGGACAAACCAAGTTCATCACAAACCAGATTATTTTTTTTCAGGTCATTTTTTTATCATTTTCTCAGAATTCCAGAGCATTTTTGGTTAATGATGTTGTGGCACAGAGTGTTTTCACCAGTTAAACTGAACCCTGATGCTAGTCAATCCCCTCTTGACGGAACAATTACAGCTCGACTGGTGCTTTCCTATTAAATCCAAAAAGACTGGGTAGGTTTATTCAGAAACCTCCAAAACACTTAAAGAAAATTTGAAAAATGCCATTTTAAAAATAAGATTCCTCATGGCCATCCCTAATTCTAGAGCAAACCAGGTCACTAAAAGAAAATCTAAATTGCTATAAATATAATTTAAAATAATAATTAGCCATCTACTGCCATTCGCCATCCCAGCTGGGAGGAGATACCACAGTGATCCCGTATGGCTCGAGGGCAGGCTGGGAGATGCCTTCAGCACATCTTGGATAGTACCAGAAATGGATAAATAATAAATAATACGAACATGAGAAGGAATAATCAGCCTTCCACACGTAAGGAAAAGCAGAGACTTTCACAGTTATAAAACAAATGATGTTACTGTAAAAAAAAAAAAAAAATATCCTAAAAATAAAGGACTAAGCCCTAAAAATGAGGACCTGCATTACGGCAGGTTGGAAAGCCTTCTCTTTTCTGACATGCTGAAAACACACAGGTGCTTTGCCTGTGCCCTCTTCAATACCAGCAGACCACTGGAAAGTAGTTGCTTTTCCATGGAGCTCATATCTTTTTTATTTTTTCTAGCTGAAAATATGTAGAAACATCCTTGTTACAAATTTACCACCCTCTCACGAACCAGCAGATTTTGCACCGTAAGACAGAAACTCTAAAAATTTCATCTATTTTGGTGCTAAACATGGATCTTTGCCAATAAAATTGTAATTCCTTAAATTAAATACTTCGGGCATTTTTAGACAGTTATTTTTTTCTACGAGAAATGACAAGATTTACTCCAGCACGTTTCCAGTTTGCAAGAAACTACATCCATCGGCTTTCCCCCAGCGTATTGCTATTAAAAAATCAACGCAAAATTCCAACTCTTCTGTAGGTTGTGACTATCCCCAGCGGCCCCGCTGGCGCGGTGACAGCTGTCACCCAGCACAAACCGCTCGATTCACGATTTCGGAGGAAACACAATGGTGGCAGAGCGTTGGAAATTCACTTCATACCTAGATTATACAGGAAATGTCTGCAGTCAAATCCTGGTTTGGCAATACTGTATTTCGAACCAGGCTTTTTTCTGCCTGTAGAGCCCCAGTCCGCCAGAAGCCCAACAACCGGCACGGTCCATGCTATTAGATATTTATACAAGACTCAACCAAATCTGGGCTAAATGTGGACGGAGAGCTCTGCAGCCGCACCTGTATATGTGAAAATTTGATCCTGACTAACAGCTGTGACAGAGACTGTAATTTATCTTTAAATACACCTTTTTGGCTCTTAGGAGGCACTACATCTCTTCACTCTGGCTGTGTAAATCAAGGACACCTGGCCCTTCCTGACTTTTCACAGTATCCGCCCTGAAAAAAAAGCATACAACGGGGCTGAGAAATACCGAAGGCTTTCAGATATTGTTCCTGGACACTCTGAGATGGCTGAAGGTTCTTTACTAGAGGAAAAAAACGAGCCATGGGAAAAAAGACCCTGATACCTCCATCACACGATGCCTGGGGAAACTGTATCTACCTATGTTTTTGGAGGCCACGGCCACGCTTGCTGCCAGATTGCTCTTTCCAGCCATCAGACGCTGGCCGCCTCTTACTGTAGCACTTATCTCCATCTGCCTTCCGCCGCAATTTGGTTCACACCCTTGCGTGGCGGGTCACGGTGTTTTGGAAAGACCACGGTCTCATCGCTTATTTTCTCAAAAAGAGTAATAATCTGGGGTAAAACCAGACTGAATTAGGATAAACCCTGCGCTGGCCTGAAATTTTCCTTTAAGAGAAAGCAAAGAGAAACTTTCCTGATTGGTTCAGTAATAGTTGGGGTGTGTTTACTCTTTATTTAAAAATTACACTATTCCGAGTTTCCTGGATTTAGCTGGGCCCAAAAGCGAAAGTAACGTATCAAAATACCCTGAAATAAACTTCTAGGAAGGGTTTTCAGGTCTGGCTAAAACCACACAGCTTTGGAAATTGCCGAAAGACGTCTGATCTTTTGAGATTTCCATCTCTATTTCCAGAACGCTTAAGACGCTTCCAAGCTTTTCCCGGCTTATCCTCGCGGTACCTTGCAGCCGCTGGACTTTTGCCCCATCGTTTAGAGAAACCCAAGAGACTTTCGAGGAAGGAAACGCGGCCTGTCCTGCAGCTCGGCTGCCGGCAAGAGCGAGCCGCCTTGGAGTGAGCCTGCTGCAACTCCAGAGCTGCTCCGCTTCCAAGAAGGGATTTTTAACGCAAGGGAGAAGCTCTCACTTCGGCTGGATACCTGCAGGGCAGCAAGGCTCTGGCTGCAGCTTCCCGTTAAGCAGGCACCGGATAACAGACAGGCAGCTCCTTGCCCTCCCAAAATGCTCCGCGGAGAGCTGGCTGGACGCCCCTCTCCCTGGCCTTCTCCCTGACCAACCGCCTGGAAAAAAGGCTGCTAGTAAAATCTCAGACAGTAAAATACAAAACGGAAAGGTGACTGAGACGCAAGGTGTCGATGGAGGCGAAGAGCTTTCTAGCAACCCAGGAGTGCACTAAAGGAGGCCGTGTAATAAACGTCATGCAGCCAAAATTGTTCCCGGCGGAATGGCACTGGCCGGCTGCATGGGCCCCTGAAGAATTCATTTATCCCTGTGGCCTGTAAATTAGGTATTTCCACCATTAGGCTAGTTAGAGACCACCATAAAATGTTCACCCTCTTCTCGGCTACAGAGGCCTTTCCCCATCATTTAAGTCCGACCTCTGTATCTCACCGATGAGCTTGGCAGCAGAAGCAGCAATGCACGAGACCATGTAGCAGGCAACAAGCATCAGCTCGCTTGTAGTTTTTCTCTGTGGGTTTCTTTTGGGTTTTAGATTTTGTTTTTCTTGCTGGAAGTGGGGATACAGTGGCAATCTGGGACTTGTGAGCAAACCCACTATCTTCAAATCTGGGCCTGAAGAAGTACACGGCAAGAGAAAGAGGAGACAGGCTGCTCTCACCTACTTCATCAAGTCTGTGGCTGTCTCTTTTGCCCTCTCTTTTTGCTCCAGCCTTCCCCGTTGACTCCTTGGCAGAGTGGGTTGACACGAGCTGCCTAAGAGAGGACTCATTTTGTCCCTGTGCCATTAAAACCACCCTTGCAGTTTACTGCACTTTCCTTAGAGTCCTCGTCATTTATACAGCACCTGAACCTGCGTCCAGACCTTTGGCACCACCACCTCCTACCTGTGTCTATCTGCAGCTGCGAACACGTAAAAGCTGAGATTCAACTGAACTTTTTCTGGCCCTCTCTATTAACAGAATCAACTGCTTCTATGGTGTGGGGTTATGTGAAGGAGCAGCGTCCTTTCAACCTGCAACACAGCCGCCTACTGCACAGAAAGCACCTCTTCCAGCCACGGTCCAGAGCGAATCTCACCGCACTGCAGAGCTCTGGCCTGCCAGAGCACACGTCAAATTTCATATTATCCATCTGCTCCAGTAAAGGCTGAGTTGAAATATTAATTAGGAGATCTGATCCCTTCTCACCAGAAACAATCTGGATTTTATAGCTCAGCCAGAGGCCAGCGAAGCAGACAAAGCTCTGTGATACATCCTTTGCTGCTGGTTAACGGCTTTCAAGGAAACAACCAACTTGGGGGAAGGACATAGACTGTAAAACATGTGGACATCTGGTCTGTTCTGTCCACCCTTCATCTCCCCCACGCTCAACCCCCACCTCCTAAGTGCATGTTCAGAGCAGAGAGAGACGACTCCTCTAACATAAACAGCTATAATATGGCAATAAAGATTAATGAGTAAAACTTGCCATTTTATGTATAATCCGTGGGGATTTACAATCATTAATCTTTATTACTGTGTAATAACTGTTTAGACATTAAGGACAGATTCTCAGCTGGACAAAACTGGCATTATTCCAGCCAAGCCAATGGAGCAATGCCAGTTTACACCCTCCACGACCCTAGCTCTAAATGAGACCCATCCCCATCTGTAGGAATCATATCACTAGCAGTATTTCCCCAACAGCAGGGGCAGACTGTGAAGGCAACTATTTGTCTTTCTCTGTAGCCGAAAAAGAGAGCTGCATGTGTCCAGGAAGCTCAACAATAGACTTGTCAATAAACATGAGGAAATTCAATGAAAAAGCAACAGCAACAAAAGGAACCCCAAGGAGCAGGGAAGTGGATGATTTTTGAGGCAAGACTATAAGATCTGGTTTGGCAGGAGTGTAACTAAGAGGGATGTAGCAATCTTTGGCATGTGAAAGAGTGAAAGCACCAAGACAGGCTCCCAGAGTTCCTCTAAGAGGAACAAGATGGAAGGGAGAAAAAAAAAAAAAGAGCATCTTGGCTGGCTTTTCTGAGAGAGGAGTTTGGGTTTTGTTTTCAATAAAAAAGAGGTCTATTAAACAAGGGAGCTGGTGGGAACCTTGTCTGAACTACATCAGACCAGCCACTAAAGCAACGCTGCGTTGGCCGAGCAGGATTTCCTCTTCCAAAATGTCTAGGAAAGAAGGGAAACGTGCAGGTACATACTTAGCTTGCAGCAGACATGGAGGAATCCCAGCTAAGGCTGTCCATGCCAGTGTCTTTGCCCGTGGCACCAGGCACCGCTCCGCTGCATGGGCGAAGGGCCAGGCAGCCCCTTCCCACCAAGACACGGTGCAGATCCAACAGGCACACGGCCACCACCCGCTGAACAACCCGGAGCTCAACTGCAGGTCATTCTTTTAGAGCTTTTTCTGGGTACTGACCCACCAACTGCCTCCTCCGGCACACAAGGGAGACCAGCTGCCTCCAGCAATGGTGTTCCAACCTCTTGAACACGTCAGATGTGCCTCCCTCCTCACCAGTAAACCCGACGAAAGTCAGGAAAAATGCAGAAATACAGTACATAGATATCTGTGTAAAGTATTGTACACCTGGAAAAACTCCAGAAGAGATGGGCATTTCACCCACTGCAGCAGCACGAACCTGGCGTTTAAAACCAGTAACTAGCAAATGCCGCCCAACTCCTTTTGGTTTAAGGGACCAGTGGGCTCCTGGGGACCCAGAAAATAGCTTTCCTGCCACTGACACTTCAAGAGCGTTATGGTGGCAAGGCCTCAAGCGTCCAGGAGGCTGCAGGAACACCAAGAGCTGTATGGTGGAGGAAAAAAGAGGATGAACATCATGCCCTGGTGGTCCCCCACTGCCTGCCACGCATCCTTTACGCAGCCCAAAACCACTGCCCGTGGCAGAGTGGAGAGGTCCTCCCTGCCTCACAAATGCCTGGAATTAATTCAGGCAGCTGGTTCAGGTCACAGCTCCGTGCTGAGCTCTGAGCAGCTCTTCTCTCCTCTCCGCTCCCTGGTGTGGTTTTGGTTTGTTTCAGGGTCTACGGCACAAGACCTGCTACTTTTGCAGTTTAAAAATCCCAGTTCAGAACAATCTAACAGGCTGCGGGGAGTCCTGTGCAGTCTACAAACAAAAGGGGTTTTTGAAGAACAGCTTTAAGCCTTAACACCTTGGCTGTTCAGGGGGCACGGTTGTTGGGAAGGGCTTAATGCCCCAGGAACCATGCCTGTCCTGGGCAACCCTGCCCTCATGTTACAGCCAAGCAAAGTTCTGAGCACTGACCAAAGGCTTTTCATCTTCGCAGAGGTTACAATCAAATGAAAGAGCAAAGAGTCTGATTTTCATCTTGTAGCCCGGCATGTTTTCAGAGCTTTTAAGCACACAGGAGTCCCTGGCTCTCTTCCTTGCTCCGAAGCCATCAGCTCAGGCTTCTCTCTAAGAAAATCCTGGCGCAGGCCAAGCTTTCTGTCCACGCATGCCACCAGGGATGCAGAGACAGGCAGATGCATTTCTCTCCTGCCACACCTACCTTCTGCAGTGCTGATCACTCGGATCACTGTTTTCATTCACACTGGCCGTACAGATTCACACTTACTCTGGGCCGACGCAAATGACTTTTAAAGGAACAAATCACAGAGAATCAGGAGGGAAGTGAAGTGATTTGTTGCGTGCCCTATTGTAATGTCATTAAAACAAAGGGATTAGACGGCCCAAGCACTCCAAGAGCAAAAAAGCATAAAAGAAAGCACTCAGCATGTAGTGTCGAGGCATGTAGGAATCATTTTAGAGGGTTACTAGCTGCAGACAACACTGACATTAATTTTCTATTGGAAAACGCTGGTGACATTAATATCTGCTATTAATACCGAACTTTGACAGTATCTCATAAATTCAACCTGTCAATTACAATGGCACTGAAATAAAGGTGCTCTAAGGTCAAGGAGATGTGGTATCCAAATGAGACTTATATTCCAGGAGGAAAGCGGCAAAAACAATCTTTAACAAAAGCATCAGATCCATATGTAGGAAAACCAAAGGGTGGTTTTAAATGTCATGTTTTTCAAAGCGAGAATTGATGCTGGAACCAAGTCTATAAACTGCCTGGCTGGACTTTTAGCTGCAGCTGAGGACAATCAATCAAAACAGCTCTGCGACTCTGAGAAAGTGAGAGAGAGAAAACACACACATACACCATGGAATATGAGAGGGCAGATTATGAGCCATGCGAGGCCTCTTAAAATTACACTGCGAAGTAAAACATCCTTGTGTTTCATCCGCAACAAAATGTAACCTGAAAGGTTCCCCTCGACACAAAGCGGAATATGGAGCTTATCATTACCGAGGGCCGGGCAGGCTTGTAAAACCCGGGCTGAGGAAGGGGAAACTCTTCCCCAAAGTCTGCACGACCCATAAGCTCTTCGCAGCAAGAAAACCCCTGCAAGCCCTCCTCAAGCCACCCTGCTCTGCAGCCGAGGGGCACAAGGACCAACAAATCCCCTTGAGCAATGTTTCCCTATTTTTTTCAACCCTGGCCCCAGGACAGAGCTACACAATTTTGGGGTTCACAGCCACTTCTGCAGGCACCGCCAGCCACAGCTGTGGTGGTGACGGTGGCAGCCCAGGCACTGGTGGTTTCTACATGCACCTCTTCAAAGGGGTCGGCACATCCCTAGCACAAGAGGTACCACTGTTTAGGAACCCCTGTTCTAAATACTGCCCTCCCCATCAGCCTTTCCAAGGGATCGCTTCCCAAACAGATGTTCAGGCTACTCCAAAAGCCCAACCTGCACCAAGAAAGACCGGAGTCACTAAACTGGGAGAGAAAAGACTGGATGGCAGGCTGAATTACAACCTGCAAAACTTAAATATTGCAGAGCAAGGCATGCTTCTAGTTGGGATTTGACTCTGAGAGTCAAAGCGATTTGACGGACGGGGAAGGGAAGCGTGTGGAGGCGCACGAGGCACATGAGCATGCTCCAGTGCAGGCACACGCAGAGGCATTCTCCTTCGCAGGGCTGGGGGAAGGAGACACGGGCAAAAGCAAAGGACCCCATAGCCAAGTGAGGCAGCTATGCAGGTTTGGCTCAGTCAAACCAGCGTCAGTCTGGAGCCAGTGGACTTGCCCCAGACTCACAGCAATTCCTTGCAGTGCACGGTCTCCCCTTTCTCTAGACAGTAACCGTGTTGCCTAAAAGCAGCGTGATCTGCCATCTTCCCTTCCCACCCTGACAGGCCCCGCGCTCCTGCCCTTGGCTAGCAGCTTTTCTCTGAGGACCCGGCCAACAGCAACGAGCTCCTGGTACGGGTGGGCTGTGGTTTCCCCGTGTGGTTTCCAGGCGGCAGCTTTCGTGGGGGACACCTGCAGCCCATGCTGGAGCCCAGTGCTCCTGGCTGCTTTCGGCATCCCGAGCAGAGCTGGACACGGCCCAAACCGCCTGCCGGCACAGGCTCCAGGGGAGCTCACTAGCACTCCCAAAGTCTGTGGGCAAGCACAGAGGGATTGCTGCCGAGGCAGTGCCGAGAGCCCTGGAAACTCACACTGAGATATCCCATTTTTCCCAGACGTCGTGCTATGCAGACTGTTTTCCTTTCTCATCTGGAGAAGGAGAGAGGAACTCCCTTTTAGACCCAAAGCAGCTCATCCCCATTCCGAGAGCCCCAGACGCTGCAGTGCTGCTGGGCTGGCAGGCAGGTGGGGACTGACCACTGCAGCCTCCTCCTGATCTTTGTGCAACTTATCTGACAATCTACTTCCCTCTGGGGCTTTTGTCCCAGACGCTAAACTAGAAATCTATTCCCACTCCAGACCTCATTACCCGCCCAATATAGCAGAGTAAGTCGGTGGGACATAGGGCAGGGGCTTTCCCCAGGCAGGAGCTGGCAGTGCCTGCAGGCGACACGCCAGCCGGACTCCAAGCGCGGTCTCCGGAGAAGAGGCGACCTTGTGGGATCCTAGGGCCTCCCTCCCTTACAGTGATGCTTCCTCGCACACTGAGAAAGCAGCTCGAGTAGCTGAGCTGAGATCCTTGTTTATAAATTCTTTTTATGATGCACATTAAATATTTTCCACAACACAGACACTTCTCGTCTTTCTCTTTTCCTTTGACACCTTTTCCCCAGCAAAGCCCTAAGACTATTGCTTGCTGTGGCCTCATTTATCATCATCATCGTCACCACGCATTCATCCTCATATAAAACAGAAATCTATTCCATCAAGCACTTAACATAAATATTAAAATAATGGAAGGGACAAAATATAAATCTACATACAACTTCATGACTACCATAGCACCTATTACCATGACAAAGCAAATTCTGGTTCAGGGGGAAGGGAAAGGGGATGAGGATAAAGTTAGGAAGAGGGACTCTGACTGTCATTAAATATGTAAATCACTCTTTTACATTTTTTTTTGTTTTGTTTTTGTTTTAAGGTTACCAACCTTATTAAAATTCATTTCACTAACCAGCTCGTTCTATGTCACTATGGATACCAAAGAACCCTTTCAAAAACTTCGGCGAGGCGGGGGTTTCTCAGAATAAAAACAAAACAAAACAAAACACGGCGACTTTCTGTTGGTGCTTTCATGACAAGTCCTGCCACGCGCCCCTCCCCTGCACCCACCAGTCCACAGAAGGGCAATTCATTTACAAGTCCAGTTCTCAGTCTCCCAGGATGAGTTTGACAAAAGAGGCGACGTCTGTCTCTTTGGATTCGTGCAGGGTGAAGAAAGGATGTTGCTGGGAAAGAAAAGAGAGAACAAATAGAAAAATTTATTATTCACAACGCTAAGGACCAAACCGAGAACCTTCTCAGACAATCTTCTAGACAGTGAAAAAGATTTTGTTGCTAGCATCATAATATTGGGCTTTCCATGTTTTGCAGCTGAGGCGAGTCGGGGAGCCCCGGGGGCCACTTCACGAAGGCTGCAGATGTGTGCTGCCCTTTTGGATTCCCTCTAAACCCTGCCCTGGCTGGGCTGCTCTCAAAGGAAGGGAAAGTATTAAAAAACACTGCCTCCATCTCTAGCACATCGTGCCCTTCGGCACATGCTGGCTCGCGGCTCTGCGGTGCCCCGGGAGGAGACGTGCTCCTCCTGAGACGGTGGTTACCCACCCCACCGCACGCCAGCTCCAACGGGAGCAAGGAAAACCTTGCAGGAAGGCTGACTGCAGTGCGTTTTCCCTCAGCTTCCTGCTTTATCTGTGTATTTACCCTCTGGTGACTTTTGAGTCTCATTTCTTCCCTGCAATTGCTCGTACTCCCAGCAGGAGATGGCTACTTTACCCCTAACCACCGCAAAGAGGAAAGCCATCCTGGCTGGAAAGCCATCCGCAGCTGTATGTTTAACTACTTAATCGTGACCAACATGGGAAGACATCCTGCCAGAAAATCTTGCCTACATTTCAGCACAAATGGAAAAATACGTGTAAGGAGAAAAAAACACAACCAAATGCCCCCTGACAGCAAGAGTAAAGCCCCTCTCTGCTAGTCCCAGTGACACAGTTTTCTACTCGGGGCTGCAACACATCAACTGAGGTTAGCCAAATTCCACCTGAAATCACCAACCACTGTTTGACACTCACTGTCCTGGCAGTTAATCTTATTTATTTGTATGGAGGGTGCAGAGAGAATGAAAAGGCAGCCAGGGCCCTGTGGGGCTCACAGGTGACCTCCACTCTGTGCAAAATGCAAGCTGGGGTGGTTTGGTTTGATTCCTGACCCTCTTTTGTCTTTTTTAAAGACAATTTGGGGTTTCAAGGTTTTTCAAAGCTGCCCCTCACCTCAATCTCCGAGCATTGTCTGTTTCAATGATCTTTTATGGCAGTGGCCAAATGGAGAAAAGCAAAGAAATGAGACTTTCCAAGGTGGGCTTGAGTGGAAAGTTATCCAGTGAATAAGAAGAGGCAGTTCTGAGCAGCCAGGAAGCGACCCAAAGACACACCAGCAAGGAAGGGGAAGCACAATTATGAGGGAAACAGAGCTGAAATGGGTTAAGGCAAGGATCCAGACATAATTAAAGTCTCCTTGGGTCAGACAGTCACGAGAATTGAAGTGTCCTGAATAACTCTTGGTGAGATGGCCCAAATGTCCCGCTGTGTTATTATCCCAGCGTGATGCCACTGCTTTCACATCCCAGCTAAATCGCACCCAAAGCAGAGCTACCGCAGCCTGGAAGCACCCGCAAGCGTGGCACGGGCAGCAGTGGTGGCCTCCAGCCCCATCTGTCACTGAGCCCAACCCCTTTGCAACGACTGAGGCTGGTTATAGCACAAACCAGCCCGTGCCAGGTGGGATGTGCTCCACGCAATGTGCAGACCACCAGTCCTGCAGTAGTTTCATGCTCCACTTCACCTGGGGAAGTGGGTTTTAAAATGAAATTAAGCATCCGTATCAGTTTTCCTGATGCTCAAGATAGCACAGAGTCATATTTTCCATGAGAAACCTCAATTCCACAGGAAAGCAAGGGAGCAGTCTTGGTCTAAATGACAAGTCCAATCCAGTACCGCAACTTAATGCCATAAGAGAGAGAGGAGGGAGAAAAAAAATCCCAATAAAACAGCAACCCTTAACCACAGGACCTCACAACATTCATGTCAGCCATAAAATACCACAGCATTGAGATACTCTGGAGAGGTGATCCAAGAACCTAATTCAATAGAAATGCACTCGCTTGCCAATGGGTATTAATGCTGCAACAGACGGAGCTGCTACGGTGAACCTTTTTGATAAAAGGCCACTTGGCAAACTTCAGAATTTCACTTAAAATATATATGTATTTATCCAATAACAAAAAAAAAAAAAAAGCCATAAACCTCGGGCCTCCCTTTGTTTGAAACCAGTATTTGGGCAAACCATGTATAAATCAGATCTATATATAGTCTAATTGAATTACAGGGCCCAGCAAGAAATGCCACAGGAATTATTCATTGCTTACAACTCAGGTTCAAAAGGTACCTGGATTTCCAGCATGTCTTGCAGCTAGAGAGCACCTTAAACCCTGGCACCTTCACACCACAGACGTCCTAACACTTGTGAGCAGTGGCGTGAGGTAGCATTGAGGCTGACGCCTGGATGGCATCATGCAGGTCCCACAAGTTATGAGGCAGGAGATACCAATGCCTCAGGAAATTCTCCAGCAGTTTCTACCCTTAACCCAGAAGATATTGCCAGTGATACAGGACAGAGGTAGGCATGTAGGGACAGGAAAGCATTTGGATCAGGATCTTCATAAATAACAAAGTTAGGCACCTTCCAGCCTTTATCAAGCTGTGAATCAAGTGAGAATAAAAAATGGATTAGATGCTTATGGGAGCGAAACACTGACTTCCTAAGCTCACCTGCTTTTTGCCGGCTATTTGGAGCACCAGGATCAATACCAGATAGTCAAGAGAGAGAGGCCATGAAGCTGTGGAGCCCTAGCAGAAAGATCTTATCACAGACCCTGGTCTTGCCAACTCCAGCCCAGAGCTCTGGCTGAGCATACACCGGTGTCTGCACTGCTGGGAGTTCATCACCAGTTAAGTGCATCTGACCTCAAAGCACTGCACTGCCTTGCATTTCCCTCCTCGTAAGCCTTCATCAGCATTTTCTTCCTTAGTTAATTCCTCTGTCCTAGACATGCTCACAGCAAACAGTCTCTAAGCAGCAGATGAAATTCAATAACCGGAATTATTAGTCACAGACTTGTCTCTGTCCCTAACATCCAGGAATTACTCTGTCCGAAAAGTCTCCTCTCCAAGTCACCGTGACAGTAAAGCCTTACAGACCACTCAGCTGCTGCAGCCCATGGGGAGCATCCACAGTGCATGCATTTCACCTAGGTGTTTGAAGCCATCACACAAACCCAAGGAGAAGACTTTGTTCTCACTAACAGCCTCATTCTTCTCCCTTCGCTTTTACATCTTTTTCTCCTCGATCTGACAGGAATAGCACCTGAACGACATTTCAAAGAGCATCTCTCATTTGCAGTCACCCTTCCAAGACCCTGAAGAGCCATGATTCTCACATCTGTTATGAAAATAGAGTTGCTAAGTACCCCAAATCACCAGTCAGCATTGGAAACCCTGTCCTCAGCACCTCGTGGAAACCCATCTCAGCTCTGAACCAACGCAGGCACACTCACCATAAGCTCTGGGTATGTTGGCCGTTCTTTGGAATTCTTCTTCAAGCTTAAATGAAAAAAAAAAAAAAAGAAGAAAAATTTTAAAAGTTATATTCTGTACGCAATTTAAGCAAGGCTATAAAATTACACCATGACAAAAGCAAGGTTTCGAGTCCCTGCAGAGAAAGTTCAACAACTCATCCGTATGTTAAGCTTAGGTCTTGAGGACACCTACAGCCAACACAGCCTGCAGAGGGGCCCCATATGGTACAGAGTGCCGGGTACACAAAAGTCCTGTGAGCTCAGTCAAGGTCAAACAAGAGCTCTGGAGACACCATATATACCAGTCCACACCCCGCCTGTTGCTGGGGGCCAGGTACAATTGGTTTTTTGGGTACTATGCAGTAGGCCAGTGACCAAGGGAATGGATACAGCCTCTAACCTCTGATTGGGAGCAGTGACCGAGTGGTTCTGAAGCACGTGTACAACTATTTGTTTATTACCATGCTGTTATCAGCAGGGACGGTTACATGGGACATCCTTTTTTTCTCCTCTCCTACAACAGATGGCTCTGGAGGGTTGTAGCTGGAAGTTATTTTGGTTTCCCTCCAGCAGAAAATAGCTTTTAAAAGACAGGACGTAATCTCTACTCACTTCCTGACAGTGTATTTAGGGGAAAGACACTTGGAGCAACTTGAAAAGATCTACACACGTACACGTCGGTGGCGGGGAAAAGGTGTCACACTGAGCAAAACAAAAGTGAGAACCTCGGCGATGATAAGTCGCTCCTCTGCTGGGATTTGACGGAGCCCAGAGGAAGCGGAGGACACACACTGAATAGATATTTCCTGCTTGCTGTGTGTAGCGGGCTCATGTTTAGTGTCATGTTGTGAATGAACAGAGGAACCTAGTCATGATACGTGCCAATATTGCCGAACTGAAGGTACGGGATGTGTCACATCCTTTGAGCTCAAAGCAGCCCAAGCCGAGATGCTAAGGTGAATTTGAAGGTTAGGTGTGTCCAGAAGCAGGATTTGGGTATAATCCTCCTAATTTAGACTCTCTACAAAACAAAAACCTTGTTCCCAGGTTACTAATACCAGGAAATCTGGTGACAAGTTACTGAAATCAATGTAGATCTTCAGGAATGAAGAGACATATTTGGATCTGATCCTGACTGAGACATCCAGGAACTTGCCTGCAGTGGCTACAGGTAATCAGACTTTCGCTGCCTGAGGCGGCAGATGGTGTGATTCACTCTGTGACCTCTTGAATTTGAGACTGGCCTAAGCCAGGGCAGCCTCAATACACTGAACTGATGTGACCTGCTTCGGTGTCGGAAGAAATTCTCAAACTCCAACTGCACAAAACTAGTACAATCTGCAGCCAAAGCCCCCTTTTCCAAGTCTGTGCCACTCCACTGGCATTGAGGGATCTTCAATGATCCTGCAGGAGAGGATTTGCAAAGAGAGGAACTGCCACGTGCTCCCCAAAGCATGAGTTCTGAAGACATGAGTGCTGCTCAGCGGGGTCCCTCTTCTCACTGCCATCGTCATGAATGGCTGTGGATACCTTACTCCGACACCAGCCTGCAGCAAGAGCTGCAAGACATCGTGCTCGCAAAAGCAAAATATTCAGTGGGGAACAACAGCCTGACTGGCACAAACAGGCAACTTTGCAATAACAAGGAGCGAGCCAGCAGCATGGGAGAAAGGCAGCCGGTCCAAAATCTCAGCGTGGGCTTTGCAAAAACGGTGGGCATTTTGTGAGAGGGTTTTTCCACGCCAGCTCCCACCTCTGATAGACACAGAGCAGCGTGGGCACGGGCAGGTATTCCCCAGCGCAGGTCGGTAGAGAGACATGCAGCTGAATCACAAAGACCTCAAAAACATGTTTGAACAAGACTCTGAAGAATCTGAGTGTCGGTACTTAAAGTCCCCGGGCAGGAGTGGCTGATAATCCCCTTCCTGGGTCACAACAGAGCCGGCCGGGCTCCAGGCCCTGACGCTGGCAGCTCGGGAACAGTCTCACATTTCTCTATTTGTCGATCTGCCGTCCTTTCTTGGCTACCAGGCAAACCCACCATCCACCTGCCAAGTCGGCGAGCGGCGGATGGCACTGCAGCGCCTGGAAAATAAAAACGCCTCCCAGGCGGTTTCCAGGGAAGCTGGAGGGAGAAGCAGTCAGGAGCTGCGGGGCCGCCGCCAGCTCTCTTTGAACCATACGCCGAGGGCAGCTGCGAGTCTCCTCGGGTGCAGGGAGAGCCTGCGCTTTTACGCAGCTCTCGCAACCTCCAGACGGCGCGCATCTGCTCCAGCCCTTTTCCTACACCACAGCCAAACTCTCCCGCTGCTTCCAACTCCCAGTCACACGGAAAGCAGGACAGCAGCCAGAGGGCCCCGGTAGCGGGATGGTTGCCGAGGGGGGCCATGGTGGGGTGAAGTCTGCATCCCCCCCTGCCCTCAGAGCCGTGTCCTCGCTAGGAGCGGGATGCGGGAGGAGGCAGCCATGAGGGAATGTGAGGGCCTGCGGGAGCTGCCCGCCCGCACCTGCCCGTGCTCCTGGCCGGGCCACGGACACCCTGGGCTGTTGATGTGGGGATGGAGAAAGCCTCCTAAATCCCTTCCTCCTGCCTGTCCCCCCAAAGTGACCAAGCCTCTTCCTCGCCACCTCGGGCAGGGAAAACCGCCACAGCTGCCATCACCAAAGGGTGCACAACGCCTTGCCTGCACAGCGCCAGGCCCCAGCCCGGCTCTCACGGCTCCGGGAGGTCACGATGGCCCAAAAAAAAGGAAGGTTCTGTTCAAAAATGTGGGTTGTACCGCAGAGAATTTGGGTTGTAGCCCTGAGAATTTGGGTTGTATCCCTGTCCCTGTGGCGACAGGGACGCGGGAGGCCTCGGGTGCCTGCCCTCCTCAGCCCCCCCACAGCATGGCGGGGGCGAGCAGGGCCGGGGCGGGTGGGAGCAGGGAGAGCGGGGCCGAGGGGGTATTTTACCATTGCGAGGTAAAATCCACGAACTCCGCCGAGAACTTCTCCGCCGGGAGCTGCGGCGATGGCTCCTCCACCACCTGCTTGAGCTGCTGGAAGGGCGTCCCCCAGGAGTCGTAGGGAAAGCGCAGGATGGCCAGCTCGATCTGGGGAGACAGAGCCCGGGCCTCAGGCACGGGGGGGGCTGACACCCCACACTCTCCCTCCCGCCCCACAGATCTCGGATTCCCCTGTGCCCACCCAGGGGTTTGTTTTTGGGGGCTCCGCACAAACAAGCAGCATTTCCTCCCCCCACCTGGCCACAACGTCTCGCTTCACCTCCCCCAGCAAAAGGGACCGGCCTGAGAAGACCCGTCAGTCTCCATGCTCCCTCCTCCGCTTCCCTCGTGTTAGACGGTGCTTGGGAAAGGTCAGAAGTTACAAAACAACCCCACGCTGCAAAGGGTAGCCGCGCTGTAAGACAACTCTGCGAGCAGATGGATTCTCCCTAAACGCCGCGTGGGAGAAGCCACGCGTCCCCCCTCTTCCGCGCGGGACTTTGCTGATCGCTGAGTGCTGGGAGTAAATTTTTTTTTTTTTTTCCATGCTTGAAATCCAACCTGCTCCAAGGCGCCAGACGTGCGGCGCCGGACGCCCTCGCCTTAGCCCATGCTGCCATCTCCCGGCAGCCCGCGGCCACCGCGGCAGGGTGGCCCCCCCCAAGCTGGCACCCCACCAATGCCTCCGAAAACAGCAAGGAGTTGACAAAGCAGCTCCGTCCTCCTTCCCTTCAACCCTGCAGCACGCTCCCTGCTACCTCCAGACCTATATTCCCATTCCCACCCCACCACCTTCCCAGGGAACCAGCGTCAGGGGGTCTACGTGGGGGAAAATGAATCCACGAGCAACTCTCAACCCTCCCGGCATCGCTGTGAGCCCTCAGGTCACCCTACCATTGTGATCCCCAGGCTCCAGATGTCGGATTTGACGCTGTACCCCTTCTGGTTGAGCTCCGGGTTAATTCTTTCTGGCTGCGAACGGAGACAAAGGTGGTTGTGAGGAACAGGGATGGCCCCAGCGCGATGCCCGCACACAGGGGTCTTTCATGGTGGCAGACCAGGACCACTTAGCCCAGTGGCTTGCTGCCTTGCTTGTCATGGGGCCAGACCTGGTCCCACACCCTTGCCAGCAAAGGCAAGCAGTGAAACAGCTCATGAGAAGCAGATGGTACCTGCACAAGGCATTGGGGCGGTGGAGCTGACCCAGCACATCTGGCACATAAGAGGTGACAAGCTCCAACTCTCCAGGACCGTTTTCACCCTGTGCAAGTGCTCCACAGAGAGTGAATCCTGAACAGCAGCTCCTGGGAGGAGTCTGAAGGACCCACTCCCTGGGGACTGTTTTTCCTCCCAGGTGGAAAATACTATTGTCCCCACAGGGCAAACAGCAAAAATGCAATACGGAGCAATTGCAGAGCCTTCCCCAAGGTCACAGGGAGGTGATAAGGCATCAGGAAGCCGTGTCCAGGAGATCTAATCTGACCCATGAGATCCATCTCCCCTCTCTGCCCCTTTACAAGTAACTTCAGGGATACGTCTTCCAAAAGGAGTCCCCAGGACACATGCCGGAGGCTGATCCTTCCCCCTTTAGGATGACCCGATGCCCAGGCTCATGTTCCTCTGGCTCTCCCGCAGCAGCTTTCACACGCAGCTTCTCCGCGGCTCAACTTACAGCCATGTAGGGTTTGCAGCCTGCATCCATGGTTTTAGCAACCGAGTCAACGAGGTAACCGCTAATTCCAAAATCGCACATTTTCACCTGCCCCTGCGTATTGATCAACACGTTAGAGGGCTTTACATCTGCAAGAAGGAACACATACCACAGTCACTGTCACTGTCACTTGGCTGTGCCAAGCCAAAAAAAGCCAAAGAGCTCTCTATCAGCAGAGGGCACCAGAGCTGCCCACGCAAATCCCTGCACTTCGTGCACGCCAGGAACCCTCATGGGCCTGTCGTGTGTCCTGCAAGCGTCCCTTCACTTCCAGACCCTTCTGCCTGATCCGGGGGGGTGGGAGGTAACCCCGCACGTAGCCATCGCATCCCCCCACGCAGCGGACGGCCACAGGCATCAGAGTGCTCCCAAGGGAACGGCTCAGCAGGGCTGGGGGCATCTCCAGAGGATGTCTGCAAAGGGATGGAGCTCTGGGAAGCCCTCAGCTGGAGCGGGTCTCATGCCAGCACAAGGAAAAACCCATGGGGAAAGGGTGAGGGGTGAGCAAGGGTGACGAGGATCAGGGGTTGCAGAGGAAGGAGGGAGCAGTAAGCTACGACAAGGATCAAGCTTTCAGAAATGCCCTCTAATTTTAAGGATACCAAGCTTGAAGGCAATGTGAACAGCAGCAGGCGTGTGGGTGCTCCACACCTTATGGAAATCAGGCCAGTGTCTCATCTATTTATTACTGCCACATTTATCTGCTTCCCGTCACAGCCTTATAATCCTTGGTGCATTCACACTTGCATCACGCTGGTGAAGGCCGTTATAACCGCCATCACAAAGGGAAATTATGACACAAAAAGAAGCTCGTAAGTGATATCCACGAGAGCGTGGAGCTTTCCTGCACAGCAGGCAATCGCTCCCTGTGAGGCTAATCCCAGGCGAAACCCCAACACCACGCAGTTAGCGCAGGCTACCCCGTTGTCTCTTGTCCCAGCTCCGATCCTCAAAAGGCAGCAATCCTTTCCCTGTTGCCAGCCAGAAATAAGAGGTCCCTTCTGCAAAGAAGATCCTCTGTCTACATGTGATAAACTATTAAATAGAAGAGCTGAAACACCATCCAAAGGAGGCCAGAAGCTTCTTTTGAGCCCTGCTTATTAAGATTAGGTGGTTTACAGTTCCTTAACATCTGGTCTCTAATTAGTATTTTGCATTCAAAAGCTTCAGGTATCTGAGATCCTCACCCATCTGTTACTATGCTGAAATAAGACAGTTTTCAGTGGAAATCAAACAAGTAAACAGAAATCCAGAAGCCGAGCAGCATTTTCCACCTACTGTAAATGATACAGAAGGCAGAAACTCAACCCCCAGCCACAGGCAGAATGTACAAAATGTGACTGCCTGCAAGAGCTGAACTCTGTTCGCTTCAGATGTTCCTTTCCCTGGCACTCACACACTCCAGAGAGGGCTTTTTCCTCCTCACGACAAATTGAAAATGACCCTTAAAAAATAAAGGTGTCAAGCAGCAACACTGCAAATTTGTGTCTTTCTAAGTGTGTTCATGGCATCTTTGAGATGCTCCAGAGGGGAAAATGTCAAAAGAGTTTAAGGAGGGTATTTATGACTTCACTTGAGGCTATTTTAGGTATAAAACTATTCTGCCCCACCAGTGCTCCGGGTCTCTCACAGAAGGGGATGGTTAGATCACTGCATGAGGCACCACGCGGGCATGGAGATGCCTCTCAGTGCACGTCAACGTGGAGCTAGGGGAGAAGCCTTCGCAAAGCCTGATCCAAAGCCCACCAAGGTCAGAAGGAAAAGTCTCTTTTAATTTTGCAGAGGTGTTGAAGCAGACCACGGATTTAGACTGGGCATTAGGGAAATGCAACCCAGGAGGGAACAGCCCTTTCTTTGCCAGCACCATCAGGCTGGAGCTCGCTTCTCCTCCCCTCGGGGAAACACTGGGACCAGGATGCAGTTTTTAAAGAGCAAACCAGCAAACATTTCCTCTGACTAGGTTTTGCTAGTCATGAGATGCTGGGGAATAGGGAATATTTTTGCCGTCAAAGACCCATTTTATCTCAGGTATTTTGGGAGCCCTGTGCCTGGCCACAAGGCCAGCCCTTGGGAGGCTGAGAGCACGCGACGTGGGGCATAGCATGGTCATGGCTGTGTGCCCGCCACTTACCTCTGTGGATCACGGAGAGCTTACTGTGTAGATGTTCCAGTGCTTTTACGATCTGAAACAACAAATTCAGAATGAATCACAGCTGGCAATACCACGATGAGGAGGAAATGCTATCTGGAATCGCTATCTGTACCTGCCCCGTCCTCACCAGACCTTCTTGGAGGAAAGGAACTACATGTTCTACGAGTCACGCACCCGAGGTGACAGTGGGCACCCAGGGATCTCCCAGGGGCACCAGGACCCTAATGAAAAGCCAAAGGAGCTGCAGGGCCCTCCTCACATCTAACGCGGTGCCACCTCTCAACTACGTGTACGGGCACATTTGGGTACTTGTGCCTTATAAATAACATCACCTCAGATGAGGTGCTGGAAGCCAGCTAAGAATGTTCACATGGGCTGGCCCGTGGACCATGCTCTTCCCGGTGCCAATACAACAGGGAGACAGGGTCCTGTAGGCCTTGGTTTAGAAGAGAAACACCCCTTGCCCGGCTCATACTCACAGAGACAGCTATTTTGCCTAAGATGTCCTCAGGAATCGTCAGGCCTTTGTCAATGACATGTTTGTAGAATTTGTCCAATGAGGTATCCATCAGCTCCATACAAATCCACACGTCCCCCTGGAGGATAAAGAAAGCAAATATCTGCCCACTGAAATGAAGCATCCTTTCCTTTCCCTTCGTGCACAAAGGTCCACTTTGGCACTTGCCTTTTGCTGGCCTGTTTGCCTCTTCCCTGTCTTTTAAAACTCATCCAACAAAACTGTACCAGGCCTTCTCTTTCCCTCCTCCCCATCTGGAATGAAGTGCTGTCCACTACCATTTAGGGTGTATTTTCTGCTGTCTTTTCCCAAAGCAGAGTCCCAGTGATTTAGGAGTCCTGAAAGTTATCGGGACTGAGCATCCCTACATGCTCAGGTCACCGCAAATGCTCAGCCAGGAAAAGTTCAGCTCTGCAGAGCTATGCGTAAAACCCTTCAATAAATCTTGCTCTTCAGAGCTTTCCACATTTTTCCTCCATGTGGCTTTCTCATTGCACGGCAGGACAGTATTAACACTAAGGGATCAGGCCGTGAGTTGGTTGTCCTCATCACTCAAACCCACCACTAAGTCCCAATGTCTCGGCACAGGGGCCTCGCAGGTTCCTGGTACTGGGGCTTGCCTGGCCTTGGCTCCTCCTCGTGTGGACCACATCTCTCCTTGCTCCCCAAGAAGAAACTCTACATGACAGATCCTTAGGCTGGGATTGAGCAAACCCATATTGTCACAAGTATCCATGTCTAGCTGGAGATTAAAGCCCTGGCACTTGGAGGGAGTCTCCCGGGGGGCAGCGCAGCTGATCTCCAGGATGCCATACCTCTCGGAAAAGCGCCCCATAAAAGGTGACAGTGAAGGGGCAATCTACCGTCCTCATGGAGATATCCAGATCCATCAATAACCTCTTCTGCTCCTGACTGTTCACCGTGGCTCGGATCCGCTGGAAGACAAAGCATTTTAGCGTTGGCTGTCAGCACCTCCACACCACGCTGCTGCTGCTGCAGAGGACTTGCCACAGCCATACCCGTGCTGGCCACAGCGCCTTTACCCTTTTAGCACACCTCTTTGTGTCACCCTTTCGTCCTGTCTCTTTATCATAGGCACATCACAAGGCCAGCACCCACGGCAGGAGCACTCTGGTGCCACAGAAGACAATGCTGGATGCAGGGGTCTTCTAACCTCACCCCAAACTGCAGGAGATTTTGCTCTTCCCTGCAAACACCGCTCTTTTTGAACAGAAAAAAGTCACTGGGGCTTGAGAGAAGAGAAAGGAGCAGGAAATCAAATTCTAGGCTGGTGGAAGCCCATGACTTTTGGAGCTGCAGCATCTATTTACATCAGCAGACTCTGGCCACAGGAGAAGGATCCAGCCCTGCAGCCAGAGCCCACGTGCTCCCCAAGGCTTCGGAAAATGGACATTTCCCAGTCTCCAAG
Source organism: Rhinoptilus africanus (assembly GCA_013400135.1). NCBI lineage: Eukaryota > Metazoa > Chordata > Aves > Charadriiformes > Glareolidae > Rhinoptilus > Rhinoptilus africanus. Next base: position 1,204,662 of record VXBO01002870.1, read on the forward strand.
GGAAGAGATGTCATTCCTGTGAAATACCTGGAGACCCTCAGCTGGGAACCACCGCAAAGGGGCATCCACACAGTCCCACACAGGTCACACACACACTCCAAGCTCCTTGGCCAAAGCCACTCGAGGTCAGTAATGTGACAGAATTAAACTGTTCAGCATCGCAGATGCAAATAATAGCCTTAATGTTCCTGCCATACCCCCTGCAGATCTTCCATCATGCTCAGAGAGGTCTTTTGCAGTTTGCTGAACACCAAAGCAAACAAGAAGACCAAATGCAGAGCACAGAAGCCCTGAGACACCTCCCAGCATCCACAGCAAAGTCTATCCACAATTGAGGAGCTAAGAATTTTCCTTCAGTTTGCTCATAGCTTCCAGCTCTGCATCTTTTTTTTCTTTTTTCTTATTCTGAAAGGAAACTTGAGCTAAAATTCAGCCAAGCAAAAACTGCTCCTTCCCAAAATACAAATTTTCCCATGACTATTTCCCTAAGCTGCAAGCTTACGGGTCTAAAATATTGTTATGAAAACTTTTCAGAATAGCATCCACAAGCCTGTCATGAATCAAGATCCCAGAGTAGCGGACAAAATGTGAAAATCCTAACAAAAATTTCCAGTTCTAAAGAGACTAAAAACGTCGCAGCTGAAGAAAATTATCTTATGCAATTAAATTTACTGTACAGTCTTCTTTACAATTACAATTAGTCGGCAGAACCCTGAATCTGAGGGTAAAAGTACATTAGAAAAAAGTACGTGTATGTAAAAAATGATGGAAATAGCTTGTAAAATCCTAGCAAAACCAGGAATATTGCAGATACAGATGAACAATATGTCTGTGTGCACCACAATGCCGGAAATACACTGAGCATCATACTTTTAAAACAAACCCCTTTCCATGGTTAAACGGCCCAAATCTACCTCGGCACTCTTTGCCCTCATATAGAAAGAGGATTCCATAAGGAAAGAAGTCGATCCCAGGAAAGGCATGCGTCAGAAGAAGCGAGGTTAGAAATGTGCACGAAGGAGAGCGCAGAGGGTGTCCCCCCACAACGACACAGACAGAAAGCACCTCGGGAGGCTCACTCTACCTTCACTGCCATGATCTGCCCGCTAGGCATGTGCCGCATCTTCTCCACCACCCCGTACGCACCTCGTCCCAGCTCGGAGATGGGCTCCAGGTCATCGGCTTTCACCTCAAAGTTCTGCAGGGGAAAAAACCATCAACTCCAAGGCGGCCGCTGCGCGTACGTTCTACGCAAGGAGCAAAACGCCCCAAAACTATAGCCCTGCTTGGCTCATAAATTCACATCTGCGCATCCCCCTCCCTACCCGTGCTCATGAGGATTTAAAAAAAAAAAATCATGGTCCTCAGGGGCTGTCAGAAGGATTAACTCCTGTGCGGTACTTAGCAGAGCTCTGAAGAGGACGTGCCTCATAACGACATGAGCAGGGAGCCCGTGCTGATGAGCATCCCGAGCTCGGGTGCAGAAGGACCGCTCCTTCGGTGGGATGCTGTCCCCCCGCACCCCACTCTCCTCCCAGCCACCCACAGCCACCAGCACTTTCAGCTTCTCCATCCTCTAAGGGCTGGGATGGGAAATGTCACGGCAGCTTCTCCCATAGGAATTACCTTCAGTCCTTTTTTTTTTTTTTCCTTCCATCCTCCTCCTCCCACAAACAATCATGGAAATATCTCCAGGGGGGTTTCAGGCCTGTAAAAGCTTATTTCTCCAGACCTGTAGATGGGCCAAATACCATCTGAATGTGCCCCATTTTTAAACCACGGAGGATTTATTTCGTCTAGTATTCGAGATCTCTTTCTCCTGGCCTTACACAAAGGATGACTTTGTTTGGAGCCCTGCATTCTAACCTGCCCTTCTCCTTTCTGCCGTGATATTGTGCAGCAGCTCTATTTTTTGCTTATTATTATTTTTGGATGTTTAAAATACGCCTTTGCCACTAAAACCAGCCATTCCGTTTGCTGAACGCACAACCACATCAGTCAATCATCCTCCAGAAAGAAGCGGGTTATAATGAACTGATTCACAGTGCATAATCCCACACCGCTTTTTGCCGGCACAGCAGAAAAGGGGGAAAAAAAAAAACCAAACCACAAAAAACAAAAAACCTGCAGCCTGAAATGTGCTGGCTGGGGATGCCGCGGCGTGCAGGGCACACACACTGCCCCACTGCCGCTCCCTCGCAGCTACAGCGCCCGCAAAAGGAGCCCTGGCTAACAGTTTTGTGTTTAACAGCAGAGATTTAAGCATCTCTGCCGGCCTGACACTGCTCCTCCTGTTCCACAGGACCCTCTCCAAAAAAGCCCTTGGACTCTCTCAAGGCTTCTCTTAAATTTAGCAGCAAAGTTTAAAGGGAAAGGTGGGAAAGCAGCTTTCCCTAGGGATCAGGGGTGAGTGTAGAAAGGTTGGTGGAAGAGGGAGCATATCCTAAAGGAACTTGGCTGGACAAAGAGGTATCAGATCCATGGGAAACGCAGGCCATGGCACGGCAGTGCCTCTGAGACAGCCACCTATCTGCAGCCGCAAAAAAACCTGAGCTCTGGGTTTTACAAGTGCATTCCTCTTTGCACCGTCCAACATGGGCTCTCTGCCCCCGTGCATGGAGCCTTCTTGGAGCGCTTGAGCGTTTCCTCGTCTCCGGGACAGCAGGGGAGAAATGATTTTCTTGGAGCCGGCGCTTGCTCCAGCAGCAGGCATTTTCTCCGCCTTGGTGCTGCACCAGTTTGCTCCAGAGGCATCTCACACTCTTTCCACCTTCCAGCCCCCGCTCCATGCCAGGGAAAATACAAAATACAAAATGAAAGAAGAGCATCCAAAGATTGATATTATAACACACTCCTGGATTAGCATTTCACTTCATAAATTAACTTGCTGACACCGAGGCCTATCTCTTGCACCTAATAAATTGATTGCCCAGCTTTAAAGTGCTTTTATGAATGCTGCTGTGCCATTTTCTGCTATCAAAATAGCTGTCCTCGGTTTTGTTTTTTCCCTGCTATTTTTTTTAGAACATCAGGTGGACCGATTTCCATGCTGTCAGAAGGATTTGCTTCCAGGACAGGAAGATCTACCCTGAGTTAGACTCCGGATGAGATGGCCTTCAGTATTAGCGAAGGGAAATACTTTGGATGCAGGTTTAAATCAGCAAAGGAGCTGCAAAGGAGAGTAAAATCTGCTGTTAGCAATCCCCTTGTTTTATAATTGCTATTTCCAGGGAATCAGCTGCACCTTATTGAGGGAAGGAAGGAATTTCCACGGCGGAAAACATGAAGGGGACCCAGGTGTCGTGGGATACAAAGGATGGGCATTTGAGGACACGTTCATCAGAGCGGTGACAACCAGCAGGTCACACTGCAGCCGGCCATGGGGCCATGGGTCCCACGCAGACAGCCCGTGTTGGAAAAGCACTAACGCCAGACGCTCATCAGCTCTCCTGGCCGGAGGTGGCTGCCAGGGCTCACACAAGCCCCCAGGCTGGCTCTTCTTAGCTCTTATTCATCCAGCAGCTGCCTGTTTCAAGCAAAACGGGCTACATTTTTTTTTTTAATAGCTGGTGTTTATTAATCTGCCCTTTTCTGGGGGGGGCTGAAGTCAAGCAAGCCCACGAGCGGCCCTCCTGGACAAGCAGCCAGCACCACAGCACCCAGTTTTTTCCCTCGCCCCGGCCCCAGAGAGCTTCTTCTCACCTCTACTCCCAGTCTTACCTCCTCGCCAATAGAGATGCAGGCTTTGGAGTCTAGATCTCTGGGTGGCCTGCAGGTCAGAAAAGGGAAAAGATGTGAAAGGTTCTTTATAAAGATCAGTTTTCCCTTAATGAGTAAATTGCCCCCCAGACCATCCCCTCGCAACCCCAGGCCGGCAGCCTTCGCAGCCCTGAGGAGCCTAACCAGCCTCCTGGCTTTGCAGGGATCAATAGATACAGGAAAGATCCACGAAGTCACCCCAAAAAGGGGTCAGGAAGGAAACTGCCGGAGTTGGTGTTTCTCACACCCAGCTTCCCCGTGCAAGAACCCAGAGAGACTCATTGCGAAAGGCAGGCAAGCCAGGTGGCAAGCACCAAGTCTCTGCCAGCCTGGATGAAAAATGAATTAAACAGGCATAAAGGTCTCAAACCACTGTAAATGATTCCCTAAGTCACACAGCACGGGTTAACAGCCTAATAAAAGTCAATCCTCAAGGAAGCAAAGAAAGCCAAGCAGGCTGGAGTTGCACACATTGCTGTAAAAACACGGAGTTTTTATTTGCAAGGCCGAGTTTGTAGGGAAGGGGATGCACTTTTATGCCTTGGCTGAATGCACGTTACTCAAACTGGGTGGCAGAAGGGCCACACCGGTTAAAATCGGGTGCCCATTCTGCTTTGTTCCTTTTCATGGGCACATCATGAAGACGTGAGACGTACCACAGGAGGTGGCGGGCAGAGGGTGATGGGCTGAGACCCCCTGCTTGTACCTGGGGCTACAAGAGAAATACAAGGGCTGATAAGTTATTAACCTCCCTAATGGGGCCAGCATTAACCTAGGGGGTTTGTCCCTGTTCCTTGCGTTTCCCCCCTTATCCCAGACCTGCAGGCACGAGCCCCGGGTGCTGGCCGTGACCCGGCCGCGGCAGCGCAAGCGCTCGCAAAGGCTGGAAGGCAGCTGGGGTTCGTGGTTTTTCTTTTTATTCTCCCGTAGTGTTTGCAGACTTACGTGGAGCTTGTCTGTGGTTGCTCAAATGCTTCTTTAGGAATTTTCAGCCCAGGGTTTCTCTTCTTGCCTGTGAAACAAGAAAGAGGCAGAATTAAAGAAAGGAGTTTTGTTGTTGTTGTTGTGTTTTTAATTTGCAAAACACAGCTTGTCTATATTTGTTGACCTTATTTAACATAAATGCCCGGCCGGGCTGGTGGTGTAGACTCAGGGCACAGAGTTCAAAACATAAAGTGCCTTTGTTCAGTAACGCTTCACTTAGACCTGCAAGGTCTGGCTGCCAACTTGGTACAGAAAACAGGCAAGAGCTCTGGCAAAGGCAGGCCATGTGAAAATGCAAAGAGAAAGGTATTTCTCCTTCGTCAGCCCTACCCACGTAAGATCCCTTAAAATGTTTCTTACATTTTAAACCGTTCCAGATTCATAACTGTGAACCCTGGCAGGATTAAAAGTCTTTTTACGATTGAATCTGAAAGTCCAGAACCGGGTTCTGATTCTGTTTAAATGCATGTTTTCGCTCTCTTGGTCATTAAAGTTGTGCAAACCCAGCAAAAATAAAGCAGAATGAAGTTTGCAGGCTTCAAAGCCATTTGTTTCTGTTCACACTGACCAGCCAAGCTTTTCGGAGCTGGATGAAGCTCAAGCTCTGAAGTAGTTCAAATGCAGGCTCTCCTGTAAAGGGGGTCCAAGCCGGCAGACACAAGAGCCAGGCAGACTAGAGAAATACAAGAACCTTTTTATGACTAAACATATACAGCCACATTTCAGCACGGGGTTTCGAATTCATGGATAAAATAACCTGAAAACATAAGTCATGTCACCAAAACCCCAAGGTAAACATCTGGCTGTTTGGCTGGGTCATAAAGTCCGTGGTCCCCCAAAACGGCACAAGCATCTAATTTAGGCCTTAAACTTTTTTAACCTAACAATTTATATCAATTACTGTCTTTCTTTTAAGCATGGCTTTTACTCTCTATTCTCAAAACTCTCTTTCAAACTTCACCCCTACATGTTTGAGTTTGTTTTTCCTTCTGACACACACTCGTGTCAACAGATGTCTGTGCGTCCCCGTGCCGGAGGGCTGCTAGATCAAAGTGCAAGCACCCAGAACTGAAAATGACCTTTTTGAAGCAATTAGTCAATTCAGATTGCAAATCTACTTTTTTTGTTGTTGTTTTCAACCTTCTTTTTTTTTTTTTTTTCCCTCGCCTCCTCCAAAAGACAGGACGACACTCGCTCCTTTGGGCAAGGAGTCATTCCAGGATGGGACAGGCTGTGACAACCCAGCTGACACCTCATGGGAAAAGCATTTATTGGAAACCACTGTACGCACTGGCTATTGTTATTAGAAATCGACAGAGCTGCAAATTCACAAAAGGTAATAAGAAAAAAAAAAAAAAGAAAAGCCAATTCTCTGCTCCAAGGAGCTTCCAGTGTAACACAGAGAAGGCAAAATAAAAGAAGCAAGGTCACTAAGAAGCATGAAGAAAAGCTCTCAGTTGTCCCAAGAGGTAAAAGCCAGTCTGTAAGGAAGTAAAAATCATTGTAAAAACAAGTGGAGGAATTTCTACAGTTAGCAGAGCTGGTCTTTGACCCTTTTCCTTCTAGTTTTCTTGTTTGTACTACCAAAGTCTCCAGAAGACACAACTGAGAAGCCAGCCCTGCTGTGCGAGATGCTCTAGATACCATTTTTTGCCCAAGTTGCGCCAAGTGCACATCAGATCCAAGAGGATGCTAAATGGGTAACAGTGTTCTTGATGCTGTCATGTTTTAGACCCAAAAGGAATGTCAAAAATACAGGTCTTGTAGTGCAGCCAACAAAAACCCCACCCTGTTTCTCTGGCAAGTTGTCAGTCTGCCATCCCAGTGACCTCTCTGCCTCCAAAATCCTGCCTGCAGCCCTCGCAGTTCCAGCAAAAAAGGCAACCCAGCGCACAGGAAAAGCAGCATCTTCACCCGTATTTTCCACGTGGGAATCAAGACACAGGAATTCTTCAAATTGCCCACGGAGGCAGGAACTGCCTCTTCAGCGCTAGAGCTGAACTCTTCCCATTAACACCCCCCAGCCGCCCCTTGGCATGCTTCTACACACCGACCATCCCTCCACACTCACACCACAACCACAATCAAAAGAGAAACAAGCACAAATTTGCTCAGTTCTACCCCTTTTTTTCCTTTTTTTTTTTTTTCCTTCCTTTGTGGATTTGCTTGCACAATCCCATGGGCACATCCTGAACCTCAGGACCCTGCTCTCAGGCAGCTCCTGGAAGGGCGAAAACCAACCTACTGGAAATTAACCTAATTTTGAATGTGAACCAGAACAGGTTGTACAGCATTTAATCTTATCATGGTTCACAAGTGGTGTCAGCAGAAGAATTAGGTAGCGAAATGCCAAACCCAAATAAATATTAAAAGCCTTCCGCCTTCTGGCGAAATAAAATCTGCACTTTGGGGAGTTTATTTTCCTTGTCTCTTCTTCACAGAATACAATATTTTGAAACTTTGCCATTTTTTTGAAGCACAATCTGTTCGCGCATTCGAGTTGCCAAGACACAGACAACAGTTTAACGTTCTTTGGGGTTTTCTTTTCAAGAAAGAAGAAAGCAACGACAGTAGCAAGAAGAAAACGCCGATTTCCCGAGGGCAGCGGGAGAAGGGATTGTGGACGGGAATTGCCACGGCCGGGACTGGCACCTGCAGCTCCCTCGGGATTAGCTCCCGGTGCTGAGGGACAAAGCGTTACCTTCGCACCGCGGGGTTATTTCATGAAAGTCTCGGGCTGCCATCAGGCAATTTCACGCCTCCCGATTTTATCGGGCGAAGTTTCGTAGCTCCTTTTGTTACGACATGCAAAATGCTCGTCTCTCCACGCCTTCTGCGGCCAGCGTCTCGCAGGAGGCATTCACAACCCTCAACCCAGCCTTAAAACCAAGGGCACGGAGCAGGGGTCAGCACCGCTCTGCAGGGCCGGGGCTGCTGCCCCAGCAGGCTGCAGTGGGGTGCAGGAACCGGCGTCCCCCCCCTTGTCCCAGCTCGACGGCTCCCAGCCCCTTGGGGGGAGCTCAGTCGAGGCTCCGCAGCTGCTCCGAAAAACACGAGTCCAGGCCACACGCGCTTGAAAGAGCTTCTCCCCAAAGGCAAACGCTGACCCTTAGAGAGCTTTTTTTAAAGGAAATAATAAAAAAAAATAATTAGAAGTCCCAAGATCAGTTGTCTTCAATAATAACTGCCAAGCAAGTATCTTGCTGTCAAAATAAAATCCCCCACTTTACCAGAGCAGACATCGGCTTTGAAAGACGACGCTGCGTGAAATTGCAGTTTGCAGAGAAAGTCGTCTGTCCAGGAGCTCGAAATGTGGGGGCTGCTTAATAACACACCAAATTGGACGTTAGCTGTTCCGTCCACCAGAAAACCAGTACTTTCCACGGCGTTTTTATGAATCATTATTATTTTTAGCTTTGTTTCCTGAAGAAAATCACCGCATGTGTGTATTTGACAGTCTGTGTCCCTTGCGGCAAGTTTAAATCCAACGGCCAATTCCAGCCCTATCTGACCGAGAAACTGAGCTTTTGGAGATTGCAAACCTGATAACAGCCGGTGACTAACTCAAGAAGTCCCCAACTCGGAGGCAGGCTGAAGCACCAAAACAACCCATGGCAGACACCAGGCATCCCCGTCCAAGCTGTGCAGAAGCCCCAGGTCTCAGTCACCAAAATAACAGCATGAGGTTCAATCCCGAGGCAGAAACCAGCCGGAGCCTGAGCATCCGTACCGGGGATTCACTGCAATCCCTTGGGATTTGCGATAAGGAAAGCCCCAGTGAGCCATCATACAACGCATGAAGTGTAAATGTGGCTTGATCAACAGCCCTGGCTGATCAACAGATGGGATCGTACATCTGCTTCCCACCATCCAAAAAGTCATGAGTTTTCTGTGTAAACAAACCGCCGGTGGCTTTCTGGTCTCTGAGCCTTCAAGCTAAAGCTCATTTGAGAGCTCTCCCTGCAATTTTCCACACGCGCTTGACTCCAAAACTAGGTTTTAAGAAGAACGGAGGGGGAAAAACCAGCCTGGTTTGGAGCGATGCTGAGAGCCATCTCCACAACCGAGTTCCGCTTCAGCAAAACACCCAGGGCGACTGTAATGCAAGCATAAATCTACTTTCTTTTAGCAAAGCAATTAGCCCACAGTAAATATTGAACTGACTGGTGCTAGAGAAGTTCCCACCGTTAAAAAACCCTCTGATTTCTCGGCAAGCACGTGGCTCGGGACAGCAGTAACGCGAGACGTAGCTGCGACATCACGGCGAGGTTCTGCACCCAGCGACCTGCCCTGGGTGCCTTCTGCAGGGGCACTGCCTCGTCCAGCCCGAGAAAGTCAATGCTGAGCACGAAGTGAGGTCTGCAAGCAAAATTCTTAACAGGAAAAAGAAAACCCGACTTAATGAAAACACATTAAATACTTCCCCGTGAAGGTCTTAAACCCCATTCCTGAGGGAGGGGAGAAAAAAATACAACTTCCAAAGGGCTTGTTAACCTCTTCCCACCAGCACTGACAGGGCATACAGGGAGATTAATGTCGCTGGCCCCTTGCAATTAGGGCAGCGTTAAATATCAATATTGAAAAAGGAAACTTCAAAGTTTCGCAGCAAAAGGGTAGGAAGCATAACAGAGAATAACAAAGAAAGGGAAGACAGGAATTCACTACCCACATACGCTGTAACAGCAAATAAACTTTGACTTCTGAAGGAAAATCCCATTCCCCAGTCTCCAGACTTTTCATTGCAGTCAAAAACTTTTTATGATATAATCCAAAGTAAATGGTTTCTTGCCACAAAAAGCTCCTATTTCCTTCAAAGGATATTAAGCAGTTCTGTCTTCACCACAATTTATTATTAAAGCTGTGTTCAATAGCCGTGTAGCAACACTTTCTTTCAAATAACACTCTTTAGCATATAATTTGCCGGTAAAATTTCACAGGCGGGAAATGCCTCTTTCTCCCACCTTTTTAAGAGATAAAATTGGCTCATTTACTATTCCTGTCTTTCCTAAGGATTTTTTGTCTGATTTCTTCACAGGTATTGAAAGCCACATGATCTGCTTTTCTCCCATCAGCTCCACTCAACCGCGTAGGCGAAAACCCCCATCCCTACAATGAGGGCAAACTGGAAATGCTTGGTGTGTGCTTCCATGGGACCAGAGGGACCCGGCACCTCCTGGGCTCTGCAGGACTGAGCCCTGCACCACACACAAGTGCCACTGCACCCACTTTGCAGCGGGAAAGGCCATGTGGCCTTGCAAAAACCAAGAAATGAACTATTTTTTCTCCCAGATGCCCTGGAAATGCTCAGCAGGAGGCAGCCCTTCGTGCAATGACTTGGTCTTCAACTGCAACGGGCATCTCTTATCCGTAGCCCAGCTGCAGCTCAGATTTCAGCAAGCAATGGTACGTTTGATGCTGTCAAAGAGAAGTTCAAGCCTTGCAGGCCAGGTGGAAATACCCAAACCTCTGAGAATTTTGCCCAGTAACATCCCTGGACCCAGGCTCATGAACACTGAGATATCTTAAAGCTGCTCGGGACACCCAGGGCAGAGCAGGGTCACCTGGAGCAGCTCACTGTGCTGTAGATGATGTAGCAACCCCATGTTTAACATCAATTTCACGCAGGATGAAGAAAAAGGGGGAAAAACTATTTTTTTAACGAGTATTAAAGACCATCTCACAGGTTTATTATTTATGCTGGCAAATTATTAAAGGTTAAGGCACACGCAATGGTTAGAGTTGAAACAAACCCATCATGGCACACATGAGAGCGCAAGAGCTGGGGATGGACTCGCCCATCTCCTTTGGTCCTCATCATCTGCCCCTGCAAGAGCTCGTCACTGCTCATCAGTTCTCAAGGTGAAAAGCCTTTAATTCTGCCCAGGTCTCTCCACCAAGGAATCCCACAAGTGGGGACGTCCAGCCAAGCATAAGAGGAGCGGGAAGGATGGGCGCATTCCTGGCGTCCCCGCCGTCAAACACTCACCACCTCTAGACTAAACAACAGTCACCCAGCAAAGTCGCCCGAGATTCCCTGCCAAATCACTGCGCTTAAAAACTAAAATACACACGGATAACAAAGAATATTTTAAGTGCCATCCAAACTAGCCTTCATTCAGGATACGCCTGAAACACTGCGCCAGGCACAGACACACCTCGGAACAGCCCAAATTTCCTCTGAACCTCTAGTCCTCTACTCCTTCTCTTGGTGCTTTTCTCCAAGAATAAATAAATAAGTAAATTTCATTTCATCCCAAACCTGAAAATGCCAGGGGGCTAAATGGTGACTTGAGCCACTTCTCCTGGCTCCTTCCCTCTGCCTCTCCTTGCTGGCTCTGACCGATGGCTGGGATGCTGCTCTGAGCAGGGGGAACCTACTCCCAAAGACACCTCCCGGAGACTTAAATGCAGCCAATACATTGCCCCGGGTGCCACCAAATTTGCTTTGGCAAAGAGGAGACGACCTCAGAGCCACAGCCCAGAGGCGGACACTTTCTTTTCTCAAAGTCAGTGTAAGCATTGAAAATACAGAGACAGAAAACCCCTGCATCTCCAGCTGGAAAACCAACACCTGGAAACTTGTCCAGCGGGAAGCCCCGAGCTGCTGGCCCAACACAGGAGCAGATGATGCTGCATTCAGCTTCCATCTCAGTTCCCAAGGCTCCTGGAGGTAAGAAGAGCACAGCACGCCATGGCCCGGGCACAGTTCACCCAGTGACCATGTACCGGCGAATCCCAAACAATTTGCCGATCCCGTCAACACCCACATTGCAATGCGGGAACTGTCATCCGCTGTCCTGCCCCGGGGTCTGTGTCGCAGGGCTCGGCTTGCTCCTCTCCTCTCCCTCAGCCCTGCAGCCTGTAATAAACCCAGCGCAGGAGAAGCCCTGGACCAAACCAGCAGGGCTTTTGCAAGGAGTGACCGAGGTGAACCCAACGGACCGCGGGACAGAGGTTGAGCAACATCTGCTCGGATCACACCAGAGTGACCTGCATCCCGGGGCCTGTCTCCACTCTCTCCCACCGCCGGCAGCGGACACAGGGCAGCTCTGCCGAGGCACAAACACAAGGGAGACAAAGATCTCCGGCTCTACCGCAAGGCAGAACCACGAGGTCAGTCCTTTGCGCCTGCCTCTAGACGGGCCTCCAGCAGGAGACGGGTTTGGTGGCGAAGCTCTGAGCGGCACAAGAACAAAACGCTGGGAAGAAGGCGAAGCAGAAAGCTTGGCAATGAGGACTCCAGCAGACTAATCTCTGGATCCCGCAGTGCAGAAACATACAGAAATGTCACCAAACTGTGCAAATATCAGAACCCATTTGCCTGCCTTTCAATAAGCTCTGTATTTCAGTAATTCAATTTTGAAGGTAATTTCCTGATTCAGGCTAATCTCTCTTACTCTGTCCATTTTCCTCTTAACATGTCCTGCAAAAGGGCTGCAGGCTGCTGTGTTTATTTGTGGCAATATAGAAACCAGAGGGATGCAATTTCTTCTTATCTATCTGCACATTTTGGTTATGAGAGTCTGTTTGTCACCCTGATAAGAGTGCATCTCTACATTTTAGGAGAGTTAAGACCTTCTGAGTGTGAAGCGGAAGAGACGCTTTGATAGAGATTAGACATGAGATCCTGTGCTAAGACGTGCACCCAGCGCAGGCTGCAGGGGCGGTGGGAAGGGGACAGGGAGGTGACACAGCTTTTGGCCAGTTCTGTACCCTCCTGCAATCCCCCACCAAAGAAACTCACCCCCCTGCAGCTCTGGTCCATAGGAGCCCAGAGGGAGCACTGGGGTAATCACCTGCTGGAGCAACCTTCTTTTGTGGGACACCAACACCCAGCAGTAGCTTTGAGATGAAGCCTGGCCATCTGATAGAGGGTTTAATAAACACGGCTGCAGGGGGGAGGGTATGAAAGTTCGGGATGACCTTCTGTGTCCCACAGAACCTGCTGCCACCTCACTGAGCTGTTTCATGGGCTCCAACGCTGGCTTGCACCCTCCATTGCCAGGACCTCGGACTTCACTTCCCAGCTGGGCTCAGCCCCGATGTGTTCCCTGCAGCCGGCTCCAGTGTTTGCTTGCAGGAATACCAATATGAGGAAAGAGGGCCTTCCACGACCATTTTCATGCTCACAGCCCAGCAAAAACCAGCTCCCTTCCCATGCTAACAGTTCAGAGGAACCGGGAAGGTGACAACAAACAGCTTTTCCAGGTAACGTCGCCTCCCAACCCAGACGCAGCATCGCTCCCAGTCTCCGCGAGGGAACTGCAAGCCCAAGCGTGGGGCCACCCATCACGTTCCTGTCGAGCTGGTGCCCGGACCACGCTGGTATCTGCAGACATGACAAGGCAAGACGGAGTCCTCCGCTGACACCCTGCCCTGCCGAGGCAGCCTTTGCATTAGCCAACTCTTCTTCAGAAAGCAGATGCAATGCAAAACAGCCCTAAATCCATCACACTACAGGTGCTAATGTAAGTGGGAGATGGCAGAGAGAGATTTGCCTGCTTACGGCTGTCAGCATAGGGCACAAGAGGCTTTAATATTAAAAACCCTGTTACAACACTTTGGCTGAACTCATCTGGCGTGTGCATCCAGCTGCTCCAACTTGGATGGCCTGGGGGAAAGGGCACGGCTCCTCCCAACCAGCGGCACCTCGGTGCAAACGGTGGCAACATCACGGAGCAGGAAAAGCACTGGATGCAGCAGAGCCGGGAGCATCTGCTGTCAGGAAATTCCACCCAGGCTGGGGCTGGGCCGCCCCGAGCTGACCCCCAGCCCTGCCCCTGCCCAGCTCTCCAGGGACCAGCACCTTCCCTCTCGGTGCTGGGCTCACCCAGGTGGTTGCGAAGTGGAAATGTGGGGTTTTCTGCCCATTCACCCCAGCTGGGAGACGCTCCGTCAGGGACAGGCGCTGCCTCGTCACCCATCGGATGAAGAGGGGAGGAGGCGGTGGGGGGAAGGGACCAGGCACTGGGATGTGCACGCTCCAGTTTCAGCTCTAACAGCCCCGTCCACGGCCTCAGGCCAGTTAATCAGGGAATCACAGAATATCTCGAGTTAGAAGGGACCCATAAGGACCATCGTGTCCGACTCCCAAAGTTGCACAAGCCTTGTTTGTGTGCGTGTCCCCTCTCTGCCTGGCGCAGGTGTGCCGCAATAACGAATTAAGACAAAAACACCTCTGTTGCTTTGGGCTCTGACTCACACCCACCCAAGGCAAAGGGCTTCCATGGATGAGGACGTCGGCAGCTGCCAAAGGATGCTGCCCACATTGCACGGGGGGCACCGGGCAGCTCAGGCTCCATCACCATCCCGCTCCCCACGGCACCTGAGAGAATCAGCCCAAACCCATTGAGGTGGTTCAAGCCAAGGATGGGAGAGCAGCACCAACCCCCACCAGGCTCGTGAGACTTCGGTGACCCCATTAGCTGCAAGGAGATGCCTCTGCGTGCCAAGGCTGGAGCCATATGTGTCTTGATGCTCCAGACGTGCTGGATCCTCCAGAGATGCTTGTGGGGGCACACGCATAAAAACACAAAATGCAGAATTCGACTGTTTGCCCGCGCACGCCCCATCTCCAATAGTCTGGTAGAAATCCTGTAGGGACCAAAGCCTCTTCCTGCTTCTCACCTTGCTTTGCCTAGCTGTTTTTCCACTCACCAACTTAATTTCACGGGTGTGCCCAAGCCTTCCTCGTCACGCACGGAGAAAAACCACTTCCACTCCTCTTCTCCCATCACACCGTCTCAAACGCCCTCACATCCTGCAGATCACTCACGGCTGCCCGACGAGAGGCTGCGAGAGCCAAAAGGTCAGGGAGATCTTATTGAGGTCAAAGCGATGTCAAAAAGACTTTGTTTTCTGCTCCTCGCGGTCGCTGGAGCGGGTCGCATCCCTCGCATCCCTGCGGCATTCGGGCAGCTGCATCCTCCTGCTGCTCTGGTAAAGACACGATGGTGGCGGAGACTCCACGGAGCAACAGGGGCCGTCAGGAGCCTCGTGGCCTCTCCCCTCGTCCCCATGATCATGAGAAATCAAACAGCGGAGCTCCGGGGAGGCGAGCAGCAGGGGCAGTCACTCCCTCCACTCACCAGGACACCATAAATCACGCCCGTATTTTCCCTCCGCCAAGGTCCGCTGGCTTCGCTGCCTCCCCATCCCAGAGCCTGTTTTCTCTGCCGCTTATCTCAAATTAGGAAATCCACAGGAATTGCAGGCCGGGGAAGCTGTTTGTCAAGAGCCTCCAGCCCTCGTGGGGATTTTTTTTTTTTTTATGAGGGACTTTTGGTTTAGTTGCTGCTTTGTTTTCAAACCCTCGGCTGTCTGCTTGCAGTGGGAGTTTGCTGGAATCAAAACTGGAGAAAAGCTCTTGGAATTCACCCGGGGAACAAAAGGGCTTTTGTGCAGGAGGATTTGGAGGACGCGGCTGCTTTCATTGCCGCTACCTTCATTTCTATTTTCTCCCTGCCAAAGAGCACCTGCCGGCGGGGAGGAGGTGGGCTGTCGTCTGTGTCCGGGGGGGAGTTCACGGGCAGGAGGATGGATGCCTCCCGTGCCTGCAGGCAGCGAAACCCGAGTGCTGCAGGCAGGAGGGCGAAGTGCTTTCCACATGTTCATGCGTGGTGGCGTGCAAGGCTTTCCCCAGCCTTTCGGCCAAGCCTGGTGCTCCCTGCGGGGTGGGCTCTGCCCTGAGACATCTCCCAGGGGACGGGCAGGCTCTGCCGCGCCGGGGGGTGCTCCCACGCGACGCAGCTCCGCAGATGAGGGGCTGAAGCTCCCACGGCCGATGCGTGAGCCGGGATGCTGCGGGTTCTCCCGCCAGCTGGGCATCGCTCTGCGGAGGATGGTAGAATGGTTGGAGTTGGAAGGGACCTTAAAGAGCATCTAGTTCCAGCGCCCCTGCCACGGGCAGGGACACCTCCCGCCAGCCCAGGCTGCTCGAAGTACTCCACTTGCTTTTTCTTACTTCCCCTTATCCACCAAGATTTCACCTCAAAACGCCGCAGTGGGTGACCACACGCAGCTGCAGGGCTCTGAGCAACTCCCCATCGGAATATCCTGCAGGCAGCAGCCACTCTCCTACATCCAGCATAAAAGCAGGTGCCCCGGCTGCCTCAGACACAGTGGGAGCAGGACTTGCCTTAAATCCATCCCCTACAAACACTTTTATGTTTCCCAAACCCACCGCTCCCTGGAAAATTCAACACACTGAAGGAGGATCTGCCTCCTTTCCCCATGGCTCTGTGGAGCCTCATACTCCGGCTCTCTCAGGCCTGGCTGCCGGGGGCCGAGACGGATGCTCTCCCCATCAGACACGCTTTTTGCTCGAGCTCTCCCTCCAGGTTCAATTTTGCTTTCCAGGGTTTTGGAATGCACTCGGTGCAGTGATTTTCTCCCAGTGGGTCCTGCAGAGTGATTTTTTAAAGCGTCGCTGGCGGAGCGAGGACCCTGCGGCAGAGCTTCATTTCCCCTGAAAAAACAGATCGGCTTCTGCAACTGCCCCGGCTGCCCGGACGCCGAGGGGTGACGGGTCCGTGTGCCCCACAGAGCGGGTGAGGGGCGGCCACCCCCGCACCCCCCTTCCCGAGCCAGGGCCTCTTGGAGCCCTCAGATGCGCTGCCAGCCCGGGGAAATGCAAACGCCTTTGGAAAAGGAAGGTGACATTTCCACCCGCTCGCTGATTTCTGCTGTGCTGCAGACTCAGAAGCTTGATTCAGGCTTGCGGCTCCAGCTATGAAGGTTCTTATGTCTCGATGGCGCTTACATTTAAGCCCGCGCTTACCGGGAGCACACGCTCCTGTTAAGGCTGTATGAAGTTCCAGGCTGAGCCTTGGCAATCGCTGCAGCAAGTGTCTGTCCCCTGGGCACCTGCATTTCTCAGCCACGTCTACCAAAACGGACATCCCGCACACGGGCATCTCTGCAAGCGGTGGTGTCTCCTCACCCGAGATGTACCTGGGATGCTGCCCCGCAGCGTCCCCTGGCAAAGCTACGTGGGCAAGCGCTGAGGCTTGTTCAGCCAAAAGTGAGGCAGGAGGTTTAAACAAAAGAAAAGCAGGATTTGGTTGAATTAGGAGGGTGCGATGGGCCAGGAAGGTCACCCCTGCGGAGCTCAGCAAACTGGCCCTGTGGGGTGTCCCCGTCCCCAGGAAAGCACGCGCAGTTATTCATCCTTCAGCTCTGAACCGCTGCCCCCCACATGTCAATGCAGCCCCGTTTCTCTCAAAAGATGCTTTTGCTTCCTGAGCAGGATCGTACCGCGTCTGCGGGATTGCACCGTGTCTGCAGGATGCTCGTCTTGGTGTCATCACCCTCGCGGCAGGACCGAATAAAATCTAATCAATACCACGGGGCAATCTGAGCTATGGCTTTATTTCTGTTACCGGGTGCTCCAGGCAGCCACAGGAGTCTCATTTTACCAAGCACAGATTTAATTTGCTCAGCGTATTGTAAATGTTGGACGTTTAAACCACTCCGCTATCAGCCATCTTCTACTGCTGATGTGCCTATAAAACTCGGGTTTATCATGTCCTGCTCACGAGCAAAGCCACCTTAAAACAAAATGGGCAATTTACGTTCCAAAGAGAGAAAACTGCCTATTGATTTGGTCATTTCGCGAGTTATAGAGTATCAATCTTTTACAGCCAAATGGGAATATCCGTGGAAATAGAGGAATGTGCCACAAGCCATTTCTTTAATGATTATCTTCACCGAATGCGGAAGCTCCCTGATGAACAGGGGGCTACATTGATCCTCATGGTCTAGCATCCACTGCGCTCCTCGGGGGAAAATAGCACCTCTGGGTTGAAAAGGTTTAATAAATAGTGCCGAAATCGTACAAGACACCTCTAGACTGAATTACTTCTCTTCGGTCCCCAAGTTGCGCTGTTCCGCTTGGCAGCTGGCAACTGTTTGTTTCAGCTAAAAGCGTTGAACTGAAGATAATTTTAGGACCACTTTCCTCTTCCGCGGTGCAAATAACACTCAGAAGCGTTTCAAATCAACGCCTCATTTTCTTCCCGGTGAAATGCGGCTCACGCTCCGTCCTTCACTCGCGCCTCGGGCCAAGCAGAGGAGTTGGTGAGGACTCTGGTGGCAAAGCAGAGGAGTTGGTGAGGACTCTGGTGGCAACCTTTCCCCGAGGTTGTCCTGCACTAGAAGAATGCCACGGGCCCACAGCGCTGGCACGGCAGGAGAGGACCCGCTTCCTTGCTCAACACCTTCTCATGGGCACCTTCTGTAAAGGTTCAGCCAAATACGGCGATGAAGTTTTCAAGACGGTCAAGACTTTGACCCATCTGCCTCTGTGCCACCCCATCAGACAGCTGTCTTTTGCTGTTCTTTTTTTGACTTAAGAGCTTATTTGCTTATTTTTGTACCTAAATTGTTAAGGATGGTATTTGACAGTTGTGGACAGTGGAGATGGGAGGAACTAACTCATGCTCCCTCTGCTGGCAATGCCTCCCAGCAAACGTGTAGGTCCTACTTTAAAAACACAGAGGAACCCTATTTGGAGTGAGAAGCCAAGGGCAGCCGCAGGAAAGCCAAACCCACGTCCTCTCAGAGCCCCGACACCCACCCAGGTCTCCAGCACCGCAGCTCGGGGCATTACCCCAACACTGGGCAGGACTGGAGGCACCAGCAGAACTCCAACGACAGAACCCGCCGACGGCAGCGATGGGCGAGCGCTGGAGATGCTCCACCGCCACTGCGGCACCAGCAAGTCTGTCCAACCACCGCCGTAAGTGTCTCAGTCCCGAAACCACTCCAGCAACGTCCCCGCGCAGAGGAGGCGGCGCAGGGAGCCCACAGCCCAGCACGCCAAGGGCTGCAGGACGCAGCTCTCGGGGCTCCCGGGGAACCTCTTCCAAGTTCAAACAGCTTTGAGCCAGAGGTCAGAGAGCAACGAACATCCAGCTCTGCTTCCAGACACCTGCCAAGAGCAGACACTTGCTTCTGTGCCATGTAATAAAGTAAAGCAAGCAGTATGTAGAGAATAAAAGCCCATTTTTTTATCATGCAATTTTATTTCAGTTTGGAAAACACGACGAAGAAAGGCACTACGGCACAGTACTGTGGCAGAAGACAGCAAGTCTTGTCCTTTCTTCCCAATAAAATGTCTCTGACACAAGTGGGCAGATTTTTTTCTATCCACATATGTCCACGTGGACCAAACCCCGTCAGGTTACGTCTCTCCACCCAGCCTTCTAAATCAGGAGCTGTAAATACAAAACCCCCTTTATAGGCCTTTCCATCAAAGCCTCCACACAACCCCCTGAGCGAGGCTGGAGGCTGTCCTCTCAGTTATATGCACACACGCTCGCAAATACAATACTGCTTTCTACATCGCACGAACAGATCAGCAGAAATGGGAAAAAAGGAAGCGAGAGAAAGCCGGGTAGCATAAATCATCGACGCAGATCCGTAACATCCATCCTACTTAGCAACCAGGACACAATACATCCCCAACCTTGTAAATTGTTACGTGTGTGCTCAGCCATCGGCACACTCAGTCCCACGGACTCCTGCAAAAGGACTCACACGCTCCGAGTCCAGCACGTCCACAAGTAGTTTCAAGATCAGAGCATGAAAAAAAAAAAATCAATCAAACCTATTTAGCTTCTCTTTTAAGGGGAAAGAAAAAAAAGTCCTCAGACCCCACTCATCTAAGTGAGGGCCCTGCTTGGCTCCAGCTGCTCTGCATCGGCTCTGATTCAATCTCCCAGATTGCTCCCCGCGCTTCAGCTGCGGCAATGCCTGTTTAAAACCAGCTCCTGGAAAAAAGAAACCCCCCCTCCAACACTCTGTTGCAGGAGGTGCTGGCTGGGGGGGGGACATGCTTGCACAGGATGGGCCCTAAATGACCGTATGACAAGGTAACGTAAATGCTATTTGCTGCTGGAAGTGCTGGCATTGTTCTGGGGTCGGGGCAGGAAGAGCGAGAGGAGGAATGCTCTCCTATTGCAGGAAGCTGTTCCAGCCTCTTATCAGACAGAAAGCTTCTGATTTCTTGCGGGGGAAGCACCAAATGTTTTTGAGGGGAAGAAAAAAAAAAAAACACATAAAAATCATCACATGCTTAGCTATAAAGGAAGCTGCCTAATGGCATGAATGAAACCGGAGTCCTGCTGCGTGGAAGCCAGCTTGCCGTGCTGCCGAGCTCAGGTGGCTTCCAGCAAGGGCATGTCCCCGCGCTGTCACCCTGGGGGGGCGCGAGCCCAGAGGTCCTTCTCCCTGACAAAAAGGTGCCTGCTGTGAATTCAGTCTTTCTTGCCTCCAGAGAGCAACTTACTACTAATCGTCTCTGAACGCGGCTTCTCTGTCACCCTCCCCAGCTGCCAGGGACTATTTTGGGCTCTCCCTCCCGCTCGGACGCGGGTCTGCCGTGTCCTCTCCCGCAGCAGCACCGCACCGGGCTGCTCTCCCACCCCACGCGTAAAACTGATCCCTTGGCAGGCGTTCAGGTTCTCCCTAGAGATGCTCCAAGCT
The DNA here is from genome assembly GCA_013400135.1 of Rhinoptilus africanus. Lineage (NCBI taxonomy): Eukaryota > Metazoa > Chordata > Aves > Charadriiformes > Glareolidae > Rhinoptilus > Rhinoptilus africanus. The sequence goes on from VXBO01002870.1 coordinate 1,224,891, forward strand.
TTATTAGCGATGAGCGAATGGCTGGTGTCCTTGGGAAAGGTAAGGAAGTCAGTGTCTGTGTTAATTGCCTTTATTTATTTATTTTTCTAGAGGGTATTTCCCAAAGGACAGCTCTTTGCCACACAGAATGGTTCTCTGCTTACTAAGGGCCTGTATATATAGTGGTTGTCAGGGCTTATTGCGAGCATCTTTGGGTAAACTTCAGTTTTAAGTGTGTCCACTATTTTATCAGACTTTGGGCTTTATTTGAGCCAAGCGCTCTCTGTCTCCAGCCTGGTTTCTCCTGGTAGGTTATTAGAGGATTACAGTTTCCATCTCTTACAGTCAAAAAGCAGAAAACACTTTGGAACAGGTTGAAAAACAACAGTCTCTAGAGCATTGCCTTTCTCCTTTAATAGGCTACTCTGTCAGCCCTCTGCTTGTTAAATGAGAGAAAAATCTGTGGGCATGCTGTGAAGGTCAATCTTGCGGTTTTTGAAAACATTTAATTAGTACGGTTAAGTACTGAGGACTGCTTGGGAGCGAGCGTCTGCATTAACCGTCAGCATCTCGCGACGCAGAGCAGCAAACCTGCAAGACGGGGCGGCAGGTCGAGTCTCCGCGTCCAAAACTTCAGTGGTGGCCGAGCTCAGGATGAAAATTCTTCCTTGTCCTTTTGCTACCTCCAAAACCCGCGCGGGGTTCGGAAATCGAGCTGAGATCCCTGCACATCGCTGACAGCACAGAGCCCCGCATGGCCGCATCCTGGCCGCCTTGTGCAGGGGCTGGGGTTGCCCATTGCACCTTCAGGGCTACCAAAAGCCCTGCGCTGTGGCTTGGGCTTCTGCTGAAGTGATTTTTGCAAAGTACTGAGGCTCGGGGCTTAAATAAATCTACTTAAGATGTAGCTTTGCCCAAAGGGGTTCTGGTATTTTGATGCCAGCATGTAAAGTCTCTGTCTTTTCCGCCTACCTGGAAGAAGGGGGCTGGCTGTTCCCGGCTCCTACAGGTGTTGCGCTCCTTGCATAAAATGACAATAAATGTCACGTATCTGTGCTTTAATCCCTGGGCAGCAGCGCGCAGGAATGCCGTGATCACAGGCTGACACTGCCTTTTGAAAAGGCCACAGCATCAGCTGTTTGAAAGACGAAATCCCTTCCAGCCCTTACAAAGCCCAACTTGGGTTTTATTTCTTCATACTTCTGCAGCGTCGGAGACCCTAATTGCAGGCAATTAAAGCAGCCCTAGGAAGAAAGGGCTGTGTTGAAATCAAAGCTGGAAAGTGTGCCTCTGCGGGGCTGCCCGCTGCCAGCGCTGGAGAAGAGCCCCGGGATGGAGGAGCCGGTGCCAAGGGCAGCGCCGGGCGCTGCACAAACCCTCGGCGGGGCCGGTGCCAAAAGGACCTTCTCATCTCCTGCGCCCTGGGCTTCCAGAGAGCGCTTCACCTCCTACGTGCACGCACTTGTGCGAGCAGGCAAGTCTAGCGGGCTCCCAGCGGGGCTCCTGCGTACGAGAGACGGGAGATGCTGATGGGAGCGGATACCATGGAGCACATCCAGGGGAAGAAACCCAGTAATCAACACGGCGCTTGCCTTTAAAATTCCCTTTCTCTCCTTCTTTATGGTGCTGGTACTCTGGGAAGTTTGTCTTTGCCAGATGGGGACTTCCATTACTTTAGAGCTGTCAGAACAACAAAGGACTTTTGAGTCATTTTCTATATCTGTCCTTGAACTACTGGAGAAGCCATAAACATTCTTAAGAGGAACGATAACATGGAGCGGAGCTGTAATTTTAAAATATAACTTGTTGCTTGGGTGTCAAATCCTGCAGAAAATGCACAAACAAGGAACTTTGGGATCAGACCCTGCCGCAGGATGAAAAAAAGCATAAAAACATGCTGCCTGGGACTTCCACAGAAGAACGGCCAGATGATGCTCTGAGGCCGTTTGGCCCTGATAAGCATTGTTTCATGGAGTGCAATCACATATTTTCGTTTAGAAAAAGATTCTCCTTCAAAAGCAGCTCCCAAGTCTCCGCTGATTCAGCCTTCGTTAAAGGCCTCTTGCTGCAGCCACAGCGGAGCGTTGACTCCTGTGCTGTTTTCTATTGCTGCCTTATCTTTGGCATCTCATCTGCAACTTCTGCTGTTTTGTGGTGTTGGTTGTTTGGTTTTTTTCCACTGGCTTCATCTGAGTGCAGTAAAAGTGGATGCTGCTTGGGCTTCGGCTCTTCTCACTATTTTTTGATCTGCTGGGGGTGCAGGCGAGGAAAACCTAGCCTCCGTTATAAAATTGCGAGCTAAGTAGGCTAACAAAACAGCAAGAAACTGGATCAGCTCTGCTCAGGGAAATTTTTCTGCTCAAAAAGTAAGGGGGGAGGGAGAAAAAAAAGCTTTCTTTCTGTGGCATCTTTCTTACAAATATGAAACTCTCCCGGCTGCAGAGGCTGCTCCCTCCAGCCAGTTGTACAACGCTCCGTGGGCTTCACTGCACCCAGCTGCCGGCAGCATCCTCGGGAGCCACGGCCATTGCTCCTACGGCAACTCGGGGCGGGGGGGAAACTGAGCAGCTCCTACCCCAAACTGCTCTCCTGACGCTGCTCTTCCCATGTTTATACAAACTCAGGCCTTCACTTGGCTGTGGGATGCAAATCCAGAGCGATGCTCAGCCGCAGCTTCGCTGGCACCAACGGCCCAAGATGCGCTTCTTGGCGCTTCCCCAAGGGATGGTCAGCATCTGCTTGCACCGTCTCCGAAGTAAAGATGACTCAGAAGTGCTTTAGCACCCCAGAGACTGACATGGTGGGGTGGACACCCTGAAACACCAACTGGGTGTTTGGAATTTCTAGCTTAAAAGGAAGGACAGCTTTAACTTTGGCTTTGAGGCAAAAGAAAGCCCTACAAGCGAAAGTCTTGGGCTTTTCCTCTCCAAATTACTTTTTACCGAGTCAGGATTACTGAGCAGGAGGCATTTTTCCATTTGCACTTGTCAACATGCAGAATATTGTGGATTTGGAAGACAAAAGCAATTAAAAAAATAAAACAGCCCATCTTTTTGCACAAGGAGTAGATATGGAAACTGCAGTGAGTGGCCTTCACCACTCCGGCACCAGAGCACGATATCCAGCGTGGCACCGCTCCAGGGCCCTGGATCTGCTTCCCTGCTAACATTGCTCTAGTTGATAATGCTCATCCCTTCAACCGTTCCCAGACAGGCCCTAAGGAAGGGAGCTAAGTAACTCTACAGGTAATAAAGCTTTTTTTTTTTTTTTTAATTATAGCTCTAGCCACGTCTAAAATTAAAAGAACAGTCCTGCAACTTATCCGGCCACCGGAGACTGACTCAACGCTTTCTGTAACGATGCTGCTGATGGCCAGGCTGCCAACTCATACGATGCACCGACTGTCCCCCAAAATGTGAGTGATGGCAGTAGGGGACACCCGTGTGCTCCGGTTTTTACCCCTTTCCCTTACTCAGGGTGACCGTGACCTGCCCGGCCCCGGCACGGGGCAGCCCCGCGGGTGCTCTGGCTCCCGGGGAGCCGAGATGCGGAGCTTTGCCTCGGGCGCGGGAGGAGAGCCCCAGAACTGCGAGTTCACGGGGTGAAGGCAGGGAACCCCACGGGACAGGGCCGGGAATCACGAGCATGACCCGTGACGGGGGTGACACACCATGCCTTCACCGAGGAGGGCTGCCAGGCGCATTCCCGCTCCTCTGCTACCTGAGCTCCCGCCCCATTTTTCTTTTTCCTCCTTTTTCCCACTTAAAAAAGGGAGCTGAGCTTGTTTCGGAGGTGGTGGTTTTAAATCCATTTCCGAGAAGCTTCTATAGGTGGTGTTAGGGCTCTTTTCAGCAAGAGGAAACAGACAAGTGACATCAAATTATGTATCATTTGGGGAGAAAAAGGCAACTTTTTAGTCACTTTGTATATTTGCAACCACAGCACACAGAATTTGCAAATCTGCCATGGGCCTTTGAAGGGAATTGTGTTCCACTAATGCCAATACTCTTGCAGGAATGAAGTGTCTCATCTCTCTAAATTACTCCTGTGGTTTTAATTGACTATCATTTGCTGCACCTTACAGCTTGTGTATGTGTCATGGCAGGGAATTCACCCCAAAGGAAGCTCCTTTTTTTTTTTTTTTTTTGGTGACTAAAATAACAAATGAGCAACCTGTACTGCCGCAATGAGAAACCTAAACTTTCTTCAGCTGGGAGGAGACAGCAGATCTTTGCTCCTTCTTCCCTGCAACTTATCACTTTTATTGCTATAATTACTTCTACGGTTTAAGTCTTGTGTCTTCCTGGCCCTGCCCAGCACCAGGGAGCTGTTGCCCTCTCTAGTATGTCACTGGCTGTCAGGGCACGGGGACAGGGCACCCTGAAAATGTAATCTGGCTTTTGCACCCCCATTTTTTGGGGTGAAGGATAAGGGCTCCATCCCCACACAGCCCTGCAGCTGCAGGGGCTGGGTGTCCCCGTCCCTGCTTGCCCAGCTGGGCACAGCAGTGATTTGGCATCATTTCTATCTTAATACCTTCTACCCCAACTAGCTGGTTTCCTTTCTTTCCCCATACTGGTTAATTCCTCCGTTGCATGAGACTTTTAAACCCCTTTATCAACGTTTGACCCATCCGAGCACGCAGGCACCTCCAGCACAAAAGCGGTACAGCGGGGCAGGCAGCACACGCAACTGGGCGAAAGAGTAATTCCGCGTGGTCTCAAAAATAAAAAACATAAAATAAACTAACGGCTTGACCTGGAACGGCGTTTGCTGCCAGACCAGCGAGGCCTTGCCGGGCTCGCACCTCGCTGGCCGTGCCATGGCTCGGCTCGCCCTGCCCTGGCCCGGCGCGGGTGCCATGGGAGGGTGCTGGTGGCGAGAGGCTGAGGTGGAGCCGAGGAGGCAAACTGCTCATTGCGCAACCCCCGGCCGGTTAATCTCACACCGGCAAAAACCTGCCTCTACCTAGGATAGGGTTTGTTTCGTTTTGTTTTTTTTTTTTTTAAAAAAAAAGGCTTCCATTTAGCCTTTTTCTGCTCCGTTACTAGCTACGGGGGGGGAAAGAAAAAAGAGCATTTTACAGAAAATGTAGTATTTTGAATAGGTGCAGGGCCTTTGGTCAAAGTCCATAGGGTGCACGTTCAGCCAGCATCACGTGGGACGTGGTTCTCATAATCTCGGGATCCCTTTTCAGCTGGAGCAGGAAAAAAAAAAATAAATAACGTATTTGAAGCAACAAAGTCTAAGAATTAGGCATGAGATCAGCAGACAGCAATATTTAGTAGTTAAATGTTACCTTATTTCAATGTACTATTTACGAATTAGTGCTCTAACGGGAACTGCTCCCCCTTGCCTTTTCTTATTTCAGTGGAGAAATTTGCATATTTGCAGCTCGCTTCTCTGATGTGGGCTTCGTGAGTGAGTAATTCCCCCATTACAATGAATTTTGAAGACTCTTGAGTGTATCTGCTGTCACGAGAGTTCAGATTTATAGCCTCAAACTGTGTTTAGCTTGTAATTAATAGGGACTTCCGCATTTTTTTTTTGACTCTTCCAGAATAATATCCTATTAGTCATGACAGCCAAACGTGCCACATTTGGGCAACGATTCAACAACTTCTGAGCTACCACCAACATCAAGCCCCACTTGGCCGCGGCGGGCGCCTCTCTGAAGGTGAGAAATGGACGGCGGGGACCTGTCTGTGCTTGGGGAAATCTTCTTTTCTTTTTCTTTTTAGGGACTAAAATTACTTCCAAGATTCAGCAACTTAAAAAGAGGGAATGAAGGCAGAAATGAGCACGGACCCCGGGGGTGTCTTTCTGACTTGATCTGTATTTTGACCAGGGCCCAGGTGAGATGGCTCAGTACTGCAGGTGGGATGCTGACGGCATCTGCTGGTTTCTGCCATGGAAAGGGCCGGAATGAAGCTATTGCTTCCCAACTCCAGGGAGAGTTTTACCTTCCACAGCCCGTGCTATGGCTGTGCAGAAAGCAAATCCTCTCCGCTGCTTTGCAGGGCACAGGCAGGGTCCGAGGAGAGGTTCTGCCCTCTGAACTAGGTGAGATTCCTTGCAGGGAATAAGTCTTATCAGAGCATAACCCTCCCGATTACTGTCCCTCTGACAAGCGGCATTAAAAGAAAATTAATCTCTGGCAAATTCTCAGAACAACTTTGGAAATGATTCAAAGCAGGGAGAGGGCTCTGCAGCTCAGCAGCTGGCTGAAGCCCTGTGCAGTATTTTAGAAAGCTGACGAGGAACCTCCTGTGCAACACATGAAAACTGATCCTGAAATGCAGATTATGCCTCCCTTAATTCATCCTGAAGAGCGATACCTCTGCTGCAAACCCTGGAGCTGAAACCCCTTCCCGAGCAAAACCTCAGCCTGAACAGCTGAACTTGGAAAACTTATCTGTGTAAGGAATTCAAACTTAGACACTGGGCTTGCAGAGCGTGAGATGGACGGAAAACGGATTCAAGAATGATGCCATTCATTGAGATCGTGTTTTGTGGGTTGGCGACTTGTATTTTCCCATTTTCCTCATCCCAAGAAGGACGGAGAAGGCCAGCGCTGGGGAGCGTGGGGGCTAAGTGGCACCCGCGGAGGGTGGGCTGCAGGGCCACCACCACGAGTCCCTGCCCGTCACCGGCTCCGTGACACCAGGCCTTCCCATCCCAGGTCCTTCTGAGGACCCCTGGGAAGGGGCTGCCCCCCCGCTCCCCCGTGGGTCTCGCAGGGACCCTCCGGAGCAGCGGCGTGCTGTGGGGTATCATTCGGTTCAATTTTGCATTATCAAACTTCCTTGGCTCTTCCTATTGGAAACTTTTACAATTCTCTGCTTGGCTGGAAAAGATGACTGCAGCAAACCCAAATTAGGAATAAATTATACAACAACTTTACATTTTTCTTACAAAGGAAAACTGTGCGGCAAGAGCTGTGAAAGCACCTCCTTCCTATGTCCTCCCAGCAAGGCTTAGAGTGGAAGGCCACTGACTTTGCAGATGCCTTAAAAAAAAAAAAAAAAACAACAAC
>VXBO01002871.1:3974-17507 GCA_013400135.1 Rhinoptilus africanus
GGAGACGGTGGCCACAAGTCCCCTCCAGCTCTGCTGTGTCCCCGCACAGTCCCAAAGGGGGTGTCCCTGCGCCCGCGGGGCTCTGAAATGAGAAACCAGGTGAGGAGGATAACGGCCCCCAGGGAAGCGCCATTCCCTGAGGACATGGCTTGACACCCGGAGCCGAGCATGAGAGCCCCAGCCGGGACACACTGACCTGGCCGCAGTGTGCCCCGGCACAATCCCGGTGTGCCACTGGGTGCTCCCGGCTCGTCGAGGTGTTGGTGGGCAGCCAGAGAGATTCTTGGGACTGGGCTGTCCCTGGGGACCTCGGCATGGCCGGAGGTGGCTGCAGCTCCCTGCCCGCGCCGTCCGCTCCACAGCAGCTCCGGGAAACCCACCCATGGATGAGCTTGGCCACGGAAGAGAGACGAAGCGGTACTGGAGCTGCTCCCGATTCCATTTCCCCCCTCCTTCCTTTTCATGGATTTGCATCTCTCTTTTGGGCAGCTCCGTTTCCAGCACAGACAGGGCTCTGTTCGGGTCTCCCCCCTCCTTTTTCCAGCAATTGTTATGTTAAAATCCCCAGGACATGTTTCTGCAAAGAATTAAAAGAGGGTGAGGAAGAGATTGTTTTCGTCGGTGTCTCACTAAGTCTCTGACCTTGAGCGTGAATAGAAAACAAGAAAAAAGGGACTTTATGCTAATATCACTCACTAAGCACAAGGGGGAAAAATAATAACGGCAAATGAAGATTATGAATGCAAATCAACTTAATAAAGAGACAGGGTCTGTGCAGGAGTCTTGTTTTGCTCTTGTATAGACGACTTGGCATTGTCTGGTTGCGCTGCACCCCAGGTCTAATCGTTACAAATTATATCAGGATAGGAAAAGAAAAGAACAGGAAAGATTTAATTCTCTAATTATGACATTGTTCATTTCCCTCGCTCACGCCGGCCCTTCCGAACTCAACCTCCCTCAAGCGAACTCCCAGCCGTTTGCTATCAGACACGAGCCCGTGGCCTGTGGCCCTGCTGTGCTGGAGCCGGACCCCGGGCTGAGGACCCCACTCCCAGCTTAGGGGGGTGCAGCCATTCCTGCGGGTACTGCGGGATATCCCGTCCCTGCCGCCCGGAGCCACGTCTCCTCCATGGCCGAGGCTCCAGCCAGGAGAAAGAATCACGGAATATGTTGGGTTGGAGGGGACCTCTAAAGCCCATCCAGTCCAACCCCCTGCAGGGAGCAGGGACACCTCCAACTGGATCAGGTCGCTCAGAGCCTCATCCAGCCTGGCCTTGGATGTCTCCAGGGATGGGGCCTCCACCCCCTCTCTGGGCAACCTGGGCCAGGGGCTCACCACCCTCAGTGTAAAGAACTTCTTCCTAATGTCCATCTAAACCTGCCCTGCTCTAGTTTAAAACCCTTCCCCCTCATCCCATGGCTCCCCTCCCTCATCCAGATTCCCTCCCCAGCTTTCCTGGAGCCCCTGGAGGGACTGGAAGGGGCTCCAAGGTCTCCCCGGAGCCTTCTCTTCTCCAGGCTGAACCCCCCCAGCTCTCTCAGCCTGTCCCCACAGCAGAGGGGCTCCAGCCCCCCCACCATCTCCGGGGCCTCCTCTGGCCCTGCTCCAACAACTCCATCTCCTTCTCGTGCCGAGGGCTCCCGAGCTGGAGGCAGTTCTCCAGGTGGGGTCTCACCCAGCGGAGCAGAGGGGCAGAATCCCCCCCCTCGCCCACATCCCGAGCACACCAGGCTGCACAGGCGGGTCCCGGAGCACAGCCCGCACATCACCCAACGGCATTTGTCTCCAAAAGTCTCCAAAATCGCCCGTTGGGTTCGGAGCTGAAGAGCCATAAGCCCAGGAGCTCAAACCACCGGCCCCACCACGAGCTGCACCGTCTGCACGGACCCCCTGCCCCGCTCCGGGGGGGTCCATCCTGCTCTCCAGCCACCCCCTTTGGCAAGGCTCTACCTCATTTTTTCCCCCCTCCCCTTTTCCATTCTCCTCCTCAGCCTTTTCAGCCTTTCCCCCACAGCACGGCACGGGGACGGGGCTCTCAGCATCTACAGGCAGAGCATCCGGCGTAACAAAGCCCCGATCCGGCAGGGATCTCGGGCGCTACCAGAACACCATCGGAACCGCTTTAAAAGCAGCGACAGCCCTGACAAAGAACGCAGGCACGCCAGCCTCGTCCGCATTCAGATCCAGAGCGGCAGCGGGCACCCGCTGGCTCCTTTTGAGCGGGTATTTGTTTACAGGCAGGGAAATTGCGATGGAAATAGCCGGGGCCAGTCCTCGCTGCGGCATTTGCGAGGCTGTGCAGGTCCAATCTCCTTCTTTCCACTCTCCGAACCCACCCTGGCCGTGGGTAAAAGGCTCCCAGACAAAGCTAGGCTTTAGAAGGGAGCCAAAGCCTGAGCTCGGATCCAGAGGCATCCAGAAAGGTCACTGCCTTGCTGGAAGATGCTGAAAACCCGGCTCCACGTGAAAAAGCAACCCCGCAGCCGCTATTGCGTCCTCCCGGGTGCCATTAAATCCCCCCCTCATGGCAATGTCGGGGGCGCAGGGAGTGCTGCCTCACTGGGAAGGGTTTTCCTTTCTTCCACTAAAAAAAAAGTCAAGGTCAGTTCTATTGAAACGAGCCTTACGCTGGCCTGGGAGATGAAATCAGGCCCCAATCCCATTGGAAACCGATGCCCTGCTGGCTACAAATCCCAGGGGGGTGGCTGACACCTGGCCAGAATTCATTTCCCAACTGCCAGGGCCCCCAGCACCCCCCATTCCTGCTCCCTACGGGGGACCCGGCGCGTCTCCAGCTTGGGATAAGGCAGGATGCTCCGCGCCGGGTCTCAGGCCACCTGCGGACTTGGGGCTAGCGCTGCCCTTGGGATTTGCTTTTAAACCTGGCCTAAAACGGGCTAAAAAAAAAATCGGCGGGGTGTTTAAACGAGGGCAAAACCCTCGTAAACACATGGCTCAGGGAGCAGGGACCTCAGCCGGGTCTGAAAACCATTCCTGCCGCTCCGGGGTCACGCTGCTCCATCCATGCCCCGGCAGCAGGAGCCCCGGCTGGTGTTATCTACATCCCACAAACACACAATTTCCGCCCCCCCCCCTCCATTCCCTCCCCTTCCAAACAACATCCACCAGAGAGTTTAGGCTGGGAACGCAGCTCTTTAATCTCCAGCAAGCCTTTGACAACCTGTCTCGTCCCGGCTTTTAGCTGCGTGAGAGCTGTTCGCTAATGGAGCATTAACCTTGGAGAGCTTCTGCAATTACTCCAACACTAATTCTGACAGTTTTCGGTGTATCTGTTTGTTCTTTTGACAGGCGAGAGGAATTTCTTTTTAAAAGCTGTTTGATACGTGTGAGACCTTCTGTCCACGTTTTCTTTTTGGTTTTTTGGGTTTTTTTTTTCTGTGGGAGATGGGAGAGAGCAAGGGGGGTGGAGACGCCACCTTCCCGCAGACACCTCCCGTAGGCACCAGCCAAGATATTTCCCCCCCCTCCCATACAAACGTCTCCCACCCCTGTTTTAAGTCACAAAAGCCGTTTGGTCTCTCCTGACCTCATTAGGGTAATTAGTAAACCTTTTGAAGCTGGGAGAATGGCTCTGAGCTGTGGGAAAGGGAGGAGAGCAAAGAGCCTCTAAAAGGAGCGTGTGTGGATGGAGAAAAGGAGGAGAAAAAAACATCTTCAGCGCAAAGAGGTGACCTGGGGAAAGGCCGGGAAAGGGGAGGCGGACGCGGAGCACGGCGGCAGCTTCGCTTCCCTGGAAATCTCCTTAAATTGCCTCTTTTAAGAGGCTGGAAATCCATGTCCTGCTTATCCCGTAAGACGCCGCCGGCAGCCCAAGAGCAGGGAATTAAAATGGAGCGGGGCAGGCGCGGGGCTGAGAGCCGAGGAGCTCGCTGCGCTTTCTCTGCTCTGCCACCACCTCCCTGCCTGCCCTTTGGCAAAGCAGTTCTCCCCGTGCCTCAGTCCTTCCTTCGTTTAATAAAAGGTTTCCCTCCGCCTTATTTCCTATGTGGAAAACACCTGCTTTTGGAGGGAAAGGCCCCCAGCCAAACCCCCTCGGTGGAAGCGGTGCGGAACGAACCCCTCCAGTCTCACAAGGCAACGGGTCGCTCCTGCTGGCTTCAGGAGGTGATTTTGACTGGGAGCACTGTGCCCAGTGCTGGGCTGGATAGGGATATCCAGAAGGATAGGGAACAGCAAAGGGCTACCAAGATGATTGGGGGATTGGAACACCTCTCTTGAGAGGAAAGGCTGAGGGATTTGGGTCATTTTAGTCTAGAAAAAAAGACGATTGAGGGGGGGATCTTATCAACGCTTATAAATACTGACAGGGGGGTGTCAGGAGGATGGGGCCAGGCTCTGCTCAGGGGGGCCCAGGGACAGGACAAGGGGGAACGGGCACAAACTTGACCATGGGAAGTTCCACCTAAACACGAGGAGGAACTTCTTTCCCTTGAGGGTGGCAGAGCCCTGGCCCAGGCTGCCCAGGGAGGTGGGGGAGTCTCCATCTCTGGAGACATCCCAAACCCGCCTGGAGGCGTTCCTGTGCCCCCTGCTCTGGGTGACCCTGCTCTGGAGGGGGGGGCTGGAGGAGACGATCTCCAGAGGGCCCTTCCAGCCCCAACAGTCTGTGATTCCATGATTTGAACATCACTTTTGCTAAAGCGGCCCCAGCCACCAGGTAATACCTGGACACGCATGTGTGAGAGGGATGGGAACCTTTATTAAGGACACATCGTCCTCCCTTCCTCTACCAAACGCAGAAAACGCTTTCAGTGCGCTCACCCAAGCCCGTCGAGGAGCCAAACTGACGACTGCGGAGAAGCTGAAGTTGTAACACGGACAAAACCCCTCCACTTCTAAAAGGAAAAAAAGCGGTGTATCTCAAACCTTAGCTGTGTATCACAAAAGGGCGCAAACCTAATACCTCTCTGCATTTTTTAGAAGGAGGGGGCTTGATGTGAGAGAAAAGCAGATTAAAATGACGCTGGCCGAAAAAAAAATAAAAGAGAGATGAGAATACCCTGGTACCAGAGAATTCGAACCGATGAGTTGCCGGGTCCCACTGTGCCTTCAGCGGCACGCAATGACAGCCATGCTGCCACCGTTCCGCTCCTCCTTTTTTGAGATTCCCCATTATACGACCAGGTTCCCCAGCCCGGTGCCACAGCGAACCCATCCATCCCTCCAGGAGAACATCCCTCGGGCACCGGGAATCGCTCCCTGCGGACGCCCGCGGCTGCAGGAGCCGGGGGGAAGGACAGCTAGGACAGCGGGGACCATGGCCACGGGGCTCTGCTTTGAACACAGGGAGAAGGTCTAGATTTGACACACGCAAAAGCTAAATGAAAAAATTACGACCGCACGCCCTCGGGGGACATTCCAGAGAGGGGTGACAACAACTCCGGCGGGGGCCGTGGAAGGTGGCGGGGCAGAGACGGGGCTGGGGGACCCTGTGGGTCACCAGCAGGATGGTCCCGGGCTGAGCCAACACCAAAAGCTGCGTTTCTTGGAAGAGCCGACCCCAGCTGGGATGGCCCTGGAGAAGGCAGCGCCAGATGAGCCCCTCCACAGCCCTGCCCAGGGTCTGGGGGGGGGGGTAAACAGCACCGTGACCCCCCCCCTCCGCCAAAGGCTCCAAACCCCCAGCTGCTGGTTCACGGCCTCAATGCCCATCAGGGTTTTCACCACCAGAAACGGCTTTTACACCACTTGTGTCAGAGAGAGGAGGTGGCGCGTGCTCAGCCCCAGCTGAACAGCAGAACGATTAGGATTATTTTAAGTACGTTTAAAAGAACGAGAGCAATTAACCACCAGAACACGTTAGCAGCGTATCAGGGGTGCGGTAAACGCTCCATCGCTCAGTTGTTTCAGACGAAGGCCGGCACCCTTTCCAAGGGAAACTTTCTAGTTTCATCGCTCACGGAAAAAAAAAGGAGAAACGGGCTGTCACTGTGCAGGAGGTTGAGCGCCACGAACAGAACGGTCTCTTCCAGCTGCAAATCTCAACCCTTCCCTTTCCTGGCTCGGATCCAGCAGCAGACAGGAGCGTGACTCCGACTGCAAAGAGAGCAGGAGCATCCCCGAGCGCCGACAGCCGTGGCTGGCAGCATGGCCAGCACGGGAACGTATGGAAACCAGGAGAAGCTGCCAAGAGGAGGCATCGGCCCATGTCAGCCAACGTTCACACGCGGGCTCGGTGCTGCTTCAGCTCCATTTGCCGGCAAAGACAAACCTCTTCAGGCCCAGCAGCCGCAATTGATGTGACGCGTTCTAACACGTCAGCCTATTTCCCTACATCCCAGAAACTAATTAAAGCCGCCGGTAATTGTCTCCAAGCACCTCTCCGCGCGCGAGGGGGGGTCTCCAAACCCGTAAGGAAACCTGTGGAAGTGAAGCGGATCCACAGCAATCCCACAGCCCGTGGAAGCACTTCCACCGAACCGGACCCATTTTCTTGGCGATCTCATCTCGCAGGCGCGTTGAAGTTTCACCCTCTCAGCAGGTATCCTTGGACGTGGGCTTTAGCTCAGGCCTTTCATCTGGCAACGCAAAGGAGAAAATACCGAAGTGTAACATCTGAGATGTTCATCTCAAATTTAATTTTAGGGCCATCTTCCGCCTTCCAACGCGTGCAGTCACACATTAGCATGCATCAGAAGTAGCGCATCCCCTTTAATGTTTACTCATCCTTAGATTGCAAAACCTGTTGTGCGGATTCCTTCTTCAATTAGCTCTGCTACTCGAAAAAAAATATTGTTCCATCGCCAGCGCGGTTATGATCATTTCTTTCCTTTATACTTTTATTCCCCAGTGTAACTTAAAAAGAAAAACGCTTCCCCACTCTCCCCTGCAAAGCCCCCTTTAAAATTTTTTAAAACAAAAAACAACCGACGTTTCTTTTGCGGCTGAAGTGCCACTTCCATTCACCTTTCCATCGCGGAAGGGAAAAAAGAAAAAATCCAGATCAGAAGAAGGATTTAGACAAAAAGCCAACTAAGTAAAGATAATTTTTTATACAGAAGAATCCTGCTAGTTGTGTAGAGGAGCTTTGTCGAGCGGAACAGAAGAGACATCAGAGGAGACTCTAACCCCGGTTTTTAAATATTTCCAGCTACTTTCCCAATGTGCAGCCCCTATTCCACAACAAACACGGAGCGGCGATTTCAGAGCGGCTCCGGTACCCACACAGCACCGCGGGATTAAGTCTACCATCTTGTTTGCAGCATCCGGGGAGGAAAACCATCCCAGACAACTCCCTGCGAAGAGCCGCCGGGGCCGGAGGGACCCTGATGGCACCTTCGTAAAGACGGGAAGCAAAATCAGGAGCGCGGCCAAAACCCTGCGCACGTGGAAATACCATATCCCAGAGCCACGGTCACCCCCGACGTCCCCAGAGCCGCTCAGCGAGCGAACGAGCAACGAAGTGAACAAAACACTTGCCATCTCTTACCACGACTACACTCATCTCCTCCCCCTCGGGGGCTGCCCCTCACTGCTCAGCGCCGCGGCGGCCGGTCCCAGTCCCGGCGGAGGCTCCCGGCACCGTTTTCCAGCCGGGAAGGAGGGTCCTCACCTCTCCTTATCTTACAAAGGTGACATCTAAAGCACGGGTGACCCGCGTGAAGCCAGGTGAACGGCAAGAAGCAGAATAAGCCCTTTCACAGGAGGGGACTGAGAGGCCGGGGCATTCGCAGTGACATCAGGGATAGAGAGCACACGGGAATGTCCCGGACTCCGGGGATGGAGATCTGCCCACACAGATAATGACACCTATTAGAGCCAAGCTTTTTCACGGTACTAGAGGAATCTCCCTCCTTGAGGAAGAACTCAAATCCACGGATGAAACATCCTTTACCCATACTGAAATGCTCTCTTTCTCCTTTTTTACCTCCCTGGGTGACCAGAGGGACTTGGAGCATCTCTTCTTCCACACAGTGACCAGAAAACACACACACGGACTGTTGTCTGCACACACACACCCCCCCAAAAAAAAAGAAAAAACAACTTTATACATGAACCCTCATTAAAAAACAGGTCTGGCTACGGAGAGGCAGAGAAGTGCTTTTCTGCACCCGCAGAAGAGGTGGTTCCTCCCCCGGCACCCTGCGGCAGAGGTTATTTTGCACTCCACGGAGCGCGGCGGCGAGGTTACAACGCTGCGGCAGCAAAACAGGCTGCTGAAATCAAAAGAGCTTACCAGCACTCAGCCAACGGCCCGCGGTTCCCATTTCAAGGCAGGAAATTTGCATCCAAAGCATCGAGAGTGCTTTAACCGGAGTTTAAAATAAATTCAGAGCGGATCCATGCCGCCAGCTTGCGTTTGTGACTGGAATCCCAGCCAGGCGCCGTTCCCAGCTGGAGACCTCGGCAGAGGTGAGAGCTCAGGCTCGGAGCAGAGAGAGAACAAGGGCCAGGGAAACGGTTTGGAGGAACAACACATCTGCCGCTGATCAGCATGCACAGGCCATGGCCGTTAGTGCTAACTGGGGCTAATTTTCAGCCCCCTCAGCCTGAAAAAGAACAAGCGCTTGGTTTGAATCCCATCCCAGCCTCTCGCCCAGACCAGGGCTCGGGAGCGCAATGCTAAGCCCATGTTGCTGCCACGGTGAACACCCTCCATTCCTTCAGGAAGCCCTGCTGCGGTGAATTTTGCGCAGCCCGCTCCCCAGGGGAAGCCAGATGCGCGCCCAAGGGCGCTGCTGCGGTAGGGCTGGGTTTTCACATGTCTGTGCCGCACATGGACCTGGAAACACGTCTCGGAGGAGAAGGGAGAGAACTCCGGGCAGGGCTGGGTCCTGCTGGAGCTCGTGCCAAGCCCAAGCCAATGCCACGCTCTGCACAGACAAGCCTTCCGAGCGGGGAGATACAGCTTAATTCCATCAAATTAGGGCATTTGAAAACTTTTCTCTGCCCCAGAATGGCAAAAAGCCTTTACAAACAAATACTGAACGGGGCTGGGTTAAGCCCACAGAGGTAAAGCCTCGGGTGCCAGCATCACGGCAGCCGGGAGAAACACGAGAGCTCCCCAGGAGCCACCCCAAACCCTGCTGCTCCCCAAGGCCAGGGGACACACAGCCCCCGAGGAGGCACCGCCACCGCGCTCCCAGAGCTGCTGGAGGGAAGTGTTGCCTTTTTCAAGCATCAGGATTTATTTTCAGCTCCGCCAGCTGCTGGCAGTGCCCCCGTCAGAGGCACGTTCGGTCTGTGAGTGCCATCTACAGGGATCGCCCGCGCACCGGCCCCTCTCCTGCCCGGCCCCGACACCCGCTGCCCTCCGCACAGCACCATGGAAGCTCCCACCGGTAAGAAGGTTAAAACACGGAGCAAAGGAAAGCCTCTTTGTTGGCTGTGCCTCGCTCCAGGACAAACCTGCAGCCACCTGCCTCCTGCACACAGGACACGGGGACACGGCCAGAGAGCGGGGGGGGGAACAGAGCGGGACGCAGGGAATTTGGCTTCTCATCTCCTCAGCGCCACGCATCTGCACATCTGGAAGACGGATGAGAAGCAGATGTTAGTACCGGGGAACCCCCTTAATTCCGTTCAGGCTTTAATTCTGTGGGCTGAGGAGCCAGGGGACAGCCTCTCCTTCCCGACTCCCAGGAAGCAAAGCGTCACTTGGTTCTTCTGTTGCGGAAAGGCTGGGACGGCCCTTGCAGGGATTTTCCTTAGTCTTCCTGTACAAGAGCAGGGATGAATGTAAGAAGAGGGAGAAAGGAAAGGGAGACTTTAGAAAATGGAAACAAACCCCCAGACGACGGGTGAAGGCGAGCAGTAGGCAACGAGAGAGAAGCGTGGGTCTAACAGACAAGAAGGACTGACGGTGTAAGAGCAAGGCGATGCTCAGCGAGGGCAGCTGAGCAGAGAAAGGATCCACAAAAACACCATCCTCTTGGCTCAGCAGCAACGTGAGGTGGCCCCAAAAACAACCCCGAGCACCGGCGTCCGAGCGCACTGCCACGGAGGAATGGGGGGAAACAGAACACTTTTATTTCATTTGTCTGAAGATACAATGGAGCGGGGGGGATGCTGCAAGTGAAAGTAAAACAATCAATCAATACAGGACTGGCTGCTATTTAAAAATAAATCAACAATTCAAGCAGGAGGGTGAAAGATGAGCTCCTCCATTTCTGAGAGCACAGACAACACGATGCACTCGAGCGCTGTTTTATTGACTCCTTGGCAATCTGCTCAGACCACAGGCCCCTCTCCCAGCACTTTAACGCCGCAGATCCCATTCCAGACCCATGTACAAATGAAACAAAACAGCAGCACGTTATCAACAATAGAGAGCTGAGGCTCACATGGCGCTCAGTCCATCTCATTAGCCTCAGCAGAACGATCCAGTCGGTTTGCCTAGCAGCTCAATATCAACAG
Source organism: Rhinoptilus africanus (assembly GCA_013400135.1). Taxonomy (NCBI): domain Eukaryota; kingdom Metazoa; phylum Chordata; class Aves; order Charadriiformes; family Glareolidae; genus Rhinoptilus; species Rhinoptilus africanus. The sequence continues at coordinate 14,353 of VXBO01002871.1, forward strand.
CGGAGGATTCGATAAGATCAGGGATGCAATTACGTAAACTTTTGAAATTAGGCTTTGGCTTAAGCAATAGTGATTGTTTCAAGCGAACTCACACACACACACACAAGGGCCGGTGACTGCGCAGCATCGCAAGGAACCGCAGGCTCCACTCGCGCTCCTCGCCGGCTCCGACGGCCTTTTGGCAAGGGGCGGCAGGAGCCCCGCACAGGCCAACAGTGGGGGGCAGGTGGTGGCCACAGAGGCTCCCGTCAACACTCTGATTCCCTCTGGGAGAAAGAAAAGTGCAGCAGCAGCTGGTGAGGCACCAGCCTGCCCAGGGACAGACACACGTTCCTCCGAGCAGCGGCACGTACGCGCGCACAGCCTGGCACCCACGCAGCCGGAGCTGGCTCAGAGCACACGGGCGACTGTTGGCATCCGTGTGTTTAAACCCACTCTGAAAAACTGCTAGAAGTACTAACCGCTGCAGAGAGGTTATCAACATGGGTACCAAATACACGCAAAGTAACTAAAACTGTAACTCGGGTAACTCCTGAACTGCTCTCTTAGTATGGAAACATAACGTGAGGCTTTACAAAAAAAAAAAGCCACTATTATTAGCAACATCTCCCCCTCACCCGGAAGCCTGCGCCGGCCTGGCGCGGACTGCCCAGGGGTGCACCGTCCCTCCGCTGCGAGCAGAAGCCCCCGCGATAGCTCCAGTTTATTCTTCCAGGAGAAACCCAGCTCAGCAAGAGCTGTGCCGAGCAATAGATCTGTCCTCGAAGGAGTCTGTAATCAGCGCCTTTGTTTTCTCCTCTCAGAAGACGCCTTTAACCATGACTGAGAATGGAGCAGGAATGTAAAATCTTGGCCCGTGAAGCGCAAACCCAGACCACCGGCTGCTTCCCAGATAGAGGATGCTCCAGGGGAAAATGGAACAAGCTACCCAGGGTCACTGATTACAGCTCAAACCTCTTTCCAGCCAAAACAGGATCAGAACAAAAGCGACAACAAGGCTACGCTACAGCCCTGCAATCATGGTTTTATTCTCCACACGATGAAACCCACCTCCCTTTAAAGATGGCCAGCAGAAGGGCTCTGGAAACATGTAGGTGGTGCATAGATAGCGGGCCGGCACATCCTCTGGGCCTTCAACTTCATTCTTATTTGCCTACATAGTACCAGAATAGGGACCTCGTCAGGCACTCTGGCTGCAGCCCTCCACATCTCTCCCTGCTCAAATTCCAAATAACTATCACAGCAAAATCGAATTCTATCAAAATTATTTTCGTGGCAGGATCTCTGGCTTGAGGTCCCCTTCTCTTTGATCCCAATCATTCAACCGTAAACGTTAAAAAAAGTTAAATCATCCGCTCCTGCAAGGTGAAGGAAACTTGAAAATTGCAAAACCCATCAGCCCAAGGAAGAGCAAAGCCTGAAAACCAATGAAGTTAATTGCCTCAGATAAAGAAAGGCTGACGAACATGTGTTGATGGACTGAACTACAGCCAGGCTCACCCGGCTTCAGCACAAAGCAAGGAACAACTTTCCAGAGGGGGGTTGAAGAGCCAGAGAAAGTTATCAGATGATAGACAGATCTCCACGATCATCATCTAGACGATCGCCAGAGGTCCCTTCCAAACCCACCGTTCTGTGATTCTGTGATCAGCGTCCGCACGGACCCGCCANTGCAGCGAGACCCTCCGTCCCTGCTGTTTGATAAGGCTATCTCTCCCGCCCTGCTCTCTTTGTGAAGTGTCAGTTTTGTCCCTTTATCCACGGGGGATTTGCTAACCGAAAGAAAGGAGCCAAAAAGACAAAGACTCCAAAGATATTCTCAGTCTTCATCTCAAAGGTAAGGTCAAGTAAGGAACTCCCTGGCCCGCAGGGGAACTCCCTTGGGTTCTCCTAAGGAAGGCACTGCCAGTTTTTGGTGGAAGTGGGGCTGAAGGACACAGCTCTGCTCTGCCCACAGTTTTCAAGGGCGGGTCTTCCCTTCAAGGCTAAAACATGCCACAAATGGGAGCGCTTTGCAAGCAGTTTTGACCATTTTAGCAGCAGATCCACCTAACAATGACCTTCTAACACGTTCACATTTGGTCTCACACAAAAAGAACCCAAATACCAACACAATGGGCTGCCCAGAAACATCCCAGTTTGCCGGGCTGACAGTGGGGCACAGCTTGAGTCCCAGCAAATGGAGCGAAACTCCAGTACCCTTCACCAAGGGATTATTTCTGAGGCCAGGGATGTCTAAGAATGTTTAAGAATGACAGTTCACAGGGTTTTGGGTCCTCCTCTTCCAGTCTTCAGATGCTCAGAGACAGGTCTGAGGTTCCCTGACTCAAACGGCAGCGCTCCTCTGGCTCTTCCTCAGGTGATCTCAGACAGAACCAGCGGCTGGAAATGCAGACGCTCGGAAGAAGTGACACATTTCTCCGGTGAACACACCAGTGGAGCCGGGCAGAGCAGCGTGAACACTGGCAGCCCCACGTACTACACAACCCATTGCTCTTCCGGAGAAACGCTCCTCTGGGCTAAGAGGCACCTTTCATTTGTAAACACGTCTTTGCTGTAAACCCATATAACGACCTGTATCCTCAGGTGGAACCGCTAACCCCGCAACTACAAGAAAACTGGTGCATTTCACTCATTCTCCAAGCTATTCTCTGTCTGAACTAACCCAACACTATAAAACCCACCACTGGCGTAACAGACAAGAGCTCTCCCAGCTCCCACCANGCCCGCCCGGCCCCGCCACGATCGCCAGAGGTCCCTTCCAAACCCACCATTCTGTGATTCTGTGATCAGCGTCCGCACGGCCCCGCCAGCCGGTGCGGGATCAAGGAAGATAACGCTATCGTGAATCAAACAACCCGCGGCTCTGATCACCCGAGGGGCAGCAACGGCCAGATTTAGCCATTGCCGCTACTCTCACAGAGGAACGCAGCCAACGCTTTCATCTCTGCATCAGCTAAACAAGCAGAAAGTACCTAAAAGAAGCATGAAAGGATACAAATGGTATGAAATCAGGGCACATCCAAAGTGCTGTGTTCACGTGATGGCATTACTAAAAATATATATATATATATATGTATTTTATATATTTAAAAAATCATTTGCACGTGTGCAAGACAGAGCTGCCAAAACCTGAGGTGACATTTCTCCAGGAA